>CM062809.1:528943029-529493029 GCA_031772625.1 Pinus tabuliformis | reverse complement strand
CCCAGCCAGTGTGTGGGTCCAAGGGTTGAGAAAGGTTTTTCTGGTGACTGTAATGGACAAAGGGTTGAGTAGGGCTCCTTGACAAGATTGGTCAAATTTTTGGCCTAAAACTAACATAATTCTATTAGGTTGGGTTTTCCTCCAAGTTGTGATTTTCCCATGTTATTTCTTGGTGTTCTTTATGTGTGATTTTTTATATTCATGTGCATGATTATCTTTATTTTACCTTTCCATTTTAATACATAAAAGTGGTATCATAGTGGGTATAATGTTTTTTGTTGTTTATATGGTTTTGCAGTTACTGTGTAAAGTTTGATTTTGGACAGAGATACGGATACTTTTTTGTGAAGAAGTCAGATCAGTTGAGTGAAGTTTTATTAGAAAAAATTACATGTGAAGAGTCTAGATCTTCTATGTGGAGTTTTATTGTCCACAGATTGGGGTGTGAAAGAGCCACATTTAGATGAATCTGGTAAGATCTAATGGAGGAAAAGAAAGTTAGAAAAGTGTTGGACACACCTATGAAGAAAAAGTTTGAGTTTGATAGATTAGTGGTGGAATACAAAGTTTATTAACCTTTGAAGAGGCTATCATAGCGCATCGATTGTGTAGAGAAGGCAATACAAAGTTATCATGTGAATGAGATCATTGTATCATTAAATGAATGTAGACATCATGGCTCATCATTTTTCACATTAGGGAATTCATTGTATTGAGCCCTCAATAGAAAGATGTTATTTTGATTATATTAGTATGTTGGTAGAAGAAAAAAGCATAGAGGTGATGCAGGTTTCATTTCAATGTGTATATTATAATTTGACAGAACATCGTCCATGTAAGAAGTGTAAAAAATAAAGAACACAAGTGGATTCACGTCATGAATTATTACATACAATGTCATATTTGTTAAGCAATGTCAAGCCCACATATTACATCTGATTGTGTGGAACGTTCATAAGTATTCCAACAAGAGGTCTAGAAGGAGCCGATTTTGTTGGAAGAAAATGGCTAGCACTGACTAGTAGAGTATAAAGAATGTGAACATGTCAAGGTTTTAAATCTTTACTTGAACGTTGTGTGTGGCAGTTGCATCAATACGAGGGAATTATATTTAATAAGAAATGGATCGGATCGAGGTAGTGAAAGGCATCAACTCTTGCAATTTCAAAGTTGTCAAGTTGATGTGAAACAAGAAAGTCAAGGAGGGTGGAGAAGATCCAAATGGAAATTTGTGTCCACTCATGGAATATACCCATGGTATTGTAAATGGCATTCACCAATGGTATTCATCCACCAAAGTTATTTATCCACCCATGGAATTTACGCATGGTATTGTAAGTGGCATCCACCCATGGTATTCATTCATACATGGTATTATAAATTTGATTCACCCATGGTATTCAATCACCAATAGTATCTACCCACCCATGGAATTCACCTATGGTATTATAACTAGAAAAAGACTATAATTAATAAGTTGCATTTTATAAAAGGACATATTTTTGACCACAATGTAGCTTTTACAAATATTCTTTATTTTAATAAAAAAATATCTCTGTGGTCTTGTTTAATGTGTGTTCACCTATTTTTTTCTAGCATTTCAATTTTTCAAATCTTGGGGGCCTCCTCCCAAAGATCCATTTCAATTTTTTAGATCTTGGGGGCCTCCCCCCAAGATCCGGATTAGTAGTATCAAACTCAGGTTACGACTGCATGGGAATGAAGGTTTGAAGCATATTTCATTTTTAATTTTTTCCATAAGTATTCAACAAACTTCATGCACGTGCTACAACCTCCACAAAGTACTTTCTTAGGCAAAGTGAGAAGATTTTTTTTTATGTTTTTTTCATTTTTTCGCAGGAATGTTTTGGGGGACAAGTTTATAGATCAGATCTAAAACTTTCAATGCAAAATTTAAGGAAACAAATAACATATCTAGTTTCCTTATGAAAATACCCAAAAAAAAAAAAAAAAGTGGAATTGGATTCCAGATGAGGAAGATATCGCTAATTTAGAATCAATTATGTTGCAGAAATTTTTGTCACAAAAATTCGTGGACGACGACTCTCCTATAATTTTTTGCAATTCTTGTGCAGAATTTCAGAAAAATGATTGCATATCTGAGCTACTCTTGAAAAATCACCCAATTTCAAAAAAACCATTAGTTGAATATGAGTTCGAATGAGGGAGGTATTGCTAATTTAAAATCAACTATTTTTTCATAATTTTTATGACGATAGGACAATTGCAGTGCGAATTTGAGTTTCCAAAGTGTCCAAATAGGGATTTCAATCACATGAGAAGATGTAGAATGGTCATTATATTTCCAAAAATATGTTATAATAAATATTATGAGTCATATTGATCGACATATGACCATTTTAAATTAGTCTTTAAAACTGGAGCAACATTCAGAGCAGGTTCCCTTTGGAAACGTGCCCTCCCAGCTTGATTTAGTAGGAACTTGCTTCACATTCATTAGTTTCAACATACCAGCATTCGACTTGGGTTATTTGGAGATGTTCCCTCCCACCCGAGGCTATGTAGGCACCTGCTACTTCATCAATAGTCAGCATCATGGTTATGGGTCAACCATACAAAATCCTTGTCATCGAAGTCCATTTGCTAGGTCAAAAATCGTTAGTATCACAATTGATCACAAGAATTACAGGCTATCTCTATCCTCATATCTTCATTTTTCATGGTTATGGGTCATCCACAAACCCACACTTCATCGAAGTCCATTTGCTAGGCCACACACTGTGAGTATCTCAGTTGGTCACAAGCATTACACGGTATGTCTATCCTTAGATGTTTATTCATCACGATTATGGGTTAACCAAGGAAAACCCTTCTCTTTAGTGGATCCTCATGTTCAACAAAGGCTTCTTAGGAGGGAACTCCATGCAATGGGGACCATTGCTTCTTAAGGAATGATGAATGATCCAAATGGAAATTGGGATCGACCCATGGTATTTATCAACTCATGAAAGATACCCATGGTATTGTAAGTGGCATCCACCCATGGTATTCATGCCCCGAGGTATTTATCCACCTGTAGAATTTATCCATGGTATTGTAAATGGTATCCCCCCATGTTACTCATTAACCCATGGTATTCAATCAACCATGGTATCTACCCTCCCATGGAATTTACCTATGGTATTAAACTAAAAAAATACTATAAGTAACAAGTCGCATTTTGTAAAAGGAAATATTGTCCACCACAATGTAGCTTTTAAATATATTCTCTATTTTAATAAATAAAATCTTGGTGGTTTTGTTTATTATGTGTTCGTCTATTTTCCTCCGGAATTTCAATTTTTCAGATCTTGGGGGCCTGCCCCCCCTCCCCAAGATCCATTTCAATTTTTTAGATCTTTGGGGCCTCCTCCCAAGCTCCAGATCAAGTGAACCATTTTCATCATGTCTTGCACTATGAGAAAAGTCCACTTCATGTGGAATCACAACATTGAGGCATGCAACAAAGAAAAGAAAAGGTGCATTGGTTGACTTTTGTGTTCATATTAATACACACACAAATGAAGGGAAAATAGATCCTATTATTGGTTGTGTTAAGGAATTGATAGAAATAAACAAACAAACACAATGATAGAGATGTGCGATACAAACAAGAATAACAAATCTTAGGGAAGGAGATCATCTTAAATGAGGTCTTCACTATACAATAATGCTAGTACAATTTTTAAGAGAACAAAGGGAACATTGAATCCATCACTTCATGGACGACCTAATATTTGAATTGTCGCTAGGTGCTATTTAGTTTGTTTGAAGGGCAAGGAATCAAAACTGCAGCAGTAAAACATGTCATTTCCCATTGCATGAATTAGAAAATGAAAATGTTTCAGTGAGCAATTTGTATGTTATTTTATTGGACAAGGAAGAGAAAATTCCAGAAGGATGAGTGGTTGCACCAATCAATTAGTAAACAAGATAGGGAATATATGCACATGTAGATTTATTAGATTAATGAACTAAGTACTTGAAAGGAACTCCTGGAAGGCTAGTGGTTTCATCAACTAGTGATCTATGTAATATGGTAGATGGATTCCTTTTATATGGATGTAAATGTGGTTGTTTCAGCGACTAGTGAGCTATGGAATCTAGTAGATGGATTCTTTTTGTATGGAAGTCAATGTCTTGTGTGTGGATCATGGAGAAAGGTAAGGAAAGAGATTGTAAGAAGCAATAAACTAATAAATATATTAATTATAATGGTGATAATCTAATTGGGCATACTATTCGAAGACCTAATAGGCATGTGTACCCCACATATGTGTACCCCTAGTCTATAGTGATAGGGTTCATGTGAGATTTTCTTGAGTACCCATATCCTTAAGCATGTTAAATCCATAGAAATTCCCTAGTCAATCTTAAGGGGGATTGTCACATTGAACCTTGACTTGGGAATGAAAATCTACAACTAGTGATTTTGAGCACATGGTTTTGTGGCCTGTGGTATTATGCTAGTTGTATTTGGTTGGAAAGAAGCCTATACATATGCTTATTTGTATCCATTATAAATGTGCCAAGCATCAAGGTGTCAAGGGTTGAGCAGGGTCTCCCCGACCAGTTTGAAGGGCCAAGGTTTGAGCACGGTCTCCATGGTTAGTGGATTAATAGACCGGAGACAAAGGGTTGAGCAGCGATCCCCAACAAGATTTGTCATATTTTTGGCCTAGAACTAATAGAATTGTATTAGGCTGGGTATTTCCCTCAAGCTCGGGCTTTCCCAAAGACTTTTTGGTGTTCTTTGTGTTTGATTACTTCTATTCATATGCATGATTATCTTTATTTTACCTTGCCTTTTAATATGTAACATGATCCTATAACGACTACACATAATGCCTTTTTTTGAATACCCTTGAAAGAATCATAGTCTTTTTCTAAATTATATGGAGACAATCATGTGCACAAGATGTAACACCTTTATATTTTTATGATATTTTGAGCCAGTGCACTTGAGCTAGAGGCAATCTAGGATGGGTGACCTCCCGAGAAGTCTTGTTACTGGGTGCAAGCCCCGAAAGTGATGATTGAAGCTATGGGATTTATTTCACTAGTTTCAATCCCACTTCTTAACCCCTGTGAGCATCACTTGATGCAATTAGTGCTAAGTGGACTACTCAAAAATCATGAGAAATTAGTCAGTTATGACTACCTCTCATGGAAATTGTCATAGATGAATGACTTACTTAATGTAATTGAATCCCAAAAGATGATATCTAATATATAAAATCTATTTTACATCTACATATGGAATTAGTGATTAATGTAGCATATAATTACATAATAAAATTTCAACTAATGTCAATCTCTTTAATTTGTTTCACTATTTTCTATGGCAAGGTGTGCTTTTCAAGAATAAACTTTTTGTAGCTAGGAAAAATAGATTTAAATAAAATTTTAATAATCAATCTTTTAAAAAATCATGAGAAAAATAATTATTAAAAATTTCACTCAAACATAACAAAAACCATAGTAAAGAAATAAAAATTTATTATAATAGTATTGGTTGTGATAAAAGAGATGATGTACATGTCATAAGTACCTCCATCCATCTTAACCAACATATGCACCTTAGGTTTTTGTTACCGTCATTATCTTGAAGTATTTTATGCAACTTGTCTCATTTTGAAATCCACTAATCTCTAGGAAAGTATCTAGAAAAAAGACAGTTAACTCTGATAAGAGAGTACAACGCTTCTATGATATAATTTAAACTCAGTAAATAAATAAACATGATTGAAAGGTGTTAGACAATTGATTCTTATGATTTAACTCTCAATACTACCCAAAAGAGTGTTGATGTACCCCACAAAGTGAACCGCCTCCTCAAAAATAGAATGGTCAATATAGTTTGAGGAGCAAGGGGCCCATATCTGAATAAGAGGTGATGAGACAAAAATTGAAGGAGAAATTATTAAGAAGGATCTCACCACTAGTCAATCCTACTCAGAATACACAAAGTAAGTTTGGAAATTCTACTGCTTCTAAGAACACTTCCTCCAACAACAAAAACAAGTCTAAGACTCTGAAAGTGTCAAATAAAGCTACCCCTCTAGACACTTCAACACTACTTACTAAAAGTTAAACAATTTATTATAATATCATTGAATATTTGAAGAGAGCTCACACCAACATTTCTATTTTTTAGCTCGCGAAGATAGGAGGCTAGCGTTAGCTATTTTTCCATGCCTTTCCACAACCTTCATTAGGTGACAAATCTCATACTTCTCAAACAGTGTCTGATAAGTCTTATGGAGCCCTTGAATCTATAGTTAACATTGTAACTCTAGATGCTCATAGTCTCTGCACCCCATTTCCGCTAACTTTTGAAATTTGTAATTATAATGTCCATAATTATCTAGTCAATTCAGGTGCATCTATGAACGTAATGCCATTATCGATTGCTAAGAAAATTAATGCTAAATAGGATAAAATCGATGAACAAATCATTCATCTAGAAAGATCCCTTGTCCAACATATTGTGAACTCAATAATGTTATGATCTAATTGTCATATGATCACCGATTACACCAATGTATAAGCATTGCAATTGTGGACATCCTGAAGCCTATGGCATACTCTTGAGTAGAGATTAGTTTAGTAAATTGCAAGGTTTTTTTGTTATATATTAGTCATACTTATGGATTTAATATAAGGGTAGAAACAACTAGATTCGAGTGGAAAGTGAGCCATACATGAAGTACACTATGACACCACTTGAGGGCCATAATGAGCCTATTTTTTTTATGATTTAATCTTTGGAATTATTGTTTTGGAAACTGATCACGAGTGTTATCAAGGATAGCCATCACACGTCCCACCTAATTCATAGTTGGAACTCCTTCCTGATACTCTGACCGGTGCTAATGAATCTTGTAATATAGATGTGCATAGTAGTAGTAATAATAGTATATGAACCAATTTAGCAGCTAATAATATTTGGACGTTATACATTGATGGTTCAAGAATGCAGGATGGCTCTGGAGCTAGTTACATACTCATAGACTCATGTGATAGGAAGCACATCCTGTCATGTTGTTTGGGGTTCATGTGTACAAATAATGCTACAAAATATGAAGCACACATGCTTGGACTAAAAGATTTCGTCGATATGAAAGTAGAGATGGTAAAGGTAATTGGTGACTCAAAAGTGGTCGCTCGTGAGGTATGAGATACTATTTATTATGTTTCACCAAATCTTAAAAATTACAAACATGAGGTATGGGGATTGACTAACTATTTTAAAGCTTTTAATATCATTTTTCTTCCTAGGCTTAGAGATGCTGCAACAAATACATTAGCTAATTTAGCTTCTATAATTTCACCATTAAAAAATGGTTATTCTATAGATATTATATACAAAACCATTAGAGCCTCATAACGTCACTAAATTTCATGTTTTAAGTGATGAAAAAAAAATACTACAATTTATGGCTAATGTACATGTGTTGAAAGATGTTTCCATTAAGTATGATAAGCATGACAAGGATTTATAGGAGGCATCTAATGCAATGAAAGGTAATACTATTCCTAAAGGTGTACTGACCATGGAAAAATTACATGACCTGTAAAACTGGTTCAAAGGACTAATCAATACTAAGACATAAAGCTCAGAGTTTTCATATGAACAAGTCAACTCGGGAACTCAAGAAGATCGAAAATGTGTAAACCTCAATACATGATGTTCTCCACAAGAAACACAAGCATTCATCCACCTGTTCAAATAAAACTGTGATATGTTTGCATGGGCCTAGAATGATTTGAATACATATGATACTTGTATAATCCAACATGTTATTCCAATTAAAGAATGGGTAAAACCTTTTCAGCAGAAGTTAATGAAATTTCATCCTATGGTGGAACCCCTAATTCAAAAGGAATTCAAAAATATGTTGGATTTTGAAGGTTAGACATTATACCTGGGTTTCGAATTTGGTCCGAGTCTGAAAGAAATCCAATAAGATAAGGTGATGTGTCGATTTCCGTAATATTATTCGAGCGTTAGATAAAGATAATTACCGAATGCCATCCATGGAATATATCCTCCAAACAATATTTTGGTCTAAGATGTTTTCGCTACTGGATGGTTTTTCTGGTTCTAATCAAGTGTTAGTGGTAGAAACATATCATCTCAAAACTACCTTCAAGACCGTGTGGGGAACATTATCCTTTAAGTGTATGCTATTGACACTTATCAATGTTGGTGCTACTTTTCAAAGAGCGATGGACATCGCTTTCTGTAGCCTGATTGGCTAAAATATAGTTGTTTATTTAGGCGATGTAACTGTGTTTTCCAAAAGAACATCATATCATGTACCTCATCTGAGAAAAATATTTTTGCGGTGTCGTAAATATGGGATTTCTCTTAATCCCATGAAAAGCATCTTTGGTGTGCCAAAAGAAACTCTCTTAGGACACATCATTGTGAAAAGTGGAATCAAAGTTAACCTCGAAAGGGTCAAAACCATAACTCAGATCCCATTCTTGTAAGTAAAATGGCTATGAAAAATTTCCTAGGGAAGATTAATTTCTTGTGAAAGTTCATCTATGATTATGCCGAAATAGTTAAACATTTAGAGGAGATGATTAAGAAAGATGTGACTTATAAATGGGCAAAAGGGAAAAAGATTATTTTTCTCAAATTAAACAAGCTATTGTTGATGCACCATCTTGATTATGGAAAAAATTTCATGCTTTACACTTTTACCTCATATCATCTATTATGGTCATACTGACTAAAAAGGATGTTGAAGGAAATTATTGGCCTATCTCTGTCATGAGTGTTGACTTACATGGTTCCAAGCTAAGTCACCCTACCATCGATAAATATGATTGCGCTATATATACAGAGGTAAAATACTTCAGTCCCTATCTCCTTAAGGCTCACACAAACATATTTGTGCCTCATTGAGTGGTCAGAACACTTCGTACAACATGAACTTGTTGAGAAGAGGGAAAACTAGATGACATGTTTACAATGATATGATCTAGAGTTTAAATCAGTTCATATCATCAAGGGTCATGGCATTTTTCAACTTGCAGCCAAAGTGAGAGATGATCCTGAGCAATATATTTCCGGTTGGGAGCAGGAAGTAGAAGGTATGTTTGATGGGTTTCTTCTGATTCCACTTCCTTAAGGATACCTAGTAGGTTGAATCATATCATAGTAGCCTCTTGTCACATGTTTACCCTAGTTTTTTGTTTTTTTGGGTAGATATGGGAGGAGGTTGTTACATTTGAGGCAAGAATATGCCTTGGTTTTGGGACCTTTCAATGTGAGGAAACCTTTCGAAGGAATGGATTTCTTGAGACACTCGGAAGGAAGAAGGGGACGCCTTAACATAGAAGGTTAGTGACTGCATGGAAGGGGGTGGATGGATTTCTTGAGGGACTGGTAAGTAGTGAAGGGAAGTTCGGGGAATAAATTTGTTTTGGTCATTAGCATTGGTAGTTTGAAACGGTGGAATCTTGGGAGTGTTCCTGGAAACAATGAGTTGGTAATTGTTCATTGAGAGAGTAAGGAGTTGAATGATAGTAGTGTTGGACATTAATGTAGACTTTCAATTTATAATTGGATTATGGACTTCCTGGAAAGGAAGTGAATCCTTGATACTACTTTTGTGGGTGGAGATGTGAGCCTCTCGAATCCCTTGTTGCTAATATGGGATTCGTTTCCTTTTATTTTCTAGTTGAATCAAATGTGCATATGTATGTATGTGTATATCATTGTAAATATTATATCAATATCTATTTATAAAGCTCCAAAAGCAATATGTTTATTTGTTGGTTGAATAAAATGTGCATGTGTGTGTGCATATATAGACACACACAAGCACACACACACACACACAAATATATATATATCATTCTAATATTATGTCGAGATGGGTTTATAAAGCACCATACATAGTATGTTGTCATGTTTTTTATCAGTTTTAGCTAGTCATAAGTGTCATAGAACACTGAGGATAGTGTTCCCCCAAGGGGGAGGGGTTTGAAACAACCCCGGGTTGATTTTCCATGTAAATGGGAGGACATTATAAAGGAAAAATAAGACCAAGGTCATGTGACACATATCCCAAGGTGAATGGAGGGGAAGAAAATTATATTGGGAGTCACTTGCAGTTAATTATATGTTGGCTATGGAAATTTGCATCTGAAGAGGAAAAGGGTGATAAATGGAAATTAATTCAAGAAATACAGGAAATAAGAGAAATGAAAGATGAAGAGAAAAGAATATGCATGCAAGGGAAAATGAAGAAAAAGGAAAAATAAAAAGAAAGGAAAAAAGAGAGAGAACATTCATTCATTTGTAGATGATTCACTTAGAAAAGAGGAGAGCAGGATAGAGAGAACTCAGACGCAAGGAGGACACATGAAAGCAAGGAGAGCAAGGGAGTGCAAGGTGTTGCTCTTTGTATTCTCATAATGTGCTATCATTTCCTCTGTGAATATTGACCACATAACAAATGGTTTATGATAACAAAGCCCTTTATACAATAAAAATTGGTCTTGTTCCAAATATGAAGATGGAATTCATACCTTTTGTAACAATGATACACCATGTAGATCAAAATATGTCTCCATCTGTAGTATCCAATTTACTGGATCCTTTCCATCAAACTTCCTCATCTCGATTTTTCTTGATTTTAGAAGCTCGATCTTGAAATGACTATAACTCTATACTTTCGGATCTTTAAGTTATAAAATTACAACATGCAATAGCCCTATGTGTCCTCTTTCTAATGCCACCAGTTTGATCAAAATTGCAGTCTCCAAGAAAGAGTTATGCACAATCTCCTATGATGACCTGATTATATACCTTTTCATAAGACCAAAGTTCTATGAAGTTCCACGTGTCACTGTTTTGACCTATGGATCCAAAACATATACACAAAAAACTACATTCCGTCCTCTTTATGTAACTTCTTACAAAAGTTCAATCTGATGCTCAAAGAGAAAGTTATGATGATTTTCCGAAGGTCACCTATTTAAGATGTAATTTGGGAGTCTGCAAAAGCCCTAACTTCCTCAGATCATATATCTGAAACTTTAGAGCGACAAGATCTCAAATTTGGACATGAGGTTCAACGAGATTTCGTATCAAATTCATTTTTTTGTTAGCTTCTGAGGCGTTGCATAAAAAAAGTTATAATGAAAATTCCACGATGACCTGTTTGGAGCAGCGAAACCCTAGAATCCAAAGCTCTGATACCAAATGTTATGAACCCAACTCCCAAAAAGATCCAAAAGATAGGTCAATGCCTTATAAATAAGCCTCTTCGAGGGTGAAACCTCCTTTACATTAAACAAATGAATAATTCTTAGATGATACAAATGAAAAGACTTCCTTTCTATATATAGGAGTCTAAGGGGTCATAATATAATCAGATCCGACATAACAATAATAATGTAAGGGCACAATAATAACACTAGTGGGCTTCTATGGGGCAGAATAATAACAATATGGGGACTACATGGGCACAACAATATAATAAGTGGGTTGTACTAATAACGATAAGGGGTTACACTAGTAGTATAGGGACCTAACACGATTCCCAAGTTGGTTTTGTTTTGGTTTATCCCATGTCATCCCACATTCATGCTTAGAATATGGCAAGGAGTTGATTGGGCTAAAAGAAGGAGTTGGTTCAACCCAATCTATGGTTGGGTGGTACATGGAAGTCCCCGACTTGGTTGGATTTATGCATATGTTATTTCTTATTGAGATCAATAAGCACATGTATTTATTGTTGTGTTGATTTTATGACTGGTTTGTCATGGCTTCATTCTAGTTAAATGCGGGTTATAGGCATGGTTAGATAATGTGTTTTTGTTATGGATCATGTTCATGATTTGATGAATTGAATGGTTATATGAATGCATGAGATAAAAAGTGTTGTTGTAGCTATCTTGAGATGGAAGTTGGCCTTCTTGATGATTCTCTTATGAAACTAATGATACAACTCAACATATATGCCTTCATTCCCTATAGGCATTATGTTTACCAAGTGTTTGCATAATGATTATCATGTATTTTCCAAGTTTTGAGCAGGAGTAGAGCCTAGAATTAAGTATACATACATACAAACCTTGTTGATAGAGTTCTGTGACATTCTAGTCACATTTAGAAAGTTGGTCTGGAGACTAGCATAAAAATCTAGAAGAAGGCTTCTGGTTGCACCCTCTTAACTAGATAATTTTGAGTTGTAGTCACATGGAAGGAAGCTTATGAGTGTGGTTGGAGCCTTGTGGTCCCATTCAATGGCCTTCATGAGTGTGGATAGGAGGTAGAGTGGGTGAAAAAGGTGGTTCTAAGTCATGGAATGGTCATCAGTGAAATTTGTTTGATGTCTGGGTCATCATGTGTCCCTTGAAGGTTGCAGTAAGTTTTAGGATAGTATACCTCACTTCCATAACTAGAACTTGGATGTTGGATCATGCATAGCAACTCTCATCTCATGTTTACCCTAATGAACTTGTAAAACAAAGTAAATGTGGGGTGGGGTGTTACAATCTCACATTATTAATATTTAAAAAAATCATAAAAATAAACTAAATTATAACTTTATTTCAAACATTAATTTAATTTTTATTATTGTTATTATTAAAAGAACTAATATATAAGTGGACTTAAAAAACTTTTTTTTAAAGCATGGATATTCAACCCCACTTTATCATGGATATTATTATTTTGTTAATATACTTTGTTACGATACCACATGGCTTATCATTTCATATGATGCCTATTTATATGACATTTTTTTAATTAGTAAATTTTTTAATTAAAATGGAAAAAAATGCATAACTTATTTGGATTTGTGAATATTATTAAAAATATTTGGAACAAATAAATTAATTTGATGGATCTAGAAGAGATAAACTAAAGTGTCAATACCTAATTTATAATTGATAGCTAGTCACGTACACCTAATTTTTATAAGATATTAACTTCCTTTTACTTTAATTATTAGTAAAAAAGTATCTTCTTACAAAGTGTACTTAATCATATTAACTTTGACTATTCATTATATTTCTTTTAGTTTTCAAACAACCGCGCAACTCTTATTTAAGATATTTTGTTATTATAGTAAAATATTGTTAAATAATATTTTGTTGATTTAAAATTATATTGCCTCAAAATGGCTTTATACAAAACCAAATATCATCGTTTCAACTAAGTCCTGTCATAGTCTACTATAAGGAGAAGCAACACTATTGAAAATAGTTAAGATTCTAGGTCTATCAAAATGTAAGAAACTATAAATGATATGTTCATGACTGGCAAATTAAATTAAACTACTAGAAGTAAAATATGTAAGCCTAGAGGCTCAATATGATGTAATGTATTTGATGAAGTGAGGGGGGTTGAATATTGGGAATTGGTACCTACTGCTATTAGAAAAAAATTTCCACATTAGAGATGTGCTTCTATGTGAGCTAGAAAGCATCTAAACTAGTGAGAAAAGAATGTTTGTGGTGATGAACTTGTTAAATTCCATTTGTGGAAGTCACGATGTCATTGCGATCCTCATGCTTTTCCTTCAAGACCCTACCTAAGAGAGTCTTAATTTTCTAGTGGAGGTTAATGGAGTTCATATATTGGCTCCATCTTCCCCTAATATGTCTAGGGTCAAGAATCCAATTAGCTACCTTAGCTTGGATTTCCGAATATGAGTAGGGTTGGTGATCACCAATGGTCATGGATTCATGTAGATGCATTTCTTATTCAATTTCTAGAGGAGCCGAGGAGTAAAAAATGGATGTTGCATTTTGTGCTTGGGATAGAGCTCACAGATGGAATTGAGGGCCTCTACCACCACATCCCTAGTGAAAACACATCCTGTATCAAGGCATGTTATGTAGGGCTACTAGAGAGAAAGGTGAGGAAAACCCCTAAAATAGAGTAGAGTAAAATAAATATTAACAAATATTTTCCTACCACGGGAATATTGAGTGGAATGTTGTAATATTAAGCAATGTATTAATAGAGATAAGGACTTTCCACATGATCCAGCGAACAAAAAGAACCAAGAATACAAAAAAATTTGCACACAACTACTACACTCTAAATACTATTTGCCAAAAGCTAGTAGAGAAAAGTTATGTAATTGAAAGAGTTGAAGTAACTAGGGATATTGGAAATATACTAAATTATCCACCATTTTCTATCCCACCAGGCTTGAACCCTCTTCAAAATGAAAAGGAGGATCTATTTCATGTTGCCACTCTCCCCTACTCAATCCTTTGATGTAGCCCTCAATAGACTCCTAGAGGTTGCTCCTCATTCGTCCTTGTCCTAATCCTCCCATATATGTTTGACACAAGGTGAACGCACTAGAGGTCAACATACCTGAAGTCAGTCCCTCATTGTACTACTATTCACATGGACCATTTCCATGAGAATAGTCATCTTTTGAACCAAATCCAAAACATAATACATGTTGCACAACACTAGGTCATGATAATCTTGGTCAAGCTCTACAAAACATGCACCATGAGGAAAATTTCCTACTCTCAGCAGAGGAATGTAACACGAAAACTAAATAAATACAAATATAAGGTTACCTAGCTAGGATTCCATAGACAAAAAATAATTTTTCATATGATTGTGAACATAGTGAGTATCTATTAGTATGCGTGTGCATGACGTGGGATGGCAGTGCCAACCCCCTCTTAAAATTCAATGAAATGAGCTTAGGTGGGTTCCTTTCCCACTCCTCCATTAACGTGAATTGTAATAACTTAAACAAGGATTTGTTTCCTTGGTTGAGGATGCTTTGGAGTTCTTACTTCCGATTCAACCATACCTCATCAAACCTTGTCATTTCTAGGTGAATGTTTTGTTCTTTGCATCCCACATTAGCTAGGAAGTTATCTACCTTGTTACCATAATGTTGAGAATGTGATTAAATGATAGAATGAATGGATTAGATAAAGATTTCTATACATGAGATGAGGTTCTCTAGTCACTATCTTTTATACAATTTTTTTATTAGAGTCCAATTTAGTATTCTTCTAACTTTTGTTGTAACTAGTTGAGAGTCACCATCTACCTACAATTTAGAGTCCTTCATTTTTTTTCCAGACTCAAAACTATCTCGAGAGTGAGGAACTCTACCACATTTTTATTAATTATTCCATTATTTCTAGTATATACCATTAGTGCATGCCCTTACCAATTGTGGAATATCCCACCATATCCTACTTGGTTAGGGTTCCTTTAGAAGTGCCACTGAAACTCAAATTCACAAATCCTATTGGAGGAGGAGTAAAGGTTACGTTAGAATCACGACTACTACTTTGGAACTTGGTTTTGATTATGAGGGATCATAGATGGTGAAAGTTCCAATTTGTTCGGAATCCATGTCTCATGCTAATCAACTTTCCAATCCTCATAAGTCTAGTCCTTTAATAATATGATCGCCTTAATGTTTTCTTTAAGTATATTCGAAACTTGTCTTTATTTAGTTTCCATTTCTTTGAATATCATCTTATTTCATTATTTCCAAGTGAACCATGTTAAATTTCTTGTAACCAAGATCTGTGCATGATTAATGACCAGATTATTGAAGATATTAGGTTGTCATTACTCCATTGTTTCAAGAAGGATATTTTAGTTATAGTTTGAGTACCCAAATAGTCATAATATAGAAGTAAATAAATATTTGAAGAAAGGAAAGACGTTGGGTAGGTGCTCCATATTCTCCTCTTTTTTCTGACATAGAGGACGAATTGAAGGATACTTAAATCCGTTCTTCCAATTTTTTTCCCATGGAAGGATCTTTCTTTGTCCCATGAAAGGATATTTCTTTAGCTAATGACCTTGTGTCAAAAATTTTCACTAGAGTGGCTCTCTCCAAATGTCATTTTCACCAACCAACAATGGATAAGCCTCTTTGAGTGTAAACATTTCCTGAGATTGATACCCTTAGTGAATTGTATCTTGCCCTTGGTCAATTGAAATTGACAACTTTGAAACTCTTGAGCTACGATAGGACATGTTGTCATTCGAGGGTGATCATCCCAATCCTCCATAATCTTCCACTGATCTGAAGTGAGGGTTTAACATCTTGTTATGCTTACAAGAACCTCTCACTCCAAAGCTTAACAATTATTTGATCTAGCTTATGTTGACAATTGCGGAATTAAGTACTTGAAATAGGTGTATGTCTTTGTTTTCTTTTAATTTTTTAAGTGATTTAAGTTGATTTGTTTATACTAATATTAAACACATATAACAGCCATATAATGGAGCAAATAAACATCAGCACATAACAGCAAATTTAATCTAGGATTTACACGAATATCATGGGCTACGTCTCCTTGAGCTTTTGTCGATTTGACTTGGCTCTTTGGGATTTTGGCTTCAATTCTTTTACAAGTTCCACACTAAACTCGAACGGTTATTTGCTGAACCAATGGGCTTAGAAAACCATTTGAATCCCTATCATGGCTGTCATCATTCTGGAAACAGATCTAAGATCCCTTAGACTTGATTCCTTCAATCGGTGCACTGAGCTTCCTTGAGCTTCTTGATGGCACAAACTCCTTCAAAATACTTCAATTATCTCTAAAACCTATTCTACTATCTCCAGTACATATCAGAAATCAACAATAGACTTTTCATTTGCTCAAAATGAGCATTGCATCCCCGATCTAAGCCTTCCTCCACAGATGGCAGTAGGTTGTCTCAAAATTCCTTGTAGCATCTTGGACTTTAGAAATCTTCAGATGCTTTTGTAAACCATTTAAATGGATTCAAAAGGATCATTACAATCAGGAATAACTATTGTTTCACTGAGAACGGATACTGGTAGCTCCTGCAACTACCTTTAACCCCTAGTGGCCCTAAGCTCCAAAATCTCCCTGGACGAAAATCTCCTTGAAGATGGATTCTTCAACTTCTCTAGACTGTTCCATTTGCTTCATAAGGCCTCAGTTAGCCTATCTAGCCTCTTGGTTCACTCTCTTAGGTCGAAAATCACTTCTCAAGTGCATTTAATGAGTAACTCCTAGTGAACCTCCACTAAATTTGGCGAACTATAGTTTAACTGTCACTAAATTTGGCATACTGCCCTTTTTTGGTGCCCCACCAAGCTTGACCTCCTGGCTGACTATTAGCTTAACAATCGAGTGTGCATGTGATGGGTAGAACTAGTAGTTTGGGAGGAGACTATTGTGTTGGCGATTATCATTACCTCTGGTGTGCATGTGACCGGTATTACCATCAATGGTTAGGGATATGGTTAGGCTCTGCAGTCAGCATGAAAATCACATGTATGTTGGTTAAATCGCGGACATGTGAACATTCGTTTGGGACCACTGGCGGGTAAAACCCCTGGCATTCCTTACCCCCACACCGCAAACAATTATAACAAAACTATAAATAGCAACCCATAACTATTAAGAAACACATGTAGCGGAGTTGGTAGTGCGAGTTTAGGTCTTACTGGAGGTCACTGGTTCAATCCCCCTAGACCTATAAAAAAATTTACTATGCCAATCTAGGGCCATGTGGCGACCTCTGGGATTGCCATGTGTTAGTACCTGTTTGGACAACCAAACAAGAATATTCAAGGGAACATTATTTTTTTAATATTTCCCAAAATCAATTATTCTTGGAAATTGCAGTTTACTGGAATTTTCAAATGGCGATAACTTCTTTATATGGTGTCAGTTTTGTGAACTGTTCACAGCGTCGGAATCAGGAAGATGAGATCTATTTGATCATTCAGGTATGATACTCTTTTGACCACTTTGACTTTTAAGCTATCATTGAAGTCCTGGATATGTATATGATGAATCCTCCCCATTGGGAATCTTTTTGACCCCAAAATATTGATATACTAATTTGAATAGTAGATGAGAGTATAATACTCTCTTCTTTCAGTCTTCATACACTTTCATGCATGGCGGGTGCCTTTGAACCAAATCTCGAAGGTAGTCTACGTTTCCCTTCTTGGATGCGCTTGTCCTCCTGTTAAGAATTGTCTTCCTTGAACTCATTTAGAATTTACCGAAGGTATCTGAATGTCGCTTCCAAGCCACTTCCATGGCAACCTTTGCTGCTAAATATCTCCTTCAGCAGACGATGTCAAAATACAAGAAAACAACTTGACGACACAAATTCTTGCTCCATCAAAAGAAACAAATTTCACATCATGTGAATCATCATCATGTCTTTACATCTTGTGTACAACTAATCAGCTAAACCCCGAGCCAACAAAAATCATGCCTTTTCAAAAATTGACCCTTCAAGTCAAGCATGTACAAAAAGAATTTGAATGAGTCTTTTAAAAGGATGAAACACTTCATCAGTATCTCCCTTTTACAATCTTGGAAACCAAATCAACTTTTCCAAGTTGACATGACATTACATGCATGTTTAATCAAAACAATATGATGGTAAATAGCTTTCCATCAAGTCATTTACATACATGTTTAAATACAAGGAAATCATTAACATCCCGTGTTCATACATTCCATCCTCATGCATGTATTCGACTATTCAACTTCCTCTTAAGTACAATCATAAGTACAAGATCCTCGATCACTTGTACATGTACGTTCAATGTTGAAATGAAGATATATTTGCTGCAATAAAGTGTGTCTACATACTCGACTTTTCCATCGTGCAACTTGCATTCCATTAGCAAAGAAATGCAAATAGACGTGACAAATTTCTTTTTTCATCAAAAGACATGTAGCTTTAATTAGATAAGAACTCTAGCCATTTCTTATCAATCCACACCAAAGGTGCTTCCTTTAACTGCACATTGATATCAACATGTGGATAATCCTGAATCACATCGATTATGGAAACTTCCTTTCTATTCTTTCCATACTCTTTCTCCACTTTCTTAAAATTTCGTGGAAGCATTGTTGGATTCAAAGTCCAACACCTTTCAGCAATATGTCCTTGCTTATGGCAATAAGTACAACACATGTTCATCTTCTTGATAGCATAATTTTCCTTGTCCAATGGACCTTTGGCTTCTTGCCTTCTTTCCTTCAAAATTTTCTTGTATGCGGCCATTCTCTTCCAACATCTATAAACACTATGGTTAACCAAACCACAAAAGGAACATGCAATTCCTTTCCAATTCTTATGTGGAAATTTATCATGCTTAACATAATCAAAAGAAGTGTGATTGAAATCAGATTTATACATTTATCTTTCACCTTCATTACCTTCATCAAGAGGTGAATCAAATGAAGAAGTAGATCCCTTTGGAACACCATCAATCTCTTCAATGCTTTTAGAGCTTTCACAAATTTCTAGTTCAAGTGTATGTTTATGTACATATTCCTTCTGCAAATGATGTTTCAAACAATTGCATTCCCCAAGAATACAATATTTACAAAATTGAGGTAGGGAACTTGAAATGAAACTCCTTCTATGAACTGTTTTGATTGCCTTTATGGCTGCTTTGGAACTTTCTCCATAAGATTTTCCATAGCCAAGACCAAAATACTTAGGCCTTTCCTTAACCATTATTGGCTCAACAATACTATGTGCATGTTTGCCCAATCCTGTCCTTCATAGCCCATTTTGTACATTAAGTTGGACCCTATGCCTCTTGTATGCTTTTCAAAAGAACCAACATAAACATTCTTAGAGGAAATTGAAGACAAAATATAATTGTTTACCTCTTCTTCAAGCTGATACTTGACTAAGGCTTCTTTGGTAGCAAGGAGCTATGTCTCCCACTCATGCATCCTTTCTAGATTCATATTTTCAATATGAAGTTGTCTCTCCATTTCCTACAATTTGTCAGAAAGCAACTGCTTCTCTTCCTTCATGGAATTCAACTGCTCTCGAAGTTCGGTGCTCATTTCTCTCACCATATCCATCATGATGAACAAATCTTGCTTCAAGTCTTCATCAAAGAATCTTGTGAAAGAGGAGGATTTGGAAAACTCACTTGTAGAAGTTGTCATTATCAAAATGAACAAAAGCACTTCAAAAAAATTCACAAAGCTTTCAAAGAACTAATGACAAATTTCTGAACTAAATGGCAGTAGAATCAAATTCTTATTCAAGCAGCCTTTTGCAAACAAACCCTCTTATGCTTCAAGGATTGTCTTGAGGTCCTTTGGGTAAGGAGAATGCCTTCAGCCCTTCTTCCTTCTTGTCCTCTCCTGGACTTAGCTTATCAATAGCTTTCCCTTCACCTTCGTAAACTCAAAAAATAATCTGTTTACAAACAATCAAACTGTAGAATCTTTTGTATTATTTAAACGCCTATCAAGTCAAACAAGAAAATAGATTTCTCTATCAATCAAGAATCCTGCTCTGATACCACCCGATTTGAAATGAGGTTTTAACATCTTGTTATGCTTACAAGAGCCTCTCGCTCCAAAGCTTAACAATTATTTGATCTAGCTTATGTTGACATTTGTAGAATTAAGTACTTGAAACATGTCTATGTATTTGTTTGATTTTAACTGTTTAAGTGCTTTAAGTTGATTTGTTTCTGCTGATATTAAACACACATAACAACCACATAATGTAGCAAATAAACATCAACACATAAAAGAAAATTTCATCTAGGAGTTCATCCGAATATCGTGGGCTATGTCTCCTTGAGCTTCTGTCAATTTGACTTGGCACTTTGGGATTATGGCTTCAATTCTTTTACAAGTTCCACACTCAACTCCAACGGTCATTTACTGAACCAATGGGCTTAGAAATTTTTGACACCTAATCATCTGCGATTGGGTTAATTTGGAATGTGAACAGTCATCAGAAGATGAACTGAGTAGTCACATTCTTTTTATATAACAATAGCTACCTAATGAAATAAATTGTATCAATTTTCTGCCAAATTGGAGTTACTCCTGGCTTGACATGGTATTAAAGCCAGCTCCCTGTTTACCCTTTATGTCTTTGTAACTCCTGATTTGCTCCATTGCTCTCTCTATAATTATATCTTCCTACCTACGTTCTGTCTGCCACACCTGCGCTGCCCTGACATATTCTATTTATGATTTCTTGTGCCCTGTTCATTTGAATACGCTCAGAATCCAAAACCGTTCCATATTCCTGCGCCACTGGGCTCTGTCCATTAACGCATCTGTCCATTAACACATCTGTCATCTGTATTAATGCATATGTCGTAATATCCTCTGGTTTTCTCATCCGGATAGGCTTCTGTTTGTTCACAAGACTCCATAACTGTTCCTAATAACTTTTGATATTTTGTTTTGTTGGAGAGTTTCGCGAGAAATATTCAGAGGAAGGTCTTCAGAGTCCACGACACCCTTTACAAAGCTAAGCTCCTGGATTTGAAATGGGATTTGGCACGCATTCGTTCTGGCGTAGATCTGTTCGGCGTAGATCTCTACCTGGTATCGAAGCATGGTGGTCTCTGTCCCATATATAACTGTTCATATAAAACTGTTAATAACTGGTCTCTGTCTCAAAGAGCTACATATCTTCATCCTTGGTGAACCCGACGTGAAACTCTGAGCTGGTTTGAACTGCCGAATTCTGGTGAGCTGGTGTAATCGTATCAATTTCCTTGATTGTTCGAAGACTTGTAATTGTATCTCGTGTCAGCATTGTATTGAGCTATCATTATTTTCTTAGACCACCAGTACTGAATACGGCCAATGTTGTCATAGTAATCGTCCATCAGTGGATTTCCCACCATAAATCCCTTGAGATTTATGAAGGGATTAGAATTCCTTTTGTTGTATTCATACACTTTCTTCGCTAGCTGCGGAACATAGTGCCCTGCGTAGCTCTCCCCGCATATGTAAAATTCTTGATACTTGTATTGAGGGAATCTGTCAGCATTGTATTGAGCTATCATTATTTTCTTAGACAAATCCAGACAGAATAAAAGTTATGAACTGGCCTTTGTAATTGATAGTTCAGATCGCAGGATACGAGAGAGCTTGAGGTCTTGAACAACGCATTTAAATCATATAACTGTTCATATATGTAAATGCGTGTGAAAAGTTGTTTTTTCCATTGTGATTTTTTTGCCAAGGGCGACATGCTTCTACCATTGCAAAAGAAAATTTTCGAATAATGGATGTGTTGATCGATTGGTTTCTGGTCTAGAGAATCAAAGGGATTTATGGTGATTTTTTTAATCTTTTCAGTGAACTTTGAAATTGTAATACTGTTGTTGCTCCAACTTTGTAGAGCTCGTGGTTAATACCATTGCTGCTCCAACTTTGTAGAGCTCGCGGTGAATGACTGATTATTTTTAAACAACCATAGTTATTTCCCACAGAAATCTTTTGAGTACAATTTCACTGTATATCAGCAGAAGTTTTTTTTTATCAGCAGAAGTATTTTTATAGAATGCATTCAATCATCTCTATGGTAGGAATAGTTCTCACTGGCAAGGAGAACTATCCTGAATGGTCCCTGATGATAAAACACACCCTCATCTTCAATGAGTTATGGAAAGGAGTGTGTGTCAGAGAAGCAGACAATGACCCAGTGCAGCCTACATCAGACAAAGAGCTCGTCATTTGGGAAAACAAGAACAACAAATCCTATGCATTAATCGCAACATCTGTAAATGAAGAGGTGAGTCGCCATATTTCATCATATTCAACTGCCTTTGAAGCTTTACAAAAGCTGAAAGAACTCTATGACTCACATTCTGCACTTGAAGTTGTTCAGCTCATGATTAAACTCTTCACTCTTGAACTGAAAAATAATGATCCTGTTGCTCTTGCATCTGAAGTAAAGTCTATAATGCATGATATCAAATCCACTAAGTTTGAGCTGGATATCCCTCTTATTGCTTTTCTCAAGGCAGTCTATCCTACCTACTCCAATTATCTTGAGTCTTTACAAGCAAATGGAAATCTTAAAGATATAAACTTTGACTCTCTTGTGAAAAAGTTTGCTGAAAGAGAGAAAGCCTTTGGAAAGAAGACAGCCCCTGAATCTTCTGAAGAGACTGTGTGCCTTGCTCATAAAGAAAAGCATCCTGCTCAAGATTCTATAAGAGGAAGAGGTGGATGAAGAGGAAGAGGAAGATACTTCAGAGGCAAGGGGGGAAGACATTCTCAAGGAGAAAAGGCAGACTTACACTGCATTCGCTGCAAAAGAAATGGATCACATGATGCTTCTACATGAAAGCTACCATGGGACAAAATTGAGTAGAAAAGAAACCAACATAAAGGTAAAACTGATGATTCAGACAAAGGTAAAGCACTTGAATCCACTCACTATATTGAGGCACAATGTAACATTGGAGTAAATGAAGATTTGTTTAATGCTTCACTTTCTTCTTCGAAAAATGATTGGTTGCTTGATTCAGGAGCAACCTGTCATATGACTCATAGAAAAGATTTTTTTGAAGATTTCACTGATAATGTTGATGGAGCAGTATACTTTGCAGATCAGTCAAAAATCGAGCCATCAGGGCTTGGCACAATCAGGCTTAAACTGCCTGGTCTTCCAGACTTTCTTCTGGATCATGTTCTATATCTCCCACAGCTCAAGAGAAACTTGTTGTCCTTGGTCCACATCTGCCAGCAAGGTCACTCCATTCATATGTTTGATGGCGAACTTGAGGTAAGAAAAGCTTCTGACCACTCACTTGTCATGAGGGGAATAGAAGAAGAAAGGCTTCTCAAACTGCAAGGAACCTCTGCTCATGCACAACATTTCTCATATATTTCTCATCATGAAGAAGGTACACTTCCATCAAGTTTATTATGGCATGCTAGATTTGGACATTTAAACTATGACAGTCTCCGTTTATTGAAGAAAAATGGTGTTGCTGGTTTGCCTACAATTCCTAGGAAACATAAGCAATGTGATGCTTGCATTCTAGGAAAGCATAGCAAACAGTCTTTTCATGATTCACATTCAAGAGCACATAGGAAGCTTGAACTCATTCATTCAGATTTATGTGGTCCAATGCCTGTTCCTTCTGCAAATGGAAATAAATATATCATGACATTTATTGATGATTACACCAGAATGTGTTGGGTTTTTTATTGAAGAACAAATCTGATGCTTTTCAAACATTCAAGAATTTTCATAAATGGATTGAAAATGATGCACAATCTCATATTGGCTCTATTCACACTAATAATGGAAAAGAATATACATCAAATGAATTTGAAAACTATCTTCGCCAACATGGGATCAAACATCAAACAATTGTGCCTTATAATCCCCAACAGAATGGTGTAGCTGAAAGAATGAATAGAACAATCTTGAATATGGTACGATCCATGATTTTCTTCAAAAATGTAAAGACAATGTTTTGGGTTGATGCTGTTCTATGTGCTGCATATATAAAGAATAGATTTCCATCTAATGCTATAAGAAACAAGACTCCTTATGAATTGTGGTATGGACATGTTCCTTCAGTAAAACATCTCAGGATCTTTGGTTCCACCTATTATGCTTTGATACCAAAGGTACATAGAAACAAACTTGGTGCTAGAAGTTGTAAGTGTATCTTCCTGGGGTATCCAAACACCTCCAAAGAATACTGCCTCTATGATGAAGCAAATAAAAATTTTGTTTTATCTAGAGATGTCATTTTTCTTGAATCATCCAAATCTGACAATGTTGTTGAGCGGCAACTTGATCGCTTGGATAGATTCGCAAAAATGAAATCATTCCAAGAATTTGATAATCAGATTCCACATCTTGAAGGGGGGATTCCTATACTAGATCAACATGTGGAATCTTCTTCTGAAGAACAATATCCCCTGCATGAAACTCCAACAATGGATGATGCTTTAAGTGATGTAATTGATAGAATTGGGAGACTCAATCTTGATTCAGTCCCAACTCAATCAACAAAGCAGCCTGGACCATCTCAGAAAGGTCCCCCAAAGTGGCTGACAAAGACGCTTGAAAGTGTTCATCCTGATGAAATTGGAAAAACAAGAACTAGAAATTCAAACCGACAAAATGGAGGTGATGTAGATCACTATAATTCACCTATTTATTTGGATGTTTCTTATGATTGTGAATTGAACTTGTCTACAGATTTTGAACCAACTTCCTTCAAAGAAGCAGCTTCTCATGATGAATGGAAAGAAGCGATGCAAAAGGAGTATGATGCCCTCATAAAGAACAGCACTTGGAAGCTGGTTAATCCTCCATTTGGAACCAAACCAATTGGCTGCAAGTGGGTCTACAAGAACAAGTACAAAGCTGACGGCTCACTTGACAAGCACAAAGCTAGGCTTGTGGAAAAAGGTTTTGCACATAAGGAAGGGGTCGATTATGAGGAAACTTTTGCCCCCACAGCAAAACGGCCCACCATCCGGACACTCTTTGCACTAGCAGCTAAGAACGGTTGGAAAGTCCATCAAATGGATGTAAAAACTGCCTTCTTGAATGGAGATCTAAAAGAGAATGTTTTTATGTCCCAGCCTGAAGGATTTGCTGTGAAAGGACATGAACAAAAAGTATGCAAAATTGTGAAGTCCTTGTATGGCCTCAAACAAGCACCGGGAGCCTGGTATGAAAAGCTAACTGAGCATCTTCTGAAACTCAACTTCAATCATTTTGATCTTGATTATGCAACTTTATTTGTCAAGAAAGTTGGAAAAACAGTTGTATATCTTGTGGTATATGTAGATGATCTTTTAATGACAAAGAACAATGAAAGCTACATTGCATCCATAAAGAATGAATTGGGGAAAAGTTTTGAAATGACTGATTTGGGCTATGTTCATTACTATCTTGGCATTGAAGTAGCCCAACATCCAAAATCCATATTTCTTTCTCAAAAGAAATACATTGGAGATTTGTTAAACAGATTTGGCATGACAGAGTGCAATCCTCTTTCTACTCCAATGGAACAAAACTTAAAGCTCACATATATTGAAGGAAAGGAATTTGAGGATGCAACAAAGTATAGATAACTTGTAGGAAGTCTCATCTACCTCACTACTACCAGACCAAACATTTCATTTGTTGTTGGAATCCTCTCCAAGTTTATGCAAAAGCCTTGTGAGGGACATTGGTCTGCTGAAAAAAGAGTTCTAAGGTACTTGAAGGGAACTCAAGACCTTGGAATCAAGTATACACAAGTGGACAACTTCAGCTTGACTGGATAGTCTGATTCAGACTTCGATGGAGACAAAGAAACTGGGGTATCTACTTCAGGATATGCTATGAGTCTTGGATCAGGAGCTGTCTCTTCGAGATCACGCAAACAATCAGTTCCAACAGATTCCACAATAGAAGCAGAATACGTGGCAGCAGCTGAAGCAACGAAAGAAATTGTGTGGCTCAGAAAAATTCTTGAAGATTTGTAGGTAAAACAAGTACAATCAACTCCACTCATGATTGACAACACCTCTGCAATAAAGTTGGCCAAGAACCCAAAGTTCCATGATTGTACAAAGCACATCAATACTAAATATCATCTGATCCGAAATCATGTTGAGGCCAAAACAATCCATCTCTATCATTGTTCCACAAATGAGCAAATTGCAGACATCTTAACCAAAGCGCTTGGAAGAGAAAAGCTTGAAAGATTCAGAACGATGCTTGGACTCACCAACATCCCTTCAGATTAAGGGGGGGGAATGTTGACACCTAATCCTCTGCGATTGGGTGAATTTGGAATGTGAACAGTCATCAAAAGATGAACTGAGCAGTCAAATTCTTTGTATATAACAATAGCTACCTAATGAAATAAATTGTATCAGTTTTCTGCCAAACTGGAGTTACTCCTAGCCTGACATAAATCCATCTGAATCCCTGTCATGGCTGTCATCATTCTGGAAACAGATCTATGATCCCTTAGACTTGATTCCTTCAATTGGTTCACTGAGTGTCCCTAAGCTTCTTAATGGCACAACCTCCTTCAGAATTCTTCAAATATCTCTAAGACCTCTTCTACTATCTCCATCACATATCAAACATTAATAATAGACTATCCATTTTCTCAAAATGAGCATTGCATCCTCGATCTAAGCCTTCCTCCATGGATGGTACTGGGCTACCTCAAACTTCCCTATAGCGTATCAGCCTTTAGAAGTCTTCAGATGCTTTTGTAAACCCTTGCAATGGATTTGGAAGTCTCATTACAATCAGTAATGATTGTTGGTTCACTAAGAATGAATACTGGTAGTTCCTGCAACTGCCTCCAACCCTTGGTGGCCCTGATCTCCAAAATCTCCTTGGATGAAAATCTCCTTGAAGATGGCTTCTTTGACTTCTCTGGACTATTACATTGGCTTAAGAAGGCCTCAATTAGCCTAGCCAACCTCTTGGTTCACTCTCTTAGATAAAAAATAACTTTTGGAGTGCATTTAATCAGTAACTCCTAGTGAACCTCCACTAAATTTGGCTAACTATAGTTTAACTGTCACTATATTTGGCATACGTCCTTTTTTGGTGCTCTGCCAAGCTTGACTGCCACGCTGACCATTAGCTTAACTGCCAGGTGCGTATATGATGGGTAGAACTAGAGGTTAGGGAGGAGACCATTGTGCTGGCGGTTACCATTACCTCTAGCACGCATGTGACTGGTATTACTACCAGCAGTTAGGTATATGGTTACACTCTGCAGTCAACATGCAAACCGCATGTATCTTGGTTAAGTCACGGACATGTGAACATTCATTTGGGACCACTAGTGGGTAAGACCACTGGTGGTCCTTACCCCCACATCGTAAATAGTTATAACATAACTATAAACAACAACCCATAATTGTTAAAAAACACATGTAGTAGAGTTGGTAGCGCGTGTTCAAATCTTGTCGGAGGTCACGGTTTTGATCCCCCCGAGCCTATAACAAATTTTACTATGACAATCCAGGGCCACATGGCAACCTCCAGGCTTGCCATGTGTCAGCACCTGATTGGTCAACCAAACAAGAATATTGCAAGGAATATTCCTTGGAGTATTATTTTTTTAATATTTCCCAAAAATCAATTATTCTTGGAAATTGCAGTTTACTGGACTTTTCAAATGGCGATAACTTCATACGGTGTCAGTTTCGCGAACCATTCATGGTGCCAGAATCAGGAAGATGAGATCTATCCAATTGTTCAGGTTCAACACTCTTTCGAACACTCTGAATTTTGAGCTATCATTAAACTCCTGGATCAATATCTAATCATCCACCCTTTCCGTAGAGTACATTGAGGAGATGGTTTCCAAAAGTATACTACTTTGGTATAATGTTGAGCTCTTGTAAAAGCCTCCAAATCTAGAACTCCACATGATCACCAAGGAGAGGTAATTGTTTGCATATATCCTTCCAAAATAGTGTCATGTGTCCACTTATGATTTCCCATAAGGAATGATTTGGAATAGGGATTTGATTTTCTAATGCTAGGTTCCATATTGAGGACCCTAACAAATATTTTTTGGCTTTCAATATAGGCAATTGAGAAGAGGATTGTTAGTAAATCTAGTTCCAAAATTGTTTCCATAATTCATTACCTTCGTGAAACCACCTCCACCAAAGCTTACCTCCCATAACTTTGTTGAGCATATCTAGAACTCATATCCCTAAACCCCCAACCAAATTGGGGATGCAAAATTTCATCCAAGTGAAAAAAGACCATTTTTTCTTTCCTTGCTCCTTTCCAAAGGAAGTTTTTATACAAAGCATGATGTTTTTAAAAACTATTTTAAATGTTGTAAGTACTGATAGTTGGTGTATATATATATATATATATATATATATATATATATATATTATCCAATTTTAATGTCATAGCCAAGCCAAACACCAAATTGGTGTATGAGACCCCCTTGTTTGTGGGACAAAGGACCCACCTCCATGCAGTTATTTGACTCCTAAGTCTACGAAGGCATACATACTCTACCCCCTCTCATTTTGAATCTGTGACCTTTTAGGAGGAAACACATGGTCATAATCATTAGGCTCACTCAAGATGTATTTATTTAGTTGTAGGCCCACTATATATATATGTATATATATATATATATGTCTGTGTGTGTGTGTGTGTGTGTGTGTGTGTGTGTGTGTGTATATTAATTTATTATTATTAAAATATTTCAAATATCTTTCTATACTGAAATTTAAAAATCAAATCAATAAATAAATTAGGTTAATTTTAAATCATAAATCATATCATGACTTAATCTGAAACATAATAGTGTATTATAATGTGGATTTATGTCATTATGGAAATAAACAAATGCACGATTCCATAAAATATGTGAAGTTGAGTTTTCTTGAAAAGTATTCACCTTGAGAGGTTTGATTCATATAGGCTCTTCATAGATCTAGAGTTAAGATGGACCTATGTTGGTTTTGACCAAAACACTAATAAAATATTTTAACTATAAAGTAATATTTGTTTTCAATGGTTTTATATAACATATAAATAGTTGACATTCTAATATTTTATTTATGATTAGCATCTCCACACTAAAATGTCAATACATGCCCCCTCATATTCATATTCAACAGTAAAAGACATATATATGTAGGATATAATCTCTATTTTTGTATATACACACATTGAAATGCTTTTTCAAATGTTACATGTCAAATGTATATTAAACATTGAAAGAATTACAAAAACTTGTTAATAGAATCACACATTGAATTTTATTATTATTATTAATATATTTTTGTTTCAGAATATTATATGTCTAGTGAATTGAACATTATATAATGCCAATAATTTTAATTTTACATGTCATTTCTTAACTCCACATTAAATAGTTAAAAAATTTCTTATCTTCTTCATAGTAAAATGTAAATTAATTTTTTTTTACTTTCAATTAATTCATATATATAAAATTGATGTGAAATTAAAACAAAAATTAAAATATTTTATTTATAATCTTATTTTTTCTATTATTATTTTATTATTTTTAAATATAACTTTATTTGAAATCAGGTTGGGGCGGATAAATTAACAATAACCGTGAAAATAAAGTCCAAACCAAAAATCTTGAACTGAAATCTGGTGTTATCCGATCTCCCTCTTAATACATTGTAAAGCTAATACCCACACTAAATAGTTTTTATCAAAACAAGAGATATGCTATTAACTAATTATATTCTGATGCTATACTTATAAAGGCTATCTTTTTCACATTTTCTATTTTTTCAAATGGGTGGTATTCTTTCGTCATGTAAATATCCAGCAAGATTATTGTGTGATACAACAACATCTTCCACCCATTTTGTAAATCTGGAATCGCAGTGTGTCTGATTAATCGACATCTTCAGTTCCACGTGTCCAGTGCTTTTTAGACGATGTGGAATAAAGACCCATAATGATGAAAATTGCTCCGTCAGCATTACGTTTTGATGATAAAAATTGAAAAAGAAACTGAACTTATGAATCCCTGCAACATTTTAGATGTATAACCATTTTCAACCTGCAAAGTGGTTTCAGAAACTTTTGGAACTTACTAACGTAGCTTAGATCGGTTTAAATGAAATTTATACCGTTACTTTTTATCCTATTAATTTGGGGCACAGATTAATGTGTGGTCATTTTAATATAAACTTATTTTAATCACCAATTTAATATGAGTTAAGAAGATCAAATTTTTCCGAGTATAAATTTATTTTTAAATGCAAAAAATAATATATAACTTTTTATTATTTAAATAATATTTTTGAAACAACTACATATTTTTATTTTATTATAAAGCACATTTTTTTTATTTAAAAAATATTTTATTTTTATTCAAAAAAACGTCTCTAACTCCCAATTAAATACATATCTATATATTAGCTTCACACTGAGTTTTAGAATAAACATTTCCGCTCAATGAAACCGAATACTCACTCTATAATATAACGAAAAACCACTTTTTCAAATAAAAAAAGATCACATGAAATGCTTACCCTATAGAAGATGTTGGCCAAGGAAATTTTTATCCTAGACCCCACAACTTAGATTTCTTATGCTCAATGATGAGAGCGATTAGCGCATATTCTGCAGCCCCAACAAGACAACTGTTGTTAATGATAACTACGCCGAGTTACCTCTCCAGGAGAGGGTCCTGTGTCACATACCCCGGGTCCTGTGTCACATACCCCGGTAACCTCGCATGTAATAGTAGGGAGTTAGAAATTTTTTATACAAATTACCAAAAGTAATTAACCAATTCACAGCTTCACAATTCATCATTAACCATTAGAGATAATATTCACTAGTACAATAAGTAAATTGCCATCAAGACAGCAAGTTGCATAACCATTGCATAACCTACTGTGGTAGTGTAATGACATAAACTGTCTCATAAATCCTTGCATCCATTTCTTGATATCCTCAACCTTATTAAATAATCATGTACTAGGACATTATGGTTGTCACATTAAATAAAGAACCATCACATCAAGGACTCATCATTATCAAACTGACACAAAAGGCAATCACACCATTTGAACACCAATTTACCCTAGAAACCCCGTAGGGTGAAAACCAACAAACGTTTAATCTTATTATATCTTATTATTAAATGCTCGTGAGGGATTTCACCCCTCACTCAATGGCTTATAAGGGATTCCATCCCTTAACCATTGTTATAAAATTATTACAATGAATTATCATTAAGTTGTCACATAACTAGCTAAAAGCTAATACAATTTCCATGTAATCTTTCGCTTACATACCGCCACATGCAACATTCCTTGTGGCATGATTGTTCTAGTAATGGACAACCCTGCAACTTGAACTCGTCTGCATGGACCAATAATCCTTTTCCTGCCATAATGTTAAACATCACTTCCCCTTCGACACCAACCGCCATTGTTTCCTGTCAATGTAGTTGTCAACAAGCTTTGGCAACAATATTAGATACATTATTAATAATTCATCAAACAATCTCTAAAAGTGATCTTTTAACATCTACTCATCTGCATGAGCAGGCATAACATACTAGCTAACTAGTACATCTATTCAAGTAAATTCATGTTCTACTTTTCACAATGCTTATTCACACTGGTACATAACTCTCTCTAAGAGATCTAACCATTAGTTTTACAAGTCCATATTTTCTTTTTCAAAACATATAACACAATGATTATGTTTACATACCAGGTAATAACTATTGTTCTGCGCCCTTGCGCATGCGTTCTTTTCACATAGTTATTTTCCAAGAAATTAGCATAGTTTCTCTAACATACAAAGAACATACCTCCAAAACACAATGACTATTCTTTGAGCATCCAATAGCTTATTTTAATAGCCCTTCTTTACTCTGTATAAAAGTGACCACCAATATATCAACTAGTTCCCTCACATGGCATCAGCCTAAACCTTCGTCCGGGAAGAGTGCTCATGGTAGCAGAAATTTGTACAGCCCTCCCCACACCACGATGTCAGATGCTAGTAGTGCGTAATTCTTTCATAGGTGAGGAGGACATTTGAGATTAATAAGACTTATCAAAAACCCTTACGATAGACTAGGATATGATCCTCAAGTAGTCACATACACAGTATGGGCATATATGTACCAATAAAACCAAATCAAAATGCAAAATGTGGCAAACTCAGGACAGAACCAGTGCTCACGGTAGCGCAATCTTGTCTCACCTTTCATAATGTCAGATGCATTGGCAGCGCATGACTCTTTTAAAGGCAAGGAGGACATTTGAACTTAATGAGATATCAAAATACGCTTTTGATTGACCAGAATATGACCTTCAAGCAATTACAAATACCGTATGGATCTATGCGTACCAATGAAACCAAATCAAATTGAAAAATGTCGCAATAGCAGAACAATACCATTGTCGGATACAGATCATGCTAAAGACAACTTGACAAATGTTACTGCTGTGAAATTTATGTACACAACAGCGTGCTCTTAACGCATGAAATTTCATAGGATTATAGTTCCCAACTTTAAAGGCATTGTCAGTTTCAAATAATTACTGAAAAGGGATGAAATTTGTTACCTTTGGTTTTCTCAGATTACTGAACCAGTAGTACCAATTTAGCATTGGTTCCATACGACAGATTTTAAATCACCTTACGAGCGATTATACGCCCTAGCACCTCGGTTCAGATCGCACCGATAGGTAAATTTCAAATGACAGACATAGGTGAGACAAATATTCCTAGACAGCTTGCATCACACAAACCAGAAAGACAGTATTGTCCTTGAATTGATAAATAAATACGTTTTTCCACAAAATAAATATATTCCAAACATTCATAATGGTCACTCTCACAACCAAGACTGAATTGCTACTTAAAGCAAGTCAAATAACAGCAGCAACAACAAGAATCACGTGCCTACATCGGTGCATGGTTGCATAAAATTGCAGCTTTCCTCTGACCAGTGGAAAATATTGAGGACGAGACACCTCTTCCTGTTGACCACAACGTATCTCCAGCAACAACATTAAAGGATTGAGATAATATTTTTATCATCAGCTACAGCTAATATAAATTCGTAATTAGAAACTCTCAGTACAAGGGAACTCAAATTCCCATAAGAAAACCCAACATTTTCCAAAGATTATTTTCAACACACAAGTCGTCAAGCCGTATGCTAGCTGTGCGAAATGACACGCAATGTCAAATATTAAAACTCTAAGTGAGTTCTAATCTTGAATCTTTTGCAATAGTTTTCAGAAAAGACCCTCAGGCCATGGGGACTGTAGAGAGAAAACCTTTAAAGGTTTCGCTGTTACTGATATTAACCCCCCCTCAATGGTGTAAGGAGTTCTTGTTATGAACTTGATTTACCCTCATTCAGTTTCCCGTAGAATTCGGGTGATGGCACTAACAGGTAGCGCAAGAAAAGCGAAAAGGAGATCCACGCAATCCTTACCTGCCTCCGCATAGACCACCTGTCCAGTTTTCAGAAGCTTCCAAATCCAAGCCGCCATTAGCGCCATCCTCTGTCATTCTTTAATTGACAGCTTTATGGATAACAAGAATTAGTTTTTGAAACTAATTCGTAATCTTTTTTAAAAAAAATTACTATTTCATAACTGAATAATTTACGCCAAGTTATTACCATAGGGATGTTACCTGTGTTCAGCATCACCAGTCATATTGTCGGCTGTGTCAATGAATTATTGCAACTAGATATTTAATTTCATCAATCATATCAAACTGTCCCAGAAATATTGCACCCAGTTCACCTGACAGAGAAATATTCCACAGTTTATGTCTTAATTTGTGATACCTTAAAAATATATTTACTTAAAATGGATATTAAACAGGCTACATTGGTTTGATCTTACATCGAATAGAGCATTCAAGATATTTAAAAGATGATAGTATATGTAAGGGTGGAAAAAGCAAAGAATGTGTAATTATGATGAAAATCAACAGGAAAGCAGTACGTATATACGAAATGCAAAGACCAAGATGGAACTTAATGAATGTTAGTTGGGTTAGAATGGCTTGGAGTCGGATTGTGGCATGTATTTCAATTTTTCGGGGAGGAAGGGTGGTTGTTTTTTATATTTAAATTTTAATGTATCGTACGGATAAATTATTAAGGAATATGTCAGGTATATTTTTAGTTTGGCTGGAAAAATTAGTCCAGGTATATGGTTAAAGTAAAATGGCAATCAATATTTATTAGTTTATCTATAAATACTTCGGGGCAATATATGTCTATCATAAAATTGAAATAGGTACATTATCTAGCGGTGATCATATATTGCCTCACCAAAATTAGAAGTATATGGTTAAAGTGAAATAGCAACCAATATTTACCAGTGTATCTAACCATAAATACATTAGGACAATATATGCCCACCATCAAATTGAAGTAGGTACATTATCCCGCAGTGAGCATATACAGCCCCGCCTATTAATAATTGGGTAAATATGTCTTTTCAAAGTGAAATGTACAAATTTTATTTGTATATTATTTATTGTAATTTGTACATTATTTATTTGTTCACACAAATTTTATTTGTATATTATTTATTGTAATTTGTACATTATTTATTTTTTCACTATTTATTAAAATGTACAATATATCTATATAAAATATAGATTGTTTATATAAAAAAAAAATTGTAACAAAATATTAAAACGAAATAGAATAAAATCCAATCTATATACATTGTTTATATAAAAAAAAAAATTGTAACAAAATATTAAAACGAAATAGAATAAAATCCAATGTAAATTATTGGATACATTATATATATATATAAGTAAACTATACAAAATTTATATGAAAATTATTAATATATCACTTTAAATATTTACACAATCTGACATGCAAATAAAACAGTGTGATTATATGTAAATAAATAAATTACGTAGAAAAAATAAATAAAAGTAAAAGAATAATGCATCGATTTAAACATTTTCATATTCTCAAAAAAACAAAAAACAATGTAGATAATGTTAAATAAATGTATACATTGAAGAATTTAAGTAAAATTAAAAAACAAAAAGCAATCAGGATAATGGTAAATAAATTGTATACATTGACAAATTTAAGTAAAATTGGTGAAAAAATTAAAAAACAAAAAGCAATCTGGATAATGGTAAATAAATTGTATACATTGACAAATTTAAGTAAAATTGGTGAAATGTAGATTGTGAATATATATAAACAAATGTAATTTCTCTTTGTATATACTTGAAAAAAAACACGAATGAAAAGGTAAAGAAAAACATTGTGGCTAAATGTGAAATATTTTAAATAAAGAAAAATAATAATTTACAGAAAAATAAAATAATAATGTTAGAAAATGTTTACCGAAATAAAAATAACAATAATTATATACATAGAAGGAAAAAACTATTATAGAAAAGAGTATAAGTGATATATGATTAAATAAAAACGTGAGATTACAATATTAAAATGTGAAAGATTTGAAATGTCTAGGGAAACCTGGAAGAAGGTGTCAGTTGTGAGTGGCAACATGTCGTGCTTCCTCGGGAGTGGCCGCTCTAAGGAATCGCTCTGCCAGAAGTGCCTACCGTGTTGCACTTATATACGCGTAGGTGTGCATTTGAAAGATCGATGTGTGGGATTTGACTGTGCATGTGGAGGGGAAGTTGTAATATATCTGCCTAATCTACCGTAAAAACTCTTATGACCGTGGTTTAATAATTAAATATTGTTAATTTTTATATTCATATTATATTAAGAATATTTTTGTAATTATTAATTAGAAGAATATTATAGAAAAAAAAATTATTCGTAAGAATTTATAGATTTTTATTTAAATAAATTATATTTTTAAGTTGATATATTTTATGAGTTTTAGAAATTATGAATAATAGTTTTAGAAAAATTATGGATAAGTGATACTTTGTTTAGAAGGCAAAAATAAATCTACATTGAAAATACAAGAATGAGAGATTTATGAATAATTTATTAAGTGATGGTAGAATTTAGAAAAATATGATTTATGAAGTGATTTATAAATAATATATGGAGTGCTTTTAAGATTTAGAAAAATTTTGATTTATAGGTTGTTTATGGAATGCTTTTAGGATTTAGAAAAGCTATTGCATTTTCTCCATTCTACTTATTGTAAACATATAGGAAAATACAAGAAATAATGATATGATAAGTGTAGAATGGAGCCAATAGAGAAAATATAGATTCCAAGCATGCCTTAAAAGATAAGTAACTATGCTCTTTGAAAATTATTGTGTTTGCATATGGTACATGAAGAAATAATAATCTAATTTATTTTCTTGAAAAAATTCATATGATAAAGAGTCCAAATTATTTTATAGGGAAAACTTCTATGGACTTCCACAAATATTTTGTTTATTGAATTCTTAAAATATTTCATGTGCATTGAAGCCTTAAAATATTTACATCGCTAAATAATTGTGTGAATTGCTTAATTAATTGGAAAATAAGGTCCAAATAAGTCTTTGTATCTCATAAACTATGATATATGTGCAAAACATGAAAAAAAAAATTGTAAATGAGCCCATTTTTGCAAAAATCCTTTTTCATATTTAAAAAAATTATTTTTAACTTCTCCTAAATCGTATCCAAAATTGATTAAAAAACATAAAATTATTTAATATTTAAATGTGGAAACATGAGCTGCAAAGATTCATTCGAATCTTCCAAACCGCTGTGTAAACAGGAAGAGGCTTTTTTTTTAATGAACCTGTTCCCAACAAAAATAGCTTTTTGTTGTAAAAAATTCATTTCCATCCTTTCGCATCCAAAATTGATGACTAAAACATGAAAAACATATGGTTGTCATTCGATTTATGTGCATGATAAGAATAGTTGTTACGTACATATATAGAAAATATTTTGTTAATATTCTTGAAAAGAAATAAATTAATTACATGCATAAACCAAAACTATTAAATTTGATATTTTTTTAAAAGAAACAAGTTATTCATGTGCACAAACATTGAACAATTATGTTGGAAAATAACAATTATATTGATTTTCCAGGTAAAAAAAACAAAAACAAAAATTATTGGCATGTCCAAAAATAGAACAAAATTATGTTAGTAATTCTTGTAAAGGATTTAATTTATTTCATTTTAAATATTACCAAAGATGTTCTCATGATACATATGCATTAAATTTTTAAGGGAAATATAAATTTTTAAGGGAAATATTGAACTCTTAAAGAGACTATGTGTTTATGTGCATATGAATAATATCTAGTATATTTAATCTATTAGAAATGAATATGTGAGTGATTATATTGATAAAGATATTGCATAAATAATATTGGTTGTGTTATTTGAGAAGGATTTATTATTCATGCTATTTCTTGAAGAAATATTACAAATTTGTTTGATGTGCGAAATGATAAGAAAATATTTTGTATTGTATTCATAGTAGCTAGTGAGTTAGCTATCTTTGGCAAAAAGAATAATTAATGTGTTAAAGTCCTTGGAAAACAAATATATCTATCTATCTATCTATATATATATATATATATATATATATATATATGAAAAGAATTAATTGTTGTGTGAGAACTCTTCAAAAACAAGAGAAGAGAAAAACATGTCCTTGTATCCATTATTGAATTACAGGAAAACATGTCCTTATATCGATTATTGAATTACATTCTTGGAGAAGAAAACTGGTAATCACATGTTTTATTGTGTTAAGATTCCTTAGGAAGATTCTTTAGAGAAACATATACACTTGCACACATGGAAAAGTATAATTTTAGTACTACATTTCTAGAGAAATGGAAGGTGCAATCACATAACATTCATTGTGTTAACCTTGACTTTTGAGTAAAAAAATATGCATTTGCACACCTTAAACGATTAGCTATGTTATTATTTTTATCTTGAGAGAATACTATGTATATATATTGAGCTAAATATTTTGGTAAGAGGAAAATGTTTCTTTTCATGAAAGAATAAATGTTATGTGTTTGATCCCTTGGGAAACAAATGTGTTTATTTTTCCATGCAAGATTTACCTAGTTTCATTTGGAAAAAAATATGTGTTTCACATGCAAGAAGAACAAGCTACATGTTCTTTTCTGCTGGAGATGACATGTGGAATTAAATATTTTTTGGAAAATAACATGCATTCACAAATTTAAGTATAAAATCTATTGCGTTAATCCCTTTGGAAAATAAAACATAATAGTAGGCACAAATAAAATTGTATCCTGGGTTAATTCTCTTGAAATCTTGTTATGCATTTGCATGCACAAGAACATTATCTAGCATGTTAGTTTTCATTTGGAAAGAATATGAAAGTGCATGCATGATCATGTTAGTGTTTTATTGGAAAAATGACAATGTGATTTCCTTGCTATTAATGCATGTGCAATGATATTAAAGAAGATATTTCATTACATTTGTTTATGTTCTATGCATCCAAACAAATGGATGTCGAAGTCTCACTAATAAATATTGATTATTGGTTTATTAATATTTCATATAATCATGATGTATCAAGTGTGATAATGACAATAATGAAATGGAAATAATGGTGACTTGTGGAAATGATAGTTAATGTTTAACATTGTGGCAAATAAATATTTTTGTAGATTGAGGAATTCTAACTACGGGATGATCCAATGATGGAACCGTCATACCATAAATACATAGAGATTGAGGATTCATGGGGGAATGATATCATGCAAATTATAATAGCTTATAACTAGTTATGTTGCATTTAAGATGATTTTTTATGTAATATTTTATGACAATGGTCAATGGATGGACTCCCTTATAACCATTGAGTGAGGGGTTAATATCCTCACAGTCGTTTAATAATAAAATTAAACTTTTATTGGTATTCACCCAATGGAGTTTCCAAGGTATATTGGTGACTAATTATGTTATTGTTCATTATGTCATCTTTACAATGTTAATTTCTTTCATGATGTGATTTTTATATTATTAAGTATGTGATTTACTAATTGAATTAAAAGAATCATGGAATCGATGCATAGTTATAGTAGGAAATTTAGGTTAATATGGTACAACAATGGAAATTTAGGTTAATATGGTACAACAATGGAAATTAATTGTTGTGTAACTCACTATGCTTTTACTAAATATTTCTCCACATAATGATGATGGTTATTCTAATGGTCATTGAGTGAATATAAAAAGTAATTTAAAATGTCACAGTGGTAAACATTGAATTTTTTTTCTAACTCAACACATTTTCCCGCGATGTTATTGGGGGATGTTACAAGTGGTATTAGAGAAAAAGGTTGCAACAATAAAAGTAGAGCTATGATGCTAGTGGGCATCATCTCAAGTGTGATTCTAACTGAACTCACAGTAGACTAGAATTAACATGAGATGCATGATGCATGATTAATAACCACATTAAAGAATAAAAAGCAATAATGTTGCTTTAAAATTTATGTGCATGACATTTAGATATTGATGTGGATAACATACAATAAAACCTTTCTTGTACCTATGAACAATCCTGAGCACTCATTAGTTATAGTGAGGATTAATTTCCAACCTTTGCTTGCATACTATGGCAATAGGATTATTTTATATAAAAAAAGAAAAAAACCATAACTAAAGTTAAAATGCAATATTTATAAAGAATGAATGCATGTATGGCTTTTGTGATAACTAAATAATGTAGAAGTTGAGGTTGACCCTAAAGAGAACAATAAAATGTTTTAGAGAAACATTGAAAGAACCTTTTTAGATGTTAAAAGTGAGCAATGAATCAAGTGGAATTCATATAGTGAACATAAATTCAATTAAAAAATCATAGTAGCATAATGTTGTGTTTTCTTTCTTCATGTAGAGTTGTAGATGAAAATTTGCATTCCATATGTTTGATAAAAGTGGTAAATAAGATCCAAAAGTTTGTTGTTTTAAACAATTGCATCCCTAGGAGTTTCGATGCGATTCAACTCAACATCAAGGTTTATTCATACCTTTAGGCCATGTAACCCCCACTTTCATTCTAAACAAGTGCTTTTTAGACTCAAATACATAATTTGGTCGATTTTGTTGATTTGTCATTACCCTATAGGGATTGTTGACTGTGTTTTTTTGTAGAAATTTTATCATTGATGACATTAATATGATTCATGTTATTTTGTAAATTCTAGTTGTATTTCCTCTTTGATAGTTTAAGCATCTTTATGGCAATTTATTTCATGTTTTCTAACTATTTGCTAAAATGTCTCATTGGCCGTAGATCGCATGCTTGCAAATTGTTGGTTAAAATGCCTCAATGGCTATAGATTTCATGTTTGCAAAATATTTTATAAAATGCCGCAGTACTTGTGTATTGCATGATTGATAATTGTTTGCCCAAAATTCCCCAGTGGTTTTCACTTACATGGCTATAATCTAATTCTAAAGAAATGAAAGAAAGAAGAAAAATAAAAATGTATTTTGTGTGCTAGTGTTCAATGAGACTGTTATTTCTCTATAATGTTGATGGTTAGTAAGGTGAGACCTTACACAAAGTATAATTATATGGTATGTAATATATGTTAACATTTTTTTTCTATGTGGCATGATTATTGTTATGTGGAAATTTGAAATGTATACCACTTGTATGACATGTGATGAATTGTCATCAATGTACTTTTAAAAATTGTAGGACCCATGTTAAGGGTCAAGTATAAATGCATGGTGTACATAAATATTCATTTTCTTTGATGATAACATGCAAATGAGCAATTATGTAAATTACAATGGATTTTTAGACATTTAATTATTATTGGATTGAATGGCTATGGAAATCATGATGGCACTGATATGATGATGTAATATTTTATTTTATTATTAAGTTAATGAATACATTGTTTGGGATATGAAGAAAATAACTCAAGTTTTAGAAGATTTATTATAAACTTATGAAAAAATATTGGTGGTAAAGTCCAACATGGACCTTCCATAAAAGTCTCCAAAAATTCCCTAGGAGAAAATAATAAAGAGGAAATAATTAACATAATGGAAGAGAAAGATTATGTTAATCATTTAGTTGGAGATAAATACAAAGTGTGGTTAAATAAAGCACAATTGGAGATAAAGATGTTCTTTAAGGAAGAACAAAATAATATTTTCGAAAAAGAACTAAAACAAAGAGGCCTAGGTAAAAGGTTGCAAACCTTAAAGCATGAGGCTTAAAAATCTACTAGAGAAAAAAACACCAAGGAATCAATGAGGTTGTTGATTCTAGTGGCAAGTAGATCTTAGCATGGTAGGGAACTATAGGAGATAGTTCATGGATGGGTGGAATATGCTTAGTTCCTAAATAATTCCCAGACATTAACTACGGTTAGATGAAATTATGTCTATATTTTGCTATTGATTTTGAAATCGTCTAGAGATGTTGGATGCTAGAATAGACTATAATTTGCATGTCTCTAAGTTGATGTATGTGTTATAGTTCTGCATGCATGATCTATTTGTAGGTTTGTATGAGAAAACGAATATGTCATAAATGAATTATCTCTATGCATACATAAAGGAAATAAATTGTTAATCTATGTACTTATGATTTAACTTATGATGGAAACAGTGAGACCAGGGGAAAATGGTTGAAGATAAATGCCATGAGATTGAATTTCACTAAAATCATTGTGTGAGTGAAGGACAATAATTTACAAACAACACCAGTGGGAAATAAATACTAATGTAACCCCTAAATAAAAGACAAGGTCGACTTGATACAATTTTTTTATCGTTTTGATGATTAGAAGGTTAGTTCTCTTTGGATACTTGTGAAAGTATTACGATTAACGTATTATTTCACATTGCATAAATAATTGATAATTAAAAGTATTTCATTTGATAAATATTATCGATTCTACTTATTGAACATAAAAATCCTTCATTCTGAAGGAAGAAGATTCCATTCATGGTTATTTAGATTGTTATATTATGAGAAAAAATTAATGTTCCAGTAGGTGAAGAACACTGAGGACGGAGTTCTCTTTAAAGAGGGGAGTATGTAATATTTTTGGCCTAAGTTACTATAAAAGTATCATAAAATGAGGTTTGTTGAATAATTAAATATTATTAATTCTTATATTTATATTACAAGAAGAATATTTTTGTAATTCTTAATTATAAGAATATTACAAAAATTAATTCTTAATTATTTTATTTAGAATAATTTATATTCTTCTATCTAAATAGATTATATTTTCAAGTTGGTATATTTTATGAGTTTTAGATATAGAGAGTAATAGTTTTATAAAAACTATGGATAAGTGATATTTTGTTCATAAGGAAAAAACAAATCTACCTTCAAAAGAAAAGCATGGGATATTTATGGATGATTTGTTTAGTGATCTTAGAATTTAGAAAAATATGATTTATGGATAATTTATGGAGTGATTTTAGGATTTAGGAAAAATCTTATTTATGGAGTGATTTTAGGATTTAGGAAAAATTTTATTTATGGAGTGATTTATGGAATTCTTTTAGAATTTAGAAAAGCTATTGCATTTTCTCAATTCTACTTATTGTAAGCCTATGGGAAAATATGAGAACTAATGACATAATAAATGTAGAATGAAGCCAAGAGAGAGGAATGGTGGATTCCAAACATGCATTACAAGATAAGTAATTATGTTCTTTAAAAATTATTGTGCTTTCATATGGTGTATGAAGAAATAAGAATCGAATTTCTTTTCTTCAAAATTTTCATATGATAAAAAGTAGAGATTATTTTCTTGGAAAAACTTGTATGGACTTCCATGCATAGAGGAATAAGTGTTTTGTTCATTTAATTCTTAAAAGATTTCATGTGCATTAAATTCTTCAAAGATTTTCATGGGTAAATAGTTGTGCAAATTGCACGAATTATTGGAAATAGAGTATAAATAGGTCTTCGTATCTCCCAAACTATGATAAATGTGTAAAACCTTAAAGAAATTTTTGTAAATGAGCCCATTTTTGCCAAAATTCTATTTCAAATTTTAAAAATTCATTTTTGACTTCTCGTAAATCATGTCCAAAATAGATGACAAAAACAAAAAAATATTTAATATTTAAATCTTCAAAAGTGGGCTGTAAAATTTCTTAATGACACTATTCTCATCCAAAAATTGTTTCCATTTATTCGGAAACCACACCCAAAGTTAATGACTAAAAGTGGAAAAATTCATTGTTGTCATTTGATTTGTGTACGTCTTAAGAATAGTTGTTATGTACAAATATAGAGATAAAACATTGTGATAATGTTCTTGAAAAAAAAAATTTAACTGTATGCATAAACCAATAACTATAAAGTTTGATATTTCTCAAAAAGAAAAAAGTTATTCGCATGCACAAACATAGAACAATTATGTTGATATTTCTAAAAAAAATAAATTATTCATATGCACAAAAATAAAACAGTTATGCTAGTAATTCTTGTAAAGTAATTGAGTTATTTCATTTAAAATATTACCAAGGATGTTCTCATGATACATATACATTAAATTTTTAAAAAGAAATATTGTACTCGTGAAGAGAATATGTGCGTATGTGCATATGAATAATATCTAGTCTATTTGATCTACTAGAAATGAATATGTCAGTGATTTTATTGATACAGAGTTCGCATAAAACCTTTGCATAAAAGACTACTGGTTGTGTTATTTTAGAATGATTTATTATTCATGTTATTTCTTGAGGAAATATCACAAATTTGTCTGATATGTATAATGATAAGAAAATTGTCTGTATTCCATGCATAATAGCTAGAGAGTTACCTAGATTTTGCAAAAAGAATGATGTGTGTGTTAGATTCCTTGGAAAACAAATATATATATATATATATAGAAGTATTTGTTGTGTTAGAACTCTTTAAAAAGAATAGAAGAGAAAAACATGTCCTTATATCCATTATTGAATTAGATTCTTGGGGAGGAAAAGTGGTAATAACATGCTTTATTGTGTTAAGATTCCTTAAGAAGATTCTTTACAAAAACATATACACTTTCATGCATGGAAAAATAGAGTTTTGATACTAAATTTCTAGAGAAAATGATGGTGAAAATGCATAATACTAACCGTGTTACCTTTCTTTTGGGAAAAATAATATGCATTTGCACACCTAAAAGGATTTGTACTCCACTAGTGACACTTAGAATTTCACTTTACATTGCATTTGATTACAACAGATATGGCTCATAGTAGTGAGGTGGCCGAGAAAACTCATGACACAACTTGACATGACACTGCTGACATGTACTGGCTGACTGTGGTGTCCATGTCAAGCTAATGCAATTTTGAGTGATAGATGTGTTCTTTGACATGCTTTGTCTTCACCTCTGCATAGTTGGTGTTGGTCTCTAATTGTCTTGGTTTTAGCAAGATGGTTTTGTGCATGTACTTTCACTTGCTTCTCGATGTGCTTTGTACATCCATCCAACTGTAACCATTTCTTTTATCATGTGCTCCCTCTTCATCCCAGTCGTCATCTCGCCTTGATTCATAAGTGTACCTATTCCTACAATTCACTCTTGAAGGGACAACATCAAATCCAATATCTCCTAGTCTAGCATGATGCATTGTTTCCCATGTTTGGGTCGATGTGACCAAGAGGGAAGACAAGACATTGAAACTACACAGAGAACAACTTAGGCTGGGATGAAGAATTCTGGAGCTTAATCTGAACTTTCAGGATGAACTACGCAATGATCACTAGGAGCCAGAGTTGGGCAATGAGAGTCACTAGTGTCGACTGTGAGATGAGACCTTGAAAGGGATAAATTTTGTGCAGTTTCCAAAGGGAGGATAGAGCGGGGCTATAGAGGGACTATTATGTAGTTCTCCGTAGTTCCCATGGGGAAGATACAGAAGGGATGCTGGGAATTTCTTTGCAATTTCTGAAGGGAAGATAGAACAAGCCTGCAAAGGGACTGCTGGTTAGTTCTGCGCAATTCCTGGGAGGAAGACAAGGCAGAGTGTAGGGAAATTACTACCCATTTTTTAAGATGATGAAAAGACATGCCATAAGGAGACCAACTTGGAATTGTGCGCAGTTTCTTGAGGTAGTGTAGAGTAATCCATTAGAGGACTTTTCGGATAGGACTGTGGAATTTCTAGAGATATTGAAGAGAAAGGCATCATAGACCTTGCTGATCATGACTACACAGTTCTTGAAGGCAGTGCACGGCAGGAAACAAGGGAATTAGTTTTTCATGTCTACATAGTTTTGGAGAGCAGTGCAACCCAGGGTCTTAGTGCAGTGTAGGTTTCCAGTAGTCCAGAGGGAGGCTTGATAACTGATCTTGTGGGAAGTGCAGTGTTGATCAGAATTGGAGGCAACTTCTACAAATTTCCAGGAGGTAGACATGTTTCTCACTTCCGAGATTGTGCAGTTTAGTTGTCTTAGAATATAGCCCCAAGAACTATGTAGTTATGGGTAGTAGAGCAGGGTCACTGAGGGCTTAGACTCTATACTACATCTCAATTGGGGTCCAGCTAAAGGAGGTTGTCCTCTTGAGCAGATTTTCTGGAAAATGGTTGTGTAAAAAGAAAGTGAATTTGTGTATATTGACAATGTGATCATATACTTAGCATATTTTGAGGACAAGACAGCGAAAACCAACAAGACAAAACATGTGCTCAGTGAGACTGTCTTAAAGCTAAGAGTGACAAGTGTGACACTTGAGATAAACCTTCGGATGACCATGACGACACTTCCGCAACTGTGATTACAAATTTGTGTGTGATTTTGATTGATGCTCACAGAGCGAATACAAGTTAGGCACACAAAGACAAACTTTCAAAATCACCAGAACAAGATCACAAGCATGCCAAAGCAATCAATATGCTAAAGGACGATCGATGGTCCAACAAGCAACAAGGAGAAAGAAACATATAGGTAACACATAGAATGAATTTCATGTATGTCATTTGAGACAAAATGATATTAGTACATCAAGCTACACTAAGAGATGTATTTAAAAATAGAGCTTTTCTTACCATACTTTCCCTCGACAGGGTTATGCATTCGACAAAGTTTCCATGCAGTCTTGATCTTCTATCATAAGCTAGGTTCCTTGGTATTTCCCCTCAACTCCTGGAGAGTCATCTAGCATGCCATATTTCCTTGTGGTCATTGAGAGATACATTTCTACAGTTTCAACAGGTAGTGATTGTTGTCAGGATGATGTCATGGTAGGACACCTGTGCGCATTTTCTGGATGCAAGGTAGAGTGGACAATAGAGGACAACATTGTATGGTTTCTAAATGCAATACATTGCTATAGTATGAGGTTCTGGGAGGACACCTCTATGTAGTTTCTGGATGCAAGATAGACTAGGCAGTTGAGGGACAATACTACACAATTTTTTGAGACAATGGGTTCTGACTTAGCGAAGGACACTGGAGAAAACCATTGCACAATTTTGGATGCCAAGGGAGGCTGGGGTCTCTGTGCATTATGCAGTTCTAGCAGGAAGAAAAAAATCTTGAGGGTTGCAAAGGTGAAGTGTGCAGTGCCAAAAAGTTGAATGAGGTTACATTGCTATGGAACTCTAGAATTTGGCTTAGTGTGTGATCAGTGGAACTAGTACGAACAGTGATAGAACATGATTATGATCACACACTACAACACTTAGTGATACAACATATATAATCCATAGCATATAATATATACCCTGATTGATGCAACAACCTTCATGACAAGAGCGTGTGGAGTGAGTGTGAAACATTTCTATGTAATGAGAATAACTCATACGCATAAATATTTACCCTTGAAGCATGAAAAACTTCCCTTTGCACGACAAATGATAATCCCCATGCCCAAAGATGACACCTGCTACATAAAGATGAGAACATTAACAACTCTTACTATCAAGGAAGGGGGCTTTAGATCATCATCTTACCAATAAGTGACCAAGGAACGATCGATCACAAGATCCATGCTAGGCTCTGAAATTTGCATGCGAGCCAAAATTTTTGAGGGTGGTTGTAGCCACTGCAACACAACCTAATGGATTATGTTTTTTAATCAGTATGACATTACTAAGAAATATTCACTAAGTAAAATAGCTTTACACATGATGTATAACTATAACTAAACTCATAATATTCCATCATTATGGTAAAACTGTTATGGGGGAAACATGCCTTAAGTAAGGAAGTAGTATACATTATGTATAAACATACCCAAATTACAAATACAGCTACACGACAATAGAACCATTACTGGATAAACATGTTGTGAGTACAAGGATACTAGACATTTAGTATGATAAGAAGAATTGAAGAACCAATTATAAAGCAAACTGTAGGCATAAAATTCTAAGCATCACGATACATCAATAGAATACCACTTAACTCTCTAGCGGGAAAATACATGAATTTTATGCATACATTAGGTAAAGTGTTTGTACATAACACATGATAGACCATAGTCTCCTAAATAAAACTATTAGGACAAGGAGAATGTAATATAGAAACCAAATCTAGCAATGGATAACCCTACTATTAAATGTAGTAAAGAGATAAAATTCGTATCAAAGTGGCACACGTGTTAACAAAAGTGAGATGACAAACATGAAAACAACTATTCAGTTTTAAATGACACTAGGGGGATTGCCACCAAAAATTCACATACACTATTTATCATTGAGAAGGAAAAATTAAAATATTTCCCTTCTTAGAGGAATTGTTACAAACATTTCCATCTAGAAAAAAATATAACCAATAGGGATTTCAAACCCCAGGTGACTAACTATGGTCGATGCCCTAGTGGCAAGCCATTTTTATTAAATAGTATTGAATCAAATTTTGGTGTACTTGACACTTCCATAAGGATTGTATAGTAAACAAGGGCTCTTCCCAGGTTGTAGTGAGTTGGTCGCACAAGAGGTGAGCACGAAGTAACCAACCTGAAAAGAGTAGAATTCTTTGTCATAGAACCCTCGCCCATCGACAAGATACACAACAACCATAAATGTGGGAAAAAATGGCGTTACTGTAGGTTTTAACCCCATACAGAAATTACCTGCATACGAATTCTGAAACACAGAAAATAAACAATGTGAGAGCATAACACATAAATCACATATACACAGAGATTTTCCCCTGGATCCAAAAACGGGACTACCAATTTGATTTTTTATTATTTTCCTTTCAATGTTACAATACATATTTATACGTGCCGAAGCATCCAATACCATGGACAGAAAACCATCGCATCCGAAACCATGGACTGAAAACCATCGCATCCAAAACCATTTGCGGAAAACATGCACAAAACCATGGGTATGTCTGTCCAACCTAATATAGAGTCCAAAACCAAAATTTTCCTTGGTGCTGCCCTGGACCCCATAGAGTGGGGCTACCTGCACCCTTAAAACCCCTTGTGACCCCCCGCTATGCAATCGGTGCAACGAAGGGTGGCTCCACCCCCAGGTTAACTACGTTAGCCAGTTGTGGAAAGAATATAACACAACCCAACATTCTCCCACTTGTTGTTTTCTTTCCATAGGGGGACACAAGAGAGCTTAGTAATTTATCCAGCCCTGCAACACCCATTGTTTCTCTACACTAAGAGAACTTCTCAGAGCTCACATATTTTGTCAATGCATCTGCGGTATTCTTCAAAGTGTCCACCTTTACCAGCGACACCTTTTTGTCTTCTATCATATCCCTCACAAAGTGATACTAGACATCAATGTGCTTTGTCTTTGAATGATACATAAGGTTCTTTGCCAAGAAAATTGCACTTCGGTTGTCACAGTCTATCCTTATAGCTCCATGTACTAACCCCATACTTGAAGACAATCTCTGCAACCTAAATGCTTCCTTGCTTGCATGAGTGGCTGCTATGTATTCTGCCTCTATAGTTGATAGTTCCATGACAAATTGTTTCTTACTCATCCAATTGATTGCACCTCCAAATAGGTTAAACACATACGCACTTGTAGATCTTCTCTGATCCAGATCTCCAACCCAATCTACATCAACAAAGCCACGAATATCCAACACTCTTTTTAATCATATTCTTCCTTGGTAGCACAAACCATAATCACTAGTGCCACACAAATACCTGAAAACTCACTTCATAGTTGTCTAGTGCTCCCTCCCTGGTTTTGACATAAGCCTGCTGAATGCTCCCATTGCATGTGCAATGTCTGGTCTAGTACAAACCATCGCATACATTAGGCTACTAACTGCACTTGCATATGGAACACGGGACATGTCCTCTTCCTCTTCTTCTGTCTTGGGACACTATTCAGTAGATAACTTTACACCTACAAGAATAGGAACCTTCACTGGTTTACTATCCTGCATATTAAACCTCTGCAATATTATCTCGACATACTTCCTCTGGTTTAACGAGAGCTTCCTCTTTTTTCAATGTCTTTTAATTTCCATGCCCAAAATATAGTTTGCAACACCAAGATCTTTCATGTTGAATTTGGAGGAGAAATGGGTCTTCAAATCTTGGATAGTTCCTTTGTCATTTCCAACTAGCAACATATCATCCACATACAAGACCAGATAAATAACACGGTCATCAATTAATTTAAAATATACACAGTGATCTACTTTGCTTCTGGTGAAGCCAAGTCCCTATATAAATGTATCAAATTTCTGATACCACATCCTTGGTGACTATTTTAACCCATACAGAGACTTCTTTAACTTGCATACCAGTTGTTTCTTACCCTTCACCGCAAAGCCTTCAGGTTGCTTCATGTAGATCTCCTCTTCTAGATCCCCATGAAGAAATGTTGTCTTCCCATCCACCTATTCTACCTCAAAATCAAAAGCAACAACAATAGATAAAAGTAATCTAATAGAAGCTGCCTTGGCAATAGGAGAAAAAATATCACCAAAATCAATTCCCAACACTTGGGAATAACCATTTGCTACCAACTGAGCTTTGTATTTCTCCACATTTCCTTCTACAATTGTCTTCTTCTTGAACACCCATTTTCTGTCAATGGTTTTCCTTCCAGTCGGCAACTCCACCAGATCCCAAGCCTCATTTTTGTGCAAAGATGCCATTTCATCAACTGTGGCCTCTTTCCATAGTTTTCCATCCTCTGAATCTACTACTTCCTTTACAATTCTTGGATCATCATCAGTAATATATAAAGCAAAATTTGAATAGAATGTAGATGGACTATGCCTTTCTGGCTGCCTTCTTTCTTGAACTAATCTTCTCACACCCGGATTTTGTGGCTCTTCCTCTTCTGATTCCTCCTTAGTCGTAGAGTCTGATTCTTCCTCCTTTAGCTCAAACTCTATCTTCTCAAGTTCCTTTGGTTGGAATTCATGTTTAATAACATCCTTCACCTCTCAGAACACCACATCTTAGTTGTACACAACCTTCCTTGTTACTGGGTTCCAAAGCTTATAACCCTTTAAACCATCCTTATACCCAATAAAGATGCACTTTTTAGATTTACTATCCAACTTGGCTCATTTCTCCTTTGGAACATGTACATATCCATCACATCCAAATACCCTCAGATGTGAAAGAGAGGGTTTCTTACCAGTCCATACCTCTTGTGGAGTCTTATCCTCCAACGCTGATGAAGGTGATCTGTTGACTAGGTAACATACTGTCTCCACTGCCTCTACCCAGAATTCTTGTCCTAGCCTGACACCACTGAGCATGCTTCTTTCCCTTTCCATCAACATCTTGTTCATTCTTTCTGCAACTCCATTTTATTGAGGTGTATATGGAGTAGTCTTTTGCCGCACTATAACACACTTATAGAATTCTTCAAATTCTTTACTGCAAAACTCTCCACCGTTATCTATCCTCAACACCTTTATCTTCTTCTCTATCTGGTTTTCCACCAAACCCTTAAATTCTTTAATCCTGTCAAAGGCTTCAGGTTTCTTCTTAAGGAAATATATCCATTTATTCTATTATGAAACCAGCTCAAGAAAAGATAGAAAAGATAGATCAACGCCTTAGAATTCAACCTCTTCGAGGGGGCAACCTCCTTTACATTACGTAAATGAACAATTCTTGGATGATTCAAATGACAAAACCTCCTTTCTATATATAGGAGTCTAAGGAGTCACAATATAATCCAGCCGACCTAACAATAATAATATAAAGCCACAAAAATAACAATATAGGGATTCTATTGGGCACAAAAATAACAATAAGGGGGTAATAGGGGCACAACAATATAAATAAGGGGTATAACTATAATAGTAATGGGGTAATCACTAGTATTATAGGGACCCAACATGCCCCTCTCCTTCAAAAAAGTGTTGTCCTCAACGCTTGAGTAATTTTGGATACTTCTGCATAAAATTCTCATCCTCCCATGTGGAATCTTCAGCGGATAAGTTCTTCCACTTGATAAGATACTCTGAAATTGATCGATTTCGTAGCTGTCGAGTTCTTGTTTCTGTGACTGCTTCTGGTTCCAATATAATTTTTCCTTCCTCGTCAAGTTCTGGCAATATTGTTTGAATTGGGAGCTTGTCGCCTATAACCTTCTTTAAACATGAAACATGGAAAACTGGGTGCAATCGAGAAGTTGCAGGAAGCTCCAATTTGTATGCCATAGTACCAATCTTTTGCAACACCTTGTACGGACCATAATACTTTGGTGATAGTTTATTATCCTTCTTAGCTTGCTTTAGGGACATTTGCTTATATGGTTGTAGCCGTAAGAATACCCAATCACCTACATCAAAACTTCTTTCACTGCGATGTTGATCTGCCTGTTGTTTCATTCTATTTTGTGCCAACACGAGGTTATCCTTTAAGAGTTGGAGGACTTGTTGTTGATGTTCGATGTGATGTTCCACTTCCTGAACCTTAGAATTTTCTCTTAAATATGATGTGATGGATGGTGGTTGATACCCATAAAGTGCCATAAACATTTTTGTTGCTGTATGGAAGGAAGTGTTATACCACCATTCAGCCAGAGGCAACCATTTGACCCATTGTGTCTGTTTATCAGATACAAAGCAACGAAGATATCCTTCCAAACATTTGTTTACTATCTCAGTTTGCCCATCAGATTGAAGATGATAAGATGAGCTATGAGCTAACTGAGTACCAAGACAAGAAAATAATTCTGTCCAAAAATTTCCAGTGAAAATGGGATCTCTGTCACTTACAATAATCTTTGGGTTTCCATGTAGCTTTTGAACTGTTTCCATAAATGCAGTAGAAACTGTACTGGCTTTAAATGGATGTGATAATGCACAAAAGTGTGCATACTTGGTAAGTCTGTCAACTACCACCATGATGACACTCTTTCCCTCAGACTTGGGTAAACCTGTGATAAAATCCATTGAAACCTCCTCCCAACGTTGGCTTGGAATGGATAAAGGTTGTAATAGACCCGGTGTCTTAATTGTTTCAACTTTATTTTGTTGGCAAACCAAACATTCCGCCACAAACTTTTGAATATCTGATTTAAGGCCATCCCAAAAAAATTCCTTCTTAACCCTGTGGTAAGTTTTTAAAAATCCTGAGTGCCCTCCTAAGGGAGAAGTGTGCAATTCCATAAGAATCTTTTGTTTTAGCTGGGAATTCTTACAGAGGTATAAGCGATCTTTGTACCATAATGAATCATTTTGCCAGCTAAATGTATCAGAAGTACTAGAATCTTGTTGTAGCTTTCGAATAAGTGCCCACACTTCTTCATCATTCTTCCATTCCTCCCTTGCTTCGTTTATCCAATCTGGTTGGATAATAGAAATGGCACACAACAATGCTTCCACATCCTCATCCTTTCTTGAGAGTGCATCTGCCACCACATTTTGCTTCCCTTTTTTGTAGATGATTTCAAAGTCATAACCCAACATCTTTGTGACCCACTTTTGTTGCTCTTCAGAGGATAATCTTTGTTCTAAAAAGTATTTAAGGCTATCATGATCCGTTTTTACCTTGAAGTGTCTTCCCATTAGGTAGGGTCGCCATTTCTTAAGTGCATGGAGTATTGCCAACATTTCCTTCTCATAAATAGCTTTGCTTAAAAACTTTCCCTTGATTGGACGACTTTCAAAAGCAATGGGTCTTTCATCTTGCATTAGAACAACACCAATTCCATTTCCTGAAGCATCACATTCCACAATAAAGGTTTTTGTGAAGTCCGGTGTAGCTAAGACCGGTGCTTGGCACATTGCCTCTTTAAGATGTTCAAAGGCCTTTGTTGCTTTCGGAGTCCATGAAAATGAATCTTTCTTCAATAATGTTGTTAGAGGTGCTGCTATTCTCCCATAATTCTTAACAAACTTGCGATAATACCCTGTCAACCCAAGAAATCCTCGCAGATGCTTTATGGATGTGGGGATTTTCCATTCCTTAATGGCTTTAATTTTGCTAGGGTCTACCTTAACTCCTTCATGAGATACAATATGACCCAAATATTCCACCTCCTGGACTCCAAAGAAACATTTGGATCTTTTTGCATATAATTGTTTCTCCTCCAATAGTTGTAGCACCCTGTCAACATGTTCAACATGATCCTTCCAAGACTTGTTGTAGATTAGTATATCATCAAAAAATACTAACACAAATTTTCTAAGGAATGGTTTGAAAATTGAATTCATCAAACCTTGAAATGTTGAAGGTGCATTGGTAAGGCCAAAAGGCATGACCAAAAATTCATAATGACCCTCATGAGTTCTAAATGCCGTTTTCGGAATGTCTTCAATCTTCATTCTGATTTGATGATATCCCGAACGAAGATCCAACTTGGTGAAGTAAATTGATCCATGCAATTCATCCAGTAATTCATCAATGACAGGAATGGGGAACTTATCTTTAATAGTGAGCTTGTTGAGCTCCCTATAATCCGGACACATGCGCCATGATCCATCCTTCTTGTGCACCAATACTACTGGAGCTGAGAAAGAACTTTGACTCGGTTGAATTATACCAGCCTCTAGCATTTCTGCAACCATACGTTCAATTTCACTTTTTTGGACATAGGGATATCTGTACGGCCTGATGTTTGGAGGAACACTTCCTGGAATCAGATGAATAGCATGATCATGATCACGCATAGGTGGGAGACCTTTGGGAGTCTCAAATACCTTGGAATGATTGTCCAGGACTTTTTGGAGATCTGGAGAAATAGATGATTCCAATGTGGAAACATCTAGCGAACATAATTGTGCAATTACACCTCTTTGCTCCTTTTTTAGAAGCTTTGTCATGCCATTAGAGCTGATTATCTTTCCTGGTTTCCCTGCAATACCCCTTAATTCAACTTCCTTTCCTTCCGTAGAAAATTTGATGAAAAGTTCTTGAAAATTAAAAGCTATTGTACCCAAGGATTGTAGCCATTGGACTCCTAGTACAACATCAGCACCTCCCATTGGAATGGAAAGCATTGGGCTAGTCAATACATATTCTCCCATGGATAGCTTGATATTATGGCACTTTCCAGAGAAATTTATTGTTCCTCCATTTGCAATCATCACTTGACACTCTGGTGCTGGATATAGGAAGCAATTCAATTCTTTTGCTACCCTACAATGAATAAAATTGTGGGTGCTTCCTGAATCAATCAACACTATTACCTTTTTCTTCTTGATTTGTCCTTCTATCTTGATGGTTTGAGGAGTGGTAATTCCCGCCAATGCATTACAAGATATGGTCGGATTTATTTTTTCTTCATCTAGGCTTTGTTCCTGGAATATATCCTCTTCTTTTGACCTTTCTTGCTCCTTTTCTTCTTCCTCTTCACAATCTATGTAGAATAATTTCTTCTCAGCACACTTATGACCTTTTGTGTATTTGCTATCACAATTGTAACAAAGCCCTTTTGCTCTTTTTTCTTCCAATTGTTGTGGTGTCAACCTTGTAGGTTGTGGAAGACTAGGGGCAACAACACTTCCGTCTTTATAGTTGTGAGTGGTATGCTTCCTAGTTGCCATAATTTTGCTTTCCATTTTTCTTGCTAACCTGAATGCCTTCTCTAATGAATCAGGTTCCCAAAGGCGAACATCATGTTGGATATTATCCTTTAAAGACCCTATGAACACATCAATCCTATGCTCCTCTGGAATATCTTTTACCCTTATGTTCAATTTTTGGAACTCCTCAATGTGCTCCATTATTGAACCCTTTTGTTTGAGACTTATCAATTGGCTAAAAAAAGTGTTGCTTTTTGTATCCTCATAATGTGCTATCAATTCTTCCGTAAAAATTGCCCAAGTGATAAATTGTTTACGAGAACAAAGCCATTGATACCATACAAACTGATTTGGTTCCAAATATACAGTTGCCATACGTACCTTTTGTGTGTTTTGCACATTATTGAGATCGAAGAATTGCTCCATCTGTAATATCCATGTGGCAGGATCCTTGCCATCAAACTTCCTCATATCGATTTTTGGAATATGGTGATTCTTCGATCCAACATTAGCATCTATGGAATCATGATTAACATTTCTTTTGTTCTCATCATGAGTTTCCTTTACTACCTTTTCACCATTAGTAAGTATTTCTTGTAGAAAATTTGTCAAATCTGTCTTCAAATCTGCCATGCCTGTCTTCAAATTTGTGTTCAAATCTATCTTCAAATTGTCCATATTAGCTTCCACACCATTTATCTTAGCTTCCACGCCATTTATCTTGGCATCTGTTAACTTTTGTGAGCGTGACATTTGTTGCACTTGTTCTTGTAATTTTGATATATCATGTAGCATTTCTTCCTCTTCTTCATGAGTCATGCTAGAGCTTTCAGGTTCCTTACTAGGTGTTTGCATTTTCTTTCCTCGGGGCATCAGTTACCGATAATAATGCTCTACTATGCCCTTTGAATTCCTTCAAAATAAATTTTCAAACCAAGCTTAAGCAAAAATTTAAAAAATCTACACACATTTTTCACTTTGTAGGAGCTCGATATTGCCTCTGATGTATCTCTGTACTTTCCAATCATCTAGTTATGAATTTGTGAGCTGCCATATCTCTCTGTGTCCTCTTTCCAATGCCACCAGTCTGATCCAAATTGGATTCTCCAAGAAAGAGTTATGCACAATCTCCCAAGATGACCTGATTATAGACCTTTTCAGAAGAGCGAAGTTGTATGAAGTGCCACGTGTACAATTTTCGATATTTGGTTCTGAAAATTATATACAAGAAACTACAGTCCATTCTCTTTATGTACCTTCTTACGAAATTTCAATCTGATTCACAGAGAGAAAGTTATAACAATTTTCCCCAGGTCACCTGTTTTGAATGTAATTCAGGAGTTTGCAAAAAGACCAAAGTTCTCAGATCATATCTCCGAAAATATCACGCAAAAAACTCTGAAATTTAGACCCAAGGTTTAGCGCGATTTCTTCTCAAATGGGTTTTTTTTGCGACTTCTGAAACGTCACAAAAAAAAAGTTATAGCGAAAATTCCATGATGACCTGTTTGAAGCAGCGAAACCCTAGAATCCAAAGCTCTGATACCAAATGTTATGAAACCAGCTCAAGAAAAGATAGAAAAGATAGATCAACGCCTTAGAATTCAGCCTCTTCGAGGGGGCAACCTCCTTTACATTACATAAATGAACAATTCTTGGATGATTCAAATGACAAAACCTCCTTTCTATATATAGGAGTCTAAGGAGTCACAATATAATCCAGCCGACCTAACAATAATAATATAAAGACACAAAAATAACAATAGAGGGATTCTATGGGACACAAAAATAACAATAAGGGGGTAATAGGGGCACAACAATATAAATAAGGGGTATAACTATAATAGTAATGGGGTAATCACTAGTATTATAGGGACCCAACATATTCCTTGAGAAGTCATCTATAAGTGATACATAGTACACAGACTTACCCAATGATGGAACCTTCATAGGTCCAAACATATCACTGTGCACAAGCTCTAATATTTGTTTCGCCCTCTTACCACCAGAGGGGAAACTCACCCGATTCTACTTCCCATCTACACAATTTTCACAGAAATCAAAATCCAGAGAGATATTACTCATACCTTCTACCATACCTTTACCATGAAGTATTCGAAGGCCCTTCTCTCCAACATGTCCAAGCCTTTGATGCAACAGCATGGTCTTCTCTCTAGAGACCACTAGATTTTTTGCTCCACTTTTGGGAGCCACGGAACTATTGCACCCATCAACAACAATGATACCTTGCAACATGTACAGAGTTCCAATTCGAACTCCCTGCATCAATACCAGTGACCACTAAACCATATTGCAGGTATCCTTCTCAAACATTATTTTTACACCTGCATCATCTAGCTTGCTTACAGAAATCAGATTTCTAGCTAAAGCAGGAATATGCAGAACACTTGAAAGTGTTCTAACCCTTCCACCTTGCAACTTCGACTTTACTTTTCCGCGGCCAATGATTCTAGCCTTCCTGTCATCCCCTAAGAAGACATCACCACCATCATATTTCTCATACTCACAAAACCACTCTCTATGGGAGTGAAGTGAAAGGATGCACCTGAGTCAATCAACCATGCCTCATGATCTACATGTGTACTTGAACAAGCCAAGTACACATCCCCAACTTCATCCGAGGTGGTTTTCGCCTGTACAGAAAGAGCATCATCAGATCCCTTTCCTTTATCAGGAGCTTTAGATTTACAGTCCCTTTTGTGGTACGCTTCCTTTCTACATTTCCAGCACACCACCTTTACAGGTTTTCTTGGAGATTTAGATCTCCCTCTAAATTTAGATCTCCCACTCAATGACTTATTTTTGTTTCTATTCTAGAACCGTCCTCATACAGACAAGGCATCACCATTCTGGCTCTCCGTATTTTTCTATCTCATCTCCTCCATCACCAAGGATGACACTATTTCATCAAACTGCATGGCAGAGGTAGTTTTATTGCTACCTATGGTAATAACCATACTAACCCATGAATCTAGTAGAGAACACAACAAACTAATGCACTTATATTCATCTAAAATTTTAATATCAACAGATAATAATTGACTTACCACAACAATAAATACATTCAAATTCTCTGTCACCGAGTCTCCATCTTTCATCCTCAAGTTATACAACTTTTTCCATACGAATAGTTTATTCACCAAAGACTTAGATTGGTACAAAGTCCCTAACGTTTCCAACAAAGCCTTAGCCGTTGCTTTCCCTGATACATTTAGCAATACTGAATCTGAGACACACAATCGTATTATGCTCTTTTCCTTCCGATCTAAGTTCTTCCATTCTTCATCGGACAGTCTCATTGGTTTAGTACCTGGATCTACCGCGATCCATTGATCTTTATCCACCAATAGATCTTCCATCTTGAGTTTCCACAACTCAAAACTCTGACCATTAAATTTCTTGATCTCTATCTTTCCACTGCTCGCCATCTTCTTTCACCACCAGAATCGATCTCGCAGATCTCCCATTGAACAAAGTCTACCACAGGCCTGAGCGAAAGCCCTCAGCAACAAAAGCATCCCCTTGAAGCCAAAATAGCTCTGATACCAAATGTAGAATTTAGCCCCATACAAAAATTACCTGCATACAAATTCTGAAACACAGAAAATAAGCAATGCGAGAGTGTAACACATAAATCACATATACATAGAGATTTTCCCCTGGATCCCAAAACTAGGAATACCAGCTTGAGTTTTCATTATTTTCCTTTCAATGTTACAATACATATTTATACATGCTGAAGCATCCAATACCATGGACCGAAAACCATCACGTCCAAAACCATGGACCGAAAACCATCGCATCCAAAACCAAGCACAAAAAACATGCACAAAACCATAGGTATGTCTGCCCAACCTAATATAGAGTCCAAAACCAAAATTTTCCTAGACGCTACCCAGAACCCCATCGAGTGGGGTTACCTGCACCCCTCAAACCCCCTGTGACCTCCCCCCCCCCCCCCCCCCCCCACGCAACTCGCGTAATGAAGGGGGGGCTCTGCCCCCCTTCTAAACCCTCAATTAACTACATCGGCTAGTCGTGGAAAGAATATAACACAACCCAATAATTACATGTGCTAAAACCCCAACAAAAATGAAGACATTAGTAATTTGAACCACCTCATAGTGAACAAGGTACATAGGAAAATGAGAAAGGAACTAGATTTGAGTAATATTACCTGTGAGACAGTTGTCAAAATAAAACTTTGTGTAGGTCCAGCCAATGAATAAGAAAAAGAAAACAAACCAATGTAACTCGGTAGGACATTATAAAACTCAGGAGGAATTTGGGGAAAGAACTGGTTAAGACCTACATCGAGGGAAAAATGTGCTTACCGAATTTACGAGGTGGTAAAGGGTGCCTCCTTGATAGGGTTCTAGATTTAGGGGTCACCCTGACTGAATTCAAGCCTGACCTACAAAAAATAATTTCTCAGAAAGAACAACCAGATTAGAGTGTTGGGTTGAACTTAAAGAAGAAAAACTACTAACTCAGAAAAGTACAATGCAGACTTACCTGATGTTATACTACTGCTCCACGCATGGTTAATGTGCATATTTGGTTATGGGGGTGCAGGCCCATGACTCTAGAACTACCCAGGTGAGACCACAACATGCCAGGCATGGATGAAGGGTAGAGCAATTCTATCAAGCCTCAGGAAAACCCGCCAAAACCTTCCCTCTCTGTATTGAACCAATATCGACAATGAGAAAATGACTACTTGGTGGAGGAGTTAGGGTTAGCCTAGTGAAACTCCACCATTGATGTATGAAGGAAGATCATGATCATAAGTGTTGTATGGCCTCAGCAGAAGTGATGATGTAAGGTAGTGGTACTAGCGCATGTTACCCAAGATGAGTGGGAGAAGGATTCAAGTGGTTTAGGACACATGGGGTGAAGTGAGAGGATGGTGGAGAGGGCTGGTTTCTAGTTGTAGTCATGGTGCTACATGCTATGTATCCTAGTACCTACCACCAACAGAGCACAATCAAAACATTAGTCTTAACCTTAGGTAGTGGTAGCACATGAATTTAGGATTAAGGCAGCACATCTCTTAAGCAGTGGTAGCATAGGAACTTAGGGTATAGTAGTAAGGTATCAAGGTGTGATGAACCATATGAGTAACCACATTAAGCAATAAATTGAAATTACCAAGCGTAGTCAACCATAATAAATATAAAGAGGTATGAGACATGTTATACCAATAAAGATAGTACAAGAGGTTATTCAAAGGAAAAGATAAACAATGCCATTCAACTTATTAAAAATAAATAAAAATTAATACAACAAGAAGAAAAGGTGTTATAGGTTGGCATGTGACATTATGCCCCACAATAAAAATTTTTTTTTATCAAAACAATATATATGATATTATCTAACTAATGATATACTTATGAAGGCTATTCTAATCTTATTCTAATGATATACTTACAAAGCTTATCTTTTTCACATTTTCTATTTTTTCAAATGGGTGTATTCTTTAACAATGTAAATATCCAACAAGATTATTATGATATCACAACAACCTTCTTCCCTTTTGGAAATGTGGAATCATTGTTAGAAATCAATTAACGAAGCAATGAAACACATACAATATTGCATAAACACAAATATAGAAACACATAAAACAAGGGATACGCAGATATACATGGTTCACCCAATTTGGGCTATGTCCACGGAAAAATAGTCATTCCTTGCTTTTATATTATCTAGCAAAATGAAGAGTTACAATCTACAGTAGATCCTCTATAATTTCCTCTTCATTGTCACAAAACCTCCTCCTCCTTCTCCTCTCTCTCTCTCTCTCTCTCTCTCTCTCTCTCTCTCTCTCTCTCTCAGAATAATAATGTAAAACCACAATACAATTCTGTCATATAAACCAAGGGTTTCCTTCTAGGGTAAAAACTCTAAATTAACATAAATTCTACTGTTATATCACCCGCCTAATGAACGACCCATATTGACTACGAAATTACAATATTTTACAAGGCAATTTTTCATCTATTTTTAGCGACACGGGTGTTTCCCCTGAACCCTCACCAGGCATGGGAGCTCATAAAACCATCATTGCCCCCCCCCCCCCCCCCCCCCCCCCAAAATGATCATTAAATAGGTGTAATTGTTGCCCTGTTAGGAACAAGGATCCAATGTGGTTGAAACAAAGAACCTTTGAAAAACCACAAAGATAATCAAGCTCCACACCCAACAATATCCCACTTTGAGACTAATTATATAAACTCCATCATTTATTCACTTGCTGGACAATTAATCCACCTGGACCTAGATATTTCTCATCTTCACCATCATACTTGAAGACCAATTGAAACTGAGAAGAATCTCATTTTCTCATTTCTTACAACTTTTGTTAACATATCTGCATGATGTTGGCTAGTGTATATCTTTTCTAGCTTCAATTTACCATCTTCCAACACTGACTATATGAAATGGTACTTGAACTATATATGTTTAGTCTTGGAATGAAATTTTCAGTTATTTTCAAGATTAATGGCACTCTGGCTTTCACTATATAACCCCTATCTCCTGCTTCTTTCCCAATTCATCCATAAACCTTTGTAACCAAATCATTTCTTTACTAACCTCTGTAGCAACAACATACTCTTCTTTCGTTGTTGAAAGTGCAACAATTTTTTACAATTTTGAAACTCAATTGGTAGTTGTTCCACCTATAGTAAACACATACCCTGTGGTACTCCTCCTGTTACCTTTATCACTTGCCATATCTAAATCAACATATCCTTGCAGAGAAATGTTTGAACCTCCAAAGCATAATGTTTGATTTGTGATACCTCTCAAATATTTGAGAATCCACTTCACTGCCATCCAATGATATTTTCCTATATTGTTCATATACCTACTTACAACTCCCATTGCATGTGCAATATCAGGCCTTGTGAAGACCATTTCATAGATTAGGCTTCCAACTCTTGATGGATATAGAGCTTTTCATATATAATCCACCTCTTCTTGAGTCTTGGAACACATCTCCTTTCTTAGTTTGAAATGGCTAGAAAAAGGTGTACTAACTGGTTTTTCATTTTGCATATTAAATCTTTCCAACACCTTTTTGATGTACTCACTCTGATACAATGTTAATATGTGGCTTTTTCTATCTCTAGTTGTTCCCATACCAAGGATTTGTTTTTTAGCACCCAAATCCTTCATTGAAAATGAATTTGCCAATTTTCCTTTGAGAAAATTTATTTCCTTCATGTTAGAACCTGCAACAAGCATGTCATCAACATACAATAATAGTATAATATACTTGTGATCATTTTTCCTTTTAAGAAAAACACAATGGTTAGAGTGACATCTAGTATAACCTTGTTCAGACATAAACATGTCAAATTTTAGATACCACTACCTTGGAGCCATTTTTAAGCCATATAACCTCTTCTTCAATTTTCACACTAATTTATCCTTCCATTCGACCTCATACCCTTGTATCTGCTACATATATATATTTCTTCCTCTATCCCCATGGAGAGCGCTTGTATTTACATCTAACTACTCAAGATGCAAATGTTTTTTTGCCACTAGACTTAAAATAGTTCTAGTTGAAGTCATTTTAACAACAGGAGAAAATGTCTCATCAAAATTTATACCTTTCTTTTGTGCAAATCCCTTCACCAAAAGTCTAGCCTTATACCTATATTTACCTTCATCTTCTTCCTCCAACCTATAAAACCATTTATTCTACAATGTTTTTTTACTAGCAGGCACCTTAACTAAGTCCCTAGTATTTTTCTACATCAAGGAGTCCATCTCTTCTCCCATGGATTTATCCCACTTCTTCCTTGTTTCTACATGCATTTCTTCTTCATACGTTTCAGGTTCACCAGAATCAGTTGGCCATACATAATATAACGAAGGAGAGTATCATTCAAGGGGTCTACTCATTGTGGTATATATTCTAACACCACTTTAAAGTGTTTGAGGTGTGTGTTGTTGTTGTGGTTGTTGTTGTTGTTGTGGCTGCTAATCATTATGATTTTTGGGCACCTTTAATTTTTCTTTGATCTGATCAAGCATTGCATATTATTTGTTTTATTTTTCTTCTTTCTTTCCCTACATTTGATCCTTAAATAATACCTTTTCATTTAATATGACATATATACTCCTAATTATTTTGGGATTTTAATAATCATATAAGCGATAACCAAAATCTTTTAAACAATATCCAAGAAAGGTACATTTATTTGATTTTCCCTCAAGCTTTGCTCTGTCTTTTTATTGATGTGGACAAAGGCATCACAACTGAAAGTCTTTAAAAAAGAGTAGTTTACCTTTTTACCTATCCATGCCTCCTTTAGAATACCGCCATCCAAGGAACTTGAAGGCCCTTTGTTTATTAGATAAACAACAATATCTACAACATATTCCCGAAATTGTAAGGGAAATTCTACATGAAATATTTTGCACCTTGCACACTCCATGATTGTCTTGTTCATCATTTCTGACACACCATTTTCCTATGGTGTTCCTAGAACTATCTTCTCTCTACAAATTCCATGCTTTGAATAGCAATTATCAAACTCTTTGTTGTGTTATTCGCCTCAATTTTCTAATCTAAGACACTTCAACTTATTTTTTGTTTCATTCTCAACCAAATTTTTCCATTCTTATATCATCAATAAAAGTGACATAATAACGAGAGCCAATGAGAGATGATACATGAGCCGGTCCCATACATATGTGTGTAGAAGCTCTAATTTTTTGCTCTTCTTTTCATTCCTAACTCTGATAAATATGACTCTCTTTTGTTTTCCATAACCATAATTTTCATATAAATCCAAATCAACATGCTTCAAACTTGACAACAAATTTCTTGAGAGAAGAATCTACATCCCCTTCTCACTCGTGCATGAGCCTATGGTGCCAGAGTGCCATATATGCTCCTATGGAGGTTAAAGGATTAACAGAATAAGAAATACTATTGCATAAATACAATGTACCAAACATTTCTCCTTTTGTTATTACCATGGCACCTTTAGTGACCTTCTAGGTTTTTTCTGTAAATGTAGTTACACAAACTTCACCTCCCAACATCCTTGTTGAAATTAGATTTTTATTCAGATATGGAAAATTCCTTACCTCCAATATCCATTGGTTTCCATTCTTATTATTTATAAAAACCATACCCATTCCAATCATTTTACAAGGTTTATCATCACCCAGATGAACCTGTCCAAAATCTCCTTGAACATAGTCACGAAAATGTTGTCCATTAGGTGTGGCATGGAATGAGACCGCCCAATATACTACCCTAGAATTAATAATATTCGCTAATGAAAGAATCAACATATCTTGCAACATATCACCTGTCACATTCACTTCATGATTGTTCTCTTTTTGTCCATCTCCTTATTTTCCCTTCCTAGATTCACAGTATTTCTTTAGTGTCCTTTTTTCCCACATTTCCATCACACTATCCCTAATCTGAATTTAGATCTACCTTTTCTTGACTTACTGTGATTTCCTATGCTGCTTCCTCTTTCCATTTTTCTTCCCCTAGTATCTGCAGTCAAAGCATTATTTGATGTCTCACCGGACCTTTTGCATCGCATTTCCTCACTAAGGATGCCATCAACAACATCATCAAACTTTAAAGTTCTAGATCTGAAGACAAAGTTACTAATAGCCATAACCAGACCATTCCAAATCTGTGGCAATGAGACAAAAATAATAGAGACCTAGCTTCATCATTAAAATTTACCCTACAGAAATTAACTAACTAGCAACCATGTTAAATTCATTTAAATGATCAGTAAGAGATCCACCTTTTGACATATTTATATTGAATAGATGCTTCATAAGAAATACCTTTTCTTAGGTTGAGGGTTTTTTATATAGTTTTCCCAATGCCATAATTAAACCTTCTATTGTCATTTCCTTTGAAATGTTGAATGCCACCGATGTTGTCAGACATAGTCGTATTGTTCCTAGTGCCTTTCTATCAAGAATCTCCCATTTTGCGTCTGTCATACTCGTCAGCTTCTTTGATTTTCTGCTCAATGTAAGTACAGATCACTTGGATACATATAATCTTCCATTTTCATATTTCGCAGTTGGTAGTGTAAGCCGTTAAATTTATTGACCCTAAACCTACCGTCTTTCGCCACTACTCCCACTTGAACTAGGAACCCTTCTCTCCTGCGAGTTTATCAACTAAATAAATCTTTGAATCTGATACCGATTGTTAGAAATAAATTAACGAAGCAATGAAGAACATACAAGATTTCATAAACACAAATACAAAAATGCATAAAATAACAACAGAGAAACAATTGGTCCTTCCTTTTATATTTTCAAGTGAAATGAAGAGATACAATCTACAACATATACATTTTAATTTCCTCTTTTCTCTCATGCAACCTCGTCTCTCTCTCTCTTAGAATATTAATGCACAACTGCAATACAATTCCCTCATATAAACCAAGGGTTACCTTCTAGCGAGAAAGGCCCTAAATTAACATAGCTTCTACTGTCAGATCATCTGCCTAATGAATGAACCAAATTGACTACAGAATTACAATATTTTACAAGGAAAATTTTCATCTATTTTTAGCTTTGGGGGCACTACCCCTGAACCCCTGCCATGGGGAGGCTCATACAATTGTCGCCCCCACTCTCCCCCCATCCACCAAGGACCTCCCTACCAATGATTAAATGGGCATTGTTTTTGTCCCGTTAGGAACAGGGATCCAACGTGGCTAGAAAAAAAACTCTAAACAATCATGAATATAATTAGGCTCCACACCTAATAATCACAACGTCTGATTACTCGATATCTTCAGTTCCACATGTTTAGTGCTTTTCCATAACGTGGAATGAAGACCCATAACGATAAAAACTTCTCTATCGACACTAATTTTGATGGTCAATATTGATAGAATTAGATCGTATTTTCTAAAAAAACCGTGTTTGGTATATCTAAATATATTCTACAAGTACGTAATGTTACTGTAATAGATATATGTGTAATGTAGGGTAAGTAACAAAATGTGCACTTAGATAATATTGATGTTTTCAGCTTTAGGATATCAATATATTTTTTAAGTAAACGTTGTCATAATGGAAAGGATGACCTCTGGAATTAACTTGGTTGTTCTATTTTTAGGTTTATATAGTATTAAATCTATGAAACTACAATTGAAATGAATATTACTGAATATTAAAAAATAATTACAAATATAATAATTAGATAATTTTCTATATCACATTGATAATCACAATCACTGAATTCAAAATCATAGCTAAAAGAGGTCATGTTTTACTAATACACTATTTTCTCAAAAACATCCCTAATTTGGGACATATGATTCTCTGCAAAATTTCATGTATATAACCATTTTCAACCTGCAAACTGGTTTTCCAAACCTTTTGATCTTAGTAACATACTGTATTTCTGAGAAACATAGTTCAGGTAGAAATACATAGAGAATAAAGTCAAACAAAAGCACTTGAGTGAACAAATCTTCTCATCATTCGATAATAGGTAGATAAAATATCTAGGAGAAAAGGAAACAAACAACAATAAATAAGTGGATGATGACTCAAGTAAACTCAACTAACTGAACTAAATTCAAACTGACTATCACAAACTAGAGATAGTGAGATTAATTCTCTCAACTTTTTGAGTGCATTAATCTCACTATCCCTATTTTGGAGGTAGAAATACATAGAGAATAAACTCAAACAAAAGAAATGGAGTGAACAACTCTTCTCATCATTCAATAACAATTAAGTAAACAACATAAGAGACAAGGAAACAAATAACAATAAATAACTAGACTATGACTCAAATAAAATCAACTAATTGAAATGAATTCAAATTGACTATGACAAACAAGGGACATTGAGATTAGTGCTCTCAACTTGTTGAGAGAATTAATCTCACTGTCTCTAGTTTGTCTACTATGTGTCATAGTTAGTTTGAATTCAATTTAGTTAGCTGAGTTTAGTTGAGTCACAGTCCACTTATTTATTGTTTTTTGTTTCCTTGTATCCTATGTAGTTTATTTAACTCTTATTGAATGATGAGAATAGTTGTTCACTCCATTGTTTTTGTTTGAGTTTATTCTCTGTGTATTGATGCCTATGCATGTTTTGTCATGGTATTAGAGCGAGGTTTCCTAAGACTCCGTGAGAGAAACATTTGAACATTTTAGATCACATAAAATGAAAGGTTGTGGAGGTGAACAAGAACCCATCTATGACCAAACTAGTGAAGGCCAAGAGACATATTGTTGCATTCAACACATAGAGGATGTTGGGATTGTTTTTTAAATTCATGACGGTAGCCAAAGTAACACACCCCTACAACATTAAATCTAGGTAGGTATTAATGCTCCATGCAACTACTAGAAGTTGTATTATAGTAAAAAAATGTGTTAGAGTGATTTACCAAAAGGTACGAAAAGTCTTCTAAGTTTTTTCCTCCACTAAACAACAAAGCTATATTGTTTCAAAGTCTTCTGATTTTATTCAAGAAATGAAAAATCCTTCACAAAATTCTATCTCGTTTCAAAGTCTTCGAAGGCTTTTGTTTTTAAGAAATGACAAAACTTAAAAAAAAGGTCCTTTTAAAAGATTTTATTTAAAAAAAAAAGGTTCCTTTTTAAAAGAAAAGGACAAAGTTTGTTAATTTTCTTCATATTTGGAAATTTCTCAAAAGAGTTTTTCTTTATAAAAAAAATAAAATAGTTCTATTTAAAAAGCTTTGAAATGGATTTTGCACAAAAATGGCACACATCAACATTAAAATAAATTGGATTATTCTAGTAATTTGCTAGACAATGCTTCTGTTTGGAAAAAATTATGAGTTTTGGTCTTTACAGATGAAGCCTTTTATGCAAGACCAAGATTGTTGGGATACACTTCAGAATGCATATATAGATCTGACCCAAGAAGCATTGGTAGCCATGACCAATAATCAAAGGAATGTGACTATAGAACTGAGAAAGAAAGAGCATTGAGCCAAATGTTGGATACATAATTTAATCAATGACTCTATCTTCACTAAGATAAATGGTACATCAACAACAACAAAAAACTTGGGATATTCTAAAAGTTGCATTTTAAGGAAATGATATAATGAAGATTGTTAAATCACAAACATTATGGGCTTAGTTTGAAACCATGAAGATGATTGACACAAAGAATGTGTATCAATTCATGACTTGAGTCATGGGCATCGCCAAACAAATCAAATTTATTGGTGAAATGATTGTAGATCAGAAGATAGTTTTAAAAGTCCTCTGAAGCCTGCTAAAGAAATATGACATGGTTGTAACATCCATTCTGGAATCCAAAGATCTTACAACTTTGTTAATAGAATAGTTGGCTAGATCGCTTCTGTCACATGAGACATTACATAAATTGGGAGAATATTCCATGGAACAAGATTTCAAAGAAAAATTCTCTCTTGGAAGAGGCACATGTAGAAAAAATAGAGGCAGAGGCAAAAGCAGATCTATAGAACATCATCATGTAGTAGAGCAGCTTAGATATTCACAAAACTAGACAGATAGAAGTAGAACATGGGGAAAATCTAATGTTTAGTGCTTTTACTAGAAGAAATTTGGGCATTATGAACATGAATTCATAAAGAAATAGATAGATTAACAAAGAGGGAGTGTCCATGTCTCCAACAATGAAGGACAATCCTCTGAAACCATGTTTCTTTCTTGTCAATTTTTTGAAGGTAATCATAATGAGGACCTTTGGTAGCTAGATAGTGGTTGCAACAACCATATGAAAAGTAACAAAAAATTTCTTTATTGCATTGGTGCTTCCATAGCTTCTGATATTACTCTTGGAGACCATTCCCATATAAAATTTGAAGGGAAAGGTATTGTTCATGTTCTCACTAAAATAAATCAGTAGAGACATATACCTAATCTTTATTATGTTCCACATCTGAAGCATAATCTCATTAGTATAGCTCAACTGATGGAACATGGTTATGATGTAATATTCCAATGGACCAAATGTGATATATATGACAAACCTCCGAGTAGAAGACTAATAGAAAGGATAGATAAAACCAAGAATATGATGTTTCCCTTGACTCTTAAAAGTCAAAATCTCTCACAATATTTGCACACAACGTGTCAATGATAGATGAGTCATAATAATGGAATTCTAGGTATGGGAATATTCACTTCAAGAGTCTAAGTCTTCTTGATAACATTCTATGCTCATTATTCTCCCTATTGCGAGTGAAAAAGATTATAACTATTATTATAGACATATTTGGGCACTGCAACCCCAAACTCATATGTCCATAAACTAAGGAATCCTTAAGTCTCTAAAAGTGTTGCTTCATACCCTAAAGGATCATGGTCAGCTAACTACATCATTTCGCAGAAGTTCCACTTGAAAAAACTACTCAGAACTGGCCAAAACTGGACCATACAGGCTGCTCCATGGACAAGGTGCGTTGCATACTGACTGCCTAACTAGCCAGGTACAATGCATACTAAAATGGCCTTCTGTAGGGTGCGATGAGCGAGAATAGACAAATGGTAGAGACATTTTTCAAGGTGGATGTTCCTGGAATCTTCTAGAAACTTCTCCTCTGACCCTTGCCTCTCTGAATTCGCCCAGGGATGACTAAGAGATCATGAAATATCCAAGTGGAACCAAGAAATATCAGTGGAATGACACTAATCAAAAACCCAGAGCTAACTCACACCCTTGCAAGACATCTATAAATGGATCACTCATCTGACAGATCTAGAGGCTAGAATTTTGTATTTTGTAAGGAAGTGTTGTTGGTTTGGAGAGAAGAGACATTGCATTGTTGGGTGATTTGCTTGTTCATGAGGTGAAGAGGGCTTCTACAACTAGGAGGATGATGTTGGATCAGACAGCTGGGTTGTAATCCTCTCCTACATTACTATTAATAAAGTTCTTTGAGTTTTCCTCCATATGATCTTGTATTTGTGAATCTTATTGTTTATGAATGCAATTGTATAGCCAATGTGTTTCTGATTCCATATTGGTTATGATGTTTTAGATAAAGATGCTTTGATAGTTTGTCGTTACTTTGACTCTACTGGTACTCTTTGAAGTGGGACAAGTAGGAGAGGAGTGGAAAATTCTATCAAGGAAAGGAGAAATCAAGCTAGGATCAAAGCAAAGGATCCAAGTTCGTCCTCTATTCTTTTCTTCCATCTATCACAGTTAAAGGAACTCTTGAAAAGCTTTCATTGTTTTTTTCTAAGATAGCTACGCATCTTAGTGGGACTAGTAGTTCGAATCGAAACTAGTTTTCCCTAAAACAAAATGGCGACTCCGTTGGGGAATGAATATTTTGTTTTTTTTGTTTATTGTTTTCTTTATAAACTATAGACGGAGCCTGAAGTTAGCCAGCTAGCCTTCGAAATGCCTTTTCTATGCAATTACGAAGTAGATAAACATTGCTTCAGTCAATCTCCGGGTTGGTTTATGAACTAAACATCTAACTTACAAAGCATCCTAAGTGCCCTTGTGGTAGCTCAGAACCTCATCAGATCTTACCCTTATGCTTTGTGTTTACTGTCCATCATTACTCAGCCTAAATCACTGAACTTAGCTGCAAGTTTTGAGCAAAAACCAAGCTTAGTTTCGCTCCCTGGCCCATCGCACTGTCTGTAACTGTGCAACCTGGATGCATCGCACCTCCTGTGTGTTGCAGGTGAGATGCATCCCTGTTTCCCTGTGTTGCAGGTGCAATGATTGAGTAAACTGTGTTTTCTTCTCTGAAATTTGGTTTTTTCTCTTTATTTTCAACTTTATTCAGTAGTTTTGCTATTCATGATCAGTACCTTCTTGTTGTAACCATCTTCCTTCACATTCTTTCAGCCTCCATCAGTTAGGAATTCTAAATTTTTTTGTGTATTTTTCGATCATTTACAATCCTCCTTTTTCTAAAGTAGCCTAATCGAATTGTCATTTTTGATACAAGTGTCGTAATTGTTATTCTGAATCAAAAGAAGAGTGTCGTAAAGTCTTCCTCTTCTAGATAGTTGACTGTACTTTTGTCATTGTATTTGATTTTGAAATTATTAGTATTCCAAGTGTCGAAAATAATTTTAAATTCAAAATCGAAAAGTGTCATCTTAGTCTTCCTTTCGTTTTGAAAAGAGAAAATTGTAAGTACTGTCGCTTTGAAAGAAAATAGTTTAGATTTGTACTTAGCATTCTTTTCACTACAACAAAACCAACGATTAGCGTCCCTTTTTACTTCTTTTTTTGCATCTAGAGCCCATTTTTGGTGCTATTTGCATCCATTTATCAAATATGGTGCAAAACTTGACACAAAATTTGCATCAAGTTTTGCACCAAATCTTACACCAAGTTTAGCACCAGGTATTGCAATAGGTTTTGCACCACGTTTCGCACCAAATTTTATGCCACGTTTTCTGTCATCCTTTACACCAGGTTTTGTTCCAGGTTTTGCATCAAGTTTGGCACCTAATTTTGTTTGACATACTTTTGCATCCTCATTTGCATCCACTTTTTGCACCTACACTTGCATCAACTTTTGCATCGACTTTTGCATCCTTTTTTGCATCCTTTTTTAAATCATTTTTTGCATCCATTTTTTCATCCATTTGTGCATCCCTTTTGCGCCAAGTTTTACATCGTGTTTTGTGTCTAGTTTTGCATAAAATTTTGCATCTACTTTTGTTGCATCCACTTTTCCCTCTTGTTTGGCATCCATATTTACATCCTCTTTTGCATCTATTATTGTACCCACTATTGCATCTAATATTTTTGTGCCACAATTAGCGCCTAGTTTGGCACCTCCTTTTGCACCCACTTTTGATTATAATTTTGCATCCACGTTTGCATCCTCATTTGCATCTAGGTTTTCATCAACTACTACATCTATTTTTGCATCCCCTTTTGTATCCAATTTTGGACCAGGATTTGCATCGGGTTTTGTGTCTCGTTTTGCATCTACTTTTGCATCGACTTCTATTGCATCCACTTTTGCACACAATTTTGCATCCACTGTTGCACCCATTTTAAATTTCACTTTTTGCATCCCTTTTTACATCTTCATTTGCATCATACTTTGATTCTTTTTTTGCATCTATCATTACATCCACTTTTGTTATGCCACAATTTGCACCATGTTTTGCACTCACTGTTGTATCCACGTTTGCTTCCAATTTTGCATCCATGTTCACATCCTCTTTTGCATAAAATATTGCATCTATTTTTGCATCCACTTTTATGTCAGGTTTATGCATTGGGTTTTGCATCTCGTTTTGTATCTACTTTTGCATATACTTACATTATATCCATTTTTTGCATCCAATTTTGTTTTTCCTGTTGCATCAATGTTTGCTTCCACTTTTACATCCATTTTTGCATCTTATTGTGCATATTTTTTGTCTATTGTTACATCCACTTTTGTTGCACCATATCTTGTGCCTACCATTGCAACCACATTTGCTTCCACGTTTGCATCCCCTATTGCATCCACTTTTGTTTCATCCATTTTTGCATATACTTTTGTTTCCGTTGTTGCATCCACATTTGTTTCACCACAATTTGTGCCAAGTTTTACACCTACCATTGGACCCATGTTTGCTTCCACTTTTGCCTTCATGTTTGCATCCAAGTTTGCATTGACAACTGCATCTACTTTTGCATCCACTTTTGTGTCAGGTTTTTCATGTTGTTGTGCATCTACTTATGTTGTATCCACTTTTCATCCAATTTTACTTCTATTGTTGCCCCCATTTCTATGTTCGCTTTTGCATCCCTTTTCCAACACTCATCATATTTTTTGCATTGATGATATTCCTTATGGCATTGACAATTATGAACAATTGATGACAATGTCAATAATATTGACAATGATGAAAATGAAGATGATGGCGATGACATGAATTGTGATTATGATGATAAAGACGATAGTGGTTACAATGACAATGATGATGATGGCAATGATTATGATGATGACGATGCTAATGACGTTGGTGAATCTTCCCAATTTTAGATGTTGTCATTGTCATAATCATAAGCATTATCTTTGGTGTCATGATCATCATTTTCATCTAGGTCATCATCAAAAACAATAATGGCATGAATGATGATGATGCATGATTACAACAATGTCGATAGAAATTACATTAATGATGATGATGGGGATGATAAAAATGACAATGACGATGATAATGGTGGTGATGATGATGATCATCGATCATCTGTCAAAAATAGAGTTGTTATTTCTCTTACGTATATCAATGTGTCCTAAACAACCCTTTTCTAGCACTGATCACATTTTTTGGGTTGATGATATTTCTTACAACATCTACAATTATGAACAATTGCAAACAATGTCCATAATGATGATGATGATGGCATGAATGGTGATTATGATGATAATGTAATGATGGCAATAACAATGACAAGGATGATGGTGATGATGATGACAATGATTATGATAATGAGAATGACCTTACAATCTTATGGATTCGTGAACAATTACTAGTTTCAATACCATCTTCTGGATACGTATTACTATCATACTTTTTAAATTTTCTGTCTCTCTTGAGGTATCTTACTATAATGGTGTTGTCAACACTAGAAAGATATCTTGTTGTAATGGTGGTTCTAATGTTAGCACTAGCAAAGTTTAGTAGGGAGGATGCTACTACAAGAGGAATTCCTTCTAAGTGACTATGGCATTCAAAATGAGGCTTTATGGGCTGCTTGTTAACACATGTTCTCATGCTCATATAAAATTAATGTGAAAAGTTGCTTTAATTGGTTCCCATGCATAATTGATATTGATAATGGGGTGGTATAAAACTGTAATGGGCATATCCATTAGTTTGTTATGATGGGTCAACAACATTGAAACCATCCAAGTGACATTTCACCTTGGAACAATCGTCGCTCGTGCGAAAACACGAAGTTTATGTAAATGAAAGTTGTGATTGTAGTGGAATTAAAACCATCGAGAAATATCAAAGAAGACGCTGCCTACCAGTTTTGAAAGACAACCAAGGCATTGAACAACTATTTGCGTTAGGATGTAGTGAGGGAATCGAAGGAAATTTGGTAGCCCTAAGTTGCCATTACTATTGCCAATCACACATTCAATAGTAACCATAAAAGGTAGCCACATATAAACAGAACCTTGAGGTGTTGACAGTCATAATCTATTGTAATAGCTTTGACGTATATATAGTTTTGTGTTTAGATGAGAATGAAGTGGGCTTCATCCAGGGTTCGACTCAATCCTCGTCCATTCCATGCAGTGGTGTTTAATTCGCCAAGCAAGAGAATATTACGTTAGTGTTCAGAGTTAAATCAATAGAAATCAAGGATGTGTGATTGTCAAATTATTGCTCCTCCCTTATGATTGAGCGCTTGATGCAATGGTCATTATCCTTGGGTGATACTTTTATTCCCCATTTTCTATTGAAAAAGTAGCGTTTTTCTGTTCGATTATGATAGGATTGGATGAACGCCGGTTTGGCTGGATGTAGACCCACGTTTTTTTGTGGTGATCTTCAAATTTCTTGAGGATAAGAAAAAAATCCTTGACCAAGGTCCATGGTTTTGGGGATGAGTTGGTCTTCTAGTGAAGCCATGGTTTCCCAACTTCAATCCTCTCACTATGTTGCCGATGACTAATCTAGTATGGGTAAGATTCCCAGTTTTCCCATTCACTTTACCCATCTAGATCTCTTAGAAAAAGTGGGCAATTTTATTGGAAGATTCGTCAAAGTAGACAGGGAAAGACTTTTGAAAGGCATTTTCACCTATGTTTGCATATGTGTTTAGGTAGATCCCAATGAAGTTTTGCGAGATAAAATTGAGCTCAAGTGGATGGGAATTGTGTATTCCCAACCCCTGGACTATGAAAATACAACTTTTCGATATAGGAATTACCAACAAGATAGACACCTTCAAACTGTCTGTCCCTTTCCAATAGGGGCTTCCTCCTTACAATCATCTAAGAACTCTAGCTGTAGTTGGAGGGATCTTAAGGAAAGAGAGGGATCCAAAATGTAACACCCCTCCCTTGTGTGTCAAACTTTGCAAACCTAAGCTGAGAAAAGCTAGGTATGATGTGTAATATAAAAAGTAAATACATTATTAATAAATTAATCACTTGGAAAAGCGAGACACCAAGAGATGAGATTCTTGCCAAATCACATTGGTGAATGGGAAAGGATAATTCTTTCATGGTAAAGCTTCTCGATTTAATTCTAGATAAGTTGGATGGATTGGAGATAAATATCCATTGAGAAAAACATAAAAGTTGTGCGGGAGAGAAAGGCAATCTTCTATGAGGAAAATCCTCATGGGAGAGAAAGGTGAGCTTTTATGAGATAAGCCTACGCAAATGGATAAAAAGATCCATAAAAGCGAGACACCGCTAATGGAAACCATATCATGAAAGAAGGTATTAAATACCCATTGCATAGATCAATTGGAGGCGGTTGATCCATGGCAAGAACCTCGACTTGGTGGTGAACTGAAGAGTCATTTCTAGGTTGGGTAGCAGTGCTCTGTTTTCCAAGTGTCGTTCTCTCTTTTGATCTAGTTTGACTCACTTGCATGGATTGTTCTGTATGTTTGTTTCTTACCCTCTATTGTTATAAATTCCTTAGCATATGAGAGAATTATTTGAGTTTTAAATGCACTGCATGTGGCGTTAATGAGATGATTTTATGGATGCACATAAATGAAATTCTAATTACAGTCACAGTATGTGGATCTTATGTAGAATTGGTGTTAACCTGTCTTTTGTTAAGATAGCGAATAGTCGTGCTTGAGCCGCTATGCAAATTTTTTAACTGTGGTTAAGGCTCGACTGTATAAACTATGGTACAAGTTATTTGTGCTATGCATCCAATGCTGCACTTCTGATTAATTGTGCATAATCCCTAAGATACACATGTTAACGTGTCATGCAACTGTGGCAGACGGATTATTGATTATGTATGATAAATGATTTTGTTTTGAAACGGTAGAGCCTATGGTTCGGGTTATCTAATATATGCATTATGCATTATAGGATGAATTGCATCCATTGAGGCATTCTAATTATTTATTCGTATTGCATAAGATATATGTCGGTGGTACTTTCGGCCATGACAATAGGAATATGAACATGCTATATGGCAAAGCTAGTTATTGTAAATGGATGACCTGATCTCCATAAATGTTGGATTGAATCCTCAAAGGAGGGATACTCGAATGCGGGATATTGAATAATATTGATTGATTCCTCCTCTATGATGTGATGTAGGCATGGGTAGAAGTGCTTGTGTTAGCTTTGTTATGAGGTAGTTGTATATGAACGCGTGTGACAACCATTACATCTAAATTTATTACAAGCTAAAATTAGTAAAGGAAACCAATATGTTGCCTTTAATACTGTGGCTAGGAGGTGTCTACTGAAAGAGGACCCAAAGTTGATCATAATTCATGGAACAAGGTACCAATCAACCTTAAGCACAATGCAAGAATAGGATGAAAACCTTAAGCATGACCACCAACTCATCGAATGGCCTTGAGGCTGCAATATGCAAGAAGAGGATGAAAAACATTGACTTTGAAAGCTTTTACAACCAAAGAACCTTAAAACCCCAACTCCCTCCTTAGGACAAGTGTATTTTAGTTTACCAAGAGTTGGCTTCCAACACAACCAACGCTCAATGCCAAACATGACATGGTACACTAAAACACAAAGACTGTAAAACCTTTCAACATATCGACAAAGTACACATTCTTCCATGAAATACACATTCTAAGGAAACCCACAAATGACTTCTCCTCATTTTGAAGATGGTACCTAAGTTAAATTGGATTGCATAGGGATTTCTTAACACAGGGTTCAAAATTATTACAACAATATACTCATTAATCACTAAATATGTCATTTGTAGGAATTGCAGTTAGGTGGGGAGGATAACACTCCTATCCATTTTTAAAGCTACACCCAATTAATAAGTTCTCCATGTGCCACAATAAATGCAATTTTTATGACTATAGTGACACATCCCTCGAGATTTCCTTCCACACCAACACTTTTATCCATGAACTAAAGAGTGACTATTTCATTATTATATTATACATACATGTTAATATAAGCATTAAAATTTGTAATCCTTTGTAAAAAATTCTAGTCCAAGAGATACATTTAATCACCTTGTCTTGTATCCAATATCCAATGTTGACCCCTATATCCTTAGATCTAGAGTGAAGGTTTCATTTCTAATGTTGTCTTTGAGCTTAAATTCTAATTAAATATTTGGGTTAGCCAAGGTCATTACTTAACTTAATGGCTTTGCAATATACAATGTATCATATTTTTTTTAAGTTCAATTGGTGAGATATGTCTGGGGGATTGAACTTTCGATCACTTGGATACACAAGGGCTTGCCAACATGCTTTTTTCCAATTGTGCTACTACCCTCAGAAAATATACAATGTATCATATTAACATCCACTTAAACCAAATTGACTTTTGGGACACATGTCTGTTTGATGATGAAGGGAATCCAATTATGTGATGTCAAACACATTCCCTCACAAACACTCACAAAGACCCTACACTTTTTAGGGTTCGAACCTAGGTTGTCTGTTATGAAACCAACTCACAAAAATATAGAAAAGATAGATCAACAACTCAGAAATCAGCCTCTTCGAGGGGGCAACCTCCTTTACATTACACAAAAGAACAATTATTGGATGATACAAATGACAAAGCCTCATTTCTATATATAGGAGTCTAAGGGGTCACAATATAATCAAAGTCAACATAACAATAATAATATAAGGGCACAAAAATAACAATAGTGGGCTTCTATGGGGCACAATAATAACAATATGGGGACAATAAGGGCACAACAATAACAGTAAGGGCCACAATGACACTAGTAATGGGGGAATCACTAGTGTTATAGGGACCTAACATTGTCTATATGGAAACACTGTATAATTTTGAATTTATTTATTGTAGATTTGTACATGGATGGATATTCCTTTCTTTGCATTTATCTTTTAGACTTCTTGCTTTCACCAATTGATTTAGAGCTTATGGAGTCTCAAGTAGCACCAATCCCCTTGCTTCTATTGGATTGAATAACATGATTTCTCTTTTGAAATCCATAATATCTCATTCACATGCTTCCTATTTCTCCCATAAGACTTTAGCACAGACTCCATGATCATGTTTGTGTCCCTCTTAATAACGCACTCCTTGGAAGGGGCCATAAAATCTTTTATTAGGACTAAACTTGGATGTCTCTTCTTTCTTGCCCTTTGATTCTTCATTCAATCATACCACCCATCAACTTGTTATTTTTCCATTTTTCTTATAATGACCTTTGTTGTTGGGAAGGTGCCTTTCAAGTATTTTGTCTTTGCATATAGATACACATAAAGTATCATTATTTTAATCTAATGGACGTGGTTGTTAAAATCACCAATATTTAATTAAATATGCATTGTTATACCTTTGCTCAAGTCAACTTCAATTCAAATTCTAACACATGTGTGTATACTCTTCCTTGCTTAGTTTGTATATTTTTTTAAGTCCCCAATATATTTATGTTGGCTTTTGAAAGATCATCTCATCCCAAAATAAGTAGGGGGGATTCAATATTCAAATCCGGCAGAGTGGGGTTGAAGAAATGGATATTGAAGATGGATTCAATTATAGAAACTATCTTTTGAAAAAAGGTTAGTTTTGCCCCAAAAAGAAAGTCCCTCCTTTGAGACCTTGCCACAACTTCCATAGTTGTGAAATTTTACAATAATAGAACCTCTAGAGTAGAGGTTTACCATATACTTAGAACTTAGGTTGGAATTGATTTGATTCTTGAACTCTTTAGATGATGACTAGAGATCATTAAATACATAGTTTGAAGCGTTTGCTTGTAGTTATTAATGAACTTGTTAACCATCCATAGATGAATACTTCCCTTGCACATGTGCTTGATTTTGTCAATAATGAAAGAATCCTACTATGTTTTTGGTATATTCGACAAGACTACATCTTTAAAATAAAGAAGATTCAATTCTTAATGCTTTGCAATCCTGTAAGAGGGAGGGACAATCGAAGTCACGCAGGAGGAGGTATTCCCTTTGTTTAGCGAAACTCTACAGAGATAAAGCACTAAATGCAAGATTAACCCCTTGTTTATGTGATAATTAGGGAATATATATCTATTCTCTCAAAGATTAGTCTTATATATTCAAAAAGAATTTCTCATTTATTCTAAATAACACTTAACACTGTTTATAGAATAATTTCTCACCATTACAATCACAATAATCATTTTTCAAGGAAAAACTACATCAAAACTTTTTGAATATGCAAGTAGATAATCTCCACAAATGAAGATGAAAACATATTTTGAGCATGTTTAAAGTGGATTAAAATATAATAATAAAAGACACAACAAAAATCTTGATACAATAATAGCTCAAATAATTATCTTTAACAAAAATCTATTAAAAATTACTATAAAATTATAAAATGAAATTAACATTAATAAATAATCAATTAATTTATATAAAATCCCAATTTAATAATGAATAATTACTTAATTCTTTAAGTTCCACTTCAAAGAAAGCATTGACACATCAGCTAGAGAAGGGTGCATTATTGTTTTGGAGTAAGAAAGGGTGCATTATTGTTTCGGAGTTCTATGTCCGTCGCATCAATATTTTATTTGATGTGCCCAATTATTATTCCAAAGTAAAACTATTATTCAACTTAAATAATAGAATGTATAATATTTCAAATTCTATAAAATGTATAATATTTCAAATTCTTTGAAAATCCGTTTTACTGAAACACAAATATATGGCCGTGGATGACATGATCGGATGGTAGATATTCTATCCCGCCTTTAAATTCAAATCCTCTTGGTAGTTTGGCGCCATTGCGCGTATCCCTCTCAACGAGCTCAGTAGCTCGCATATGAACAATCATGGTTTGCAATCGCATAAACATTGCCCCAGAATCGATCCACGAGCCACAAGAACTCTCTCTACATGACTTCCAACAATTCATCTGCGTTTCTTCGTGGTCAAAACGATTTCAGAAAAGGTATTTTTCTGCAATTGCAAAGCGCCATTATTTTCTTGTCGCCGTCATGAATCCTCTACGCCTTGTCCTAATGAAATTATTTAGAGTTCTTGATTGGAAAAATTTGCCATATTTCAACTTTCTGGAAATATTTCATTAAATAAGCTACCGTATTATCTAAAATAAATCTGAAGAAAGAGGCCGTGCTCAAAACAATGTTTTAAGCAGCAAATTTCACAAGGGTTATTTCTGGTTCAGTTATTCTGAGCTTTCAATGGAAAATTTTGACTCTATTTTGGCTTACAGGCAAGATTTCATAAACTAACGCTCTCTATAAATGGACTAGACAAGGTTGTGCTCAAAATTTTGTTTAAAAAATGGCAGAGTTTGGGAAGAAGTTCTTTAAGTTAATGGATCAACATTCAGATGCATTTCGAGTGGTTTGATTGAATGATTTCTGTCTCAGTTCCGCACATTTAAAAGTTTTGGAGAATGGGAATTGATAATTCTGGTATTTGATGGTGTTCTATTCAAATTACACAGAAGAAGATAGAAAGCTAGGGCTTTTAGAGATTAAGCGTACACAATGGCACAATCTTTACAGGTTTTCGTGAGATTTTTAAGACAGGCAAATAGGATAGAAAATTAGGGATTTCACTAAGCCAAGAAAGCTAATGCTACATTCTTTAAAAAATTACTTCAGAGTTTTGAGACTGAACATTTTTTATGCTTTTAGACCCACTGCTTTATGTAATTGGATTTATAAGATAATGGCTAAGGTTTTGTCTGTGAGATTAAAATCACTACTTTCTAACTTCATCTAACCAGAACAGTTTGGTTTTCTAGAGGATTGTCAAATCTATGACACAATTGTTTCAGCACAAGAGGGCCTCTACACTATTCAAGTCAACAAAGTTCCAGCAATGGTGATCTGTCCAGAAAAGCACTTTTGAATGTGTTTGTCCACTTTCCATAAGGACAAGAGTCCCAATCCCTATGGGTGGACTGTGGAGTTCTACCTGGGATTTGTTGAAGTGTTGGGAGACAACTTACTTCAGGTAGTGGAAGAAATGAGAAGCTTTAGTAAGGCTCCCTGGCTCCTTCATCTGGACCTCTATTGCACTCATTCCAAAGGTGGATCAACCTGAGTCTTTTTATGCTTTTAGACCCACTTCTTTGTCTAATTGTATTTATAAGATAATGGCTAAGGTTTTGGCTGTCAGATTGAAAGCACTACTTTGTAAGTTCATATAACAGAACCGCTTGGTTCTCTAGAGGATCGTCAGATCCATGAAGCAATTGTTTCAGCACAAGAGGGCCTCCATATTATTCAAGTCAAAAATGTTACAATAATGGTGATCAAGTTGAACCTCTCCAAGGCTTATAAAGGGTGTCTTGGCTCTTTCTAATACTTCTTTTTATCCATATTAGTTTCAACTTACCACTGGTAAATTAGATTATGGGATGTGTAATTTAAGCTTCTTATGCATTTTTTATAAATGGTTCAGCCTCTAATTTCTTAAGACCCTCAAGAGGGTTAAAACTTAAAACAAGGTTGTACCTTGTCTCCTTATTTATTTCTTCTAGTTGTTGAAGGACTAAGTAGGTCCATCCTAGAAGCAAAAAAAAAAAAAAACAAGATACATTCAAGGGATTAGCAGCGACTCTTGTAAAGAAGATCATGGCATTGCATAGAACCAATTATTCCCCTGTCCTTGCAACATATCCCTGTGGTTATCCTATTAAAAACCCAGGCCCTAGCAGCAGAAGAAGTGTGTGCCTCATTTAGGCCTTCCTCTCCCATTGGTCGCCCTAGATCCTCACCCCACTTGATTAGGACAAGCAATTCTTCCTCTTTAGATTTACTTTAGATAGAAAAGATACAGAGATAATACAAACAAGAATAGTATGATTAGTCTTCTTATTAGTTTAGTATCACTTGGAATAAAGAATAACTCCTTTGTTTATATTATCTAATCAGTAACTCGCAAAGGCATCAGAATAATAATTAGGAGTTATTGGTTTCTTTTTGTAGTATATGTGGTTGTAGTAATCTATTACAAGTAGGGAAATCTTGGACAAAGAAAGTATGTTTTGGATTACATACAGTTTAGTCTTGACTCCTGAAAAAAGATAGCGGAATGTCTTTGTTAGTAGGAGATTAGTAACTAACAATACGACCGAGACTTAAATTCCTTTTACTGTTTTACTCTTGAGGGATTAAGCTCCTTAGACTTCATAGGCAACAAGAACTACAAATTACATACATCGGAATCATCATCCTTCTTTTTATTATTGGTATTAATGGAATGCTTAAGACATGAGCTTTGAAAAGATGAACAATGCTTTATTTATATATGGGTCTTTGAGAAGAGGACGAGTTAATTTAAAAGGATATTAAAGTAAGTTGAAGAAACTCTTTAGAATACTTTATAGTAAAGATCCATTTATATTTTATATAGATACAAGCAACTGGAAAACCACCTCACTATGACACCCTTCACCTTCGTTTTTAGAGGACTTTTATACCACTTTTTCTCACCCTGGAACCAGCAGCCCACAACAAAGAGGAGATATTAGATTCCAGATCCTTATGATATATATAGCATTGTCACATTCACCCCCAAGAAGCTACAAACAATAAAGTGAGAGTTATCTTTTAGTTTGTAGTATTATTAGCAGATCAGATCAGGTTGGTCACTACACTCCTCTCTTCTTGTTTCTCCTCCAGAGCCTTGGTTTATATTTGGGTCTTGTTGTGAGAAACGTATGAAGGTGGAAGTATGAAGATCCTTGGATATGTAGAAGTTGGATCTAGGATATGTTGGATTAGGATTTAGAATGTACATAGAGAATAGAATAAGAATTAAGATTGTATAAATTAACATATAGAAAGTCGTGTCCTTTGATAACAAGGAGAAGGAACAGAGTCGTGTCTTTTGATAGTGCATGGGTATTGATAAAATGTGATGGAATGCATTTTTGATGAGATGCTTGACCATAAGATACTTAGAACCTTATGACTGTTTGGCTTGAACAAACGCTGGACTTGGAATTTTCTCAGAAATGAATTCACTGTATTATATATTTACACTTGTAGTTTTGTTGTAATAGCTACAGGCCTATGAGCTTAAACCCTGAACATACATATGCATTGATGCATGTAATTAAGGTGAACAACCTGTATACCTTTCAATACCAGGGCAGTGAACATAGCTCAAAACTTGTAATGACAACCTTGCTGAATTAGTTACAGGAAAGGTATGTGTCCTTCCAACTATACCTAAACATATATATGTGGCATGGGAGTGATGGGATATTGTTCTTTGGCTGCCTTAGTTTCTGTATGTTAAGTGATTTGGACTCTGGAGTATTAAGACTCCTCCAATCATTATTTAAATCATGGAGGTGATGTCAAGTAGATCTGAGTGAGATTCTCTAAATTGGATCTGCTCATCTAGCTGACTGTTCTATTAATTATTCTTGAACACCTGAGGATGTGCATTCTAGTTTATAGAAATAATACCTTGTCAATTTTGAAAGATAGTCTCCCAGCCAAGCCTGTTTCTACTTTGGTTTTGGGTGAGGATACAGGTAACCTACCGGTGCCAAGAGGGCTGAAATCAGGAAAAGTGACAATACATCTTACCTGGATTATCATATTGATATTTACTGTGACTAGATTGATTCATTATCCTTTTGGCTGTACTTACCCATGGGTTTTATTTTGCTCTTATTACATTCCTGAAATATTTGCGGAAGATCTCAAAGCGCTCTTCTTTGTTTAATATGTCTGTAATGATTGTTTTCCAAAGAATGCTTGCAAAAATATGCTTGAGCTATTTTGACATATTTAATGTTAATTTTAAGATATAGGAATGGTATTGGGTTTTTCCCTCATGGTACAGAAATGGAAAGAAGATGAAGTGGACAACAATAATTAGAATTATTCTTAGAAATTAGTTAATGGTTGGTATTGAAATAAAAATAGTTATTGTTTTAAAAAATGTGATTTTATAATAAATTAATAACAATGAAATAATAACTCTCTTGTTTATATTCAGCCTATAGGCTATTCAATTCCATATCATTCCATTATTATTTACAACTGATTTAATTGTCAATCTCATGCTATGATATTGGCTTTATCCCCAATCCAACATGTACTGCAGATTTACCTTATCTTCACTTGTGTTATTGTATGTTTTTGCAATTTCTTGGAAAGCTTTAATGCATTTGGTCTTTTATCGACTCCTTTGTAATGGTGAGATTGTACTGTGTAATAACTGTTCTCCTGTAGCTTTCGTATTTTGGATATGGGGCATTATATCTCGAGAAACACAGATAGACTAACACTCTCTTTATTTTCCTGTAAATAAAACAGAGAGTTTCAGGTGCTTGAATCAGGGGTGGAACACTATAATGCTAAAGAGGTTCAAATTTGAAAATTGTTGAATGCCTTTCCTCCATAACAACTGAACAACTCTAGCATAACAAGTGAAACAACTCTTTAACAAAATGGAGAGGGGAGGTGCAAGTAAAACAACTCTTTCAAAAAATGGAAGCTCTCTCAAATCGGGCAATGATGACTCCAAGGACTGCCTTTTGAGTTCTTTAATTTCCTTCGAACTCTCCTCTCCTTTTAGCAGACATTTCAAGGGCAAAGATAATTGCATTTCTAGCCTTCCCATTTTTTGTTCCTTTCTTGTGGTGGTTTTCCCAACAATTTCCACCCTAAGTAGCGTTGTTGTGGACGAATTTTACTATTTTCTTATAAATGACATTTTGCTCCTTCCTTTGAACGTTTCGAACAACTTTAGGTACCATTGTTTCCTTTAGAAATGACGGTTCCATGTTTAATTCGTTGTTTCATTATGATGTCCTCTCTTTAACCGTGGTGACCTACGTCGCGTTGTATTTGGTATAATGGTGTCTCCTAAAAATTGTACCTATCTCAGTTGTATCGACTCTGAAGGTCTGGGAAGTATTTGATTTGCTTGAAATTTCTGCTATATTTCAGTCTCACTCTCTCAAGCAACAATTGTCTTGAAAACAAGTTAGCAATTCTTTTGGTAGCTTTATACGGTTCAGTTTACAATCCCCTGCCACACTTCTCAGAGTACCAAGATAATTTATATGTTCTCTTTTTTGTTTTAACTGTCTTTTGTGTCTGTTGATGTATGACTAAATATAATAATATAGTTGAACTACTCATATTTTAATGTTCTCATGTAGTTTTTACTACACGATAGAGTTGAGGTCTCTCGGGTTTCCTCGTAATCTTACCCTTGGTAGTCTACTGACATCTTTGAGGTCTGTTCATAGGTTCTAACCAAATCATGTTACAAACCACACATGATCAGAGTGACATGTGGACTAGCTGAAGAGGAAACCAGAGCAGGGTACTTCCTAACTGTTATTCTACCCCGGATTCAGAGGAGCAGCCAGGATTTTATCCATAGTTTCTTTCCTTCCAACTTTAGATGGGATCTCACCTCAACCTTCTGCCTTGGTGGTCAATCAACATCTTTGACGCCTGTTCGGGGTTGTGCCATATTAGGTTACAGATGATACATAATCAGACCGAGTTATGGACCAGCTCCAGACAGATCCAGAGTATGGCGCCTTCCACCCATTAGGGGTAAATCAGCTCCAGACTGATCCAGAGTATGACACCTTCCACCTATTAGACTAGGCCATACATAATCAGAGCGAGTTATGGACCAGCTCCAGACATATACTTTGCAGATCCAAAGTATGGCACCTTCCACCCATTAGGGGTAAACCAGCTCCAGACAGATCCAGAGTATGTCACCTTCCACCCATTAGGGATAAACCAGCTCCAGACTGATCCAGAGTATGGTACCTTCCACCCATTAGGGGTAAACCAGCTCCAGACTGATCCAGAGTATGGCACCTTCCACCCATTAGGGGTAAACCAGCTCCAGACTGATCCAGAGTATGGCACCTTCCACCTATTAGACTAGCCCTACATTCAACAGAGCAGAGATAATATTTTCAAGAGTTTCCTTGCTTGGATATTAGATGATAGGAGAGCCAAGCATCATCATTCCTATGTCTCCCGTAGGATCACACAACTGGATCCTTTCTTAAGCTTTTGGCAATTCCAACAGTGATCCAATAGCCTGGTTCCCACCAAGATTGACATCATCCCATCCCTCTCTCCAGACTTTTAGTGTAGACACTCTGTTGTATCCCTACATTTATGCTACTATTAGATAGTTTGATAGTTTTTTTTTTTCTACTTTGTGCAGACTATCATTGTGTGTGATATATATATATATAAAATATCAGTTAGGTTGAGTTCAAGTCAGGGTCACTTTCAATGTTCGATGGAAGAATGGTTTATCCAATTGCAGGATGTTGTCACTAGGATTATGCACGTCTTGGATTAGCTAGGTGTATCTCGAAATTGACTTTTTCCCCCACATTCAGCAGAGTAGAGATGATATTATCAAAAGTTCATTAGATAAGAAAGCAGAGCATCCTCATTCGGGTGCCTCACATAGTATATCATACAATTGGATCCTTTCATGAGCTTGACAATTCCAACAATGAGCCAATAGCTTGCCCCCCCCGCCCCTCCTCATCAGGGTTAGAGGACGTTGACATCATCCCATCACTCTCTTTTGCTTAGCACCAAGATTTTCAGATTACCAGTATAGACTCTCCAATTGTATCTCTATGTTTATGCTACTTTTAGATTTCCAGTGCATTATATATATATATATATATATATATATATATATATATATATATATATATATATATATAGATAATCAGTTAAACTGTGTTTAGGTTGAGATCAGCTCCAATGGTTGATGGAAGAATGATTTGTCTAATTGTAGGATGTTGTCAATAGGTTTGTGCAAGGCTCTGTCTCACTAAGTGCCTTACGGAATAATTTTTACCCTTCACAAGTGGCTCCCACTCTCAACCCCTCTCCATTAAATCGACCCCTCTCCATTAAATTTGAACATGACATTTCATGAATTAAATCCAACACAAACTACTTGATCCACACTAGATAGGTTTATTCTATTGTTAAATTTGAAAATGACATTTTATGGGCTAAATCCGACACAAACTGCTTGATCCACACTTGATAGGTTTATTCTATTGATATATATATATATATATATATATATATTTTTGTTTTGGTTACACTTAAACTACACAATTGTCATTGTTATATTTTTTTAACTTTATTTTTTCTCGCTTTAGGAGTTACTTTTAAAACAACGCATTTTATTTATTCTATTGTTGTATACATATTTTTGTTTTGGTTACACTTTAACTACACAATTGTCATTGTTATATTTTTTAACTTTATTTTTCTCACTTTAGGAGTTAATTTTAAAAAAACGCATTTTATTTATATTGGATATATTTTTTAATTCCATTGATTTGTTTGTATCATCATTGGTTGAAGATCAGCGAAAGTAATGTGGTGTCCGTGGCATAAGATGAGCTAATGCGCATTCTCATATTGATGCGAAACTTTGTGCCTGGATATAAGCAAATTGTTGAGGGTGATTGGAAAGTGGCAGCAATTTCTTACAGGTCATATGATCTAGAAGGGAAAACTATTGGTTCTATTGGTGCAGGGCATATTGGCAAAGAACTACTTAAGTGTTTGAAGGTATTCATTCTTAGGATCTAGTACTACTTCATGATGTTGCAAACTTCTTTTCAAAAATCAGTGCTCCATAATTCTTACACATGCATGCTGTTTGTTTCAAAATTTCAATCTAATAATAATAAACATTACATGATGTTGAATTGAATTGCGTTCCTTTGTACAGCCCTTCAATTGTAAGCTTCTTTACCACGACCGTCTTTCTATTGGACCCGAATTGGAAAAGGAAACTGGAGCAACATTGGAGACAAATCTTGACGAAATGCTACCTAAATGTGATGTACTTGTCATTAATATGCCTCTTTCTAACAAAACTAGGTGCGCCTTATCCCAATTTCATAAATAATCTCTCCCATTATTCACTCAAACATCAATAGCACCTATATATTTTGTACAACTTGTGAACAAAGACCTAATTATTGTTTCTCTTGCCCTTTCCTTTTGGTTACAGTAGGGGAATGTTTAACAAGGAAGGTGTTCTCTACCAAGCCTAGCTTTTCTCTCAGAATCTTAACATCCCCTTTGCAAAGGGTTTCATTAGAATGACAACAACCCGCATTTAAAGCATTTCTCCACCCATCCTAATTAGAAATAAAATTTTGGGTTCTCTACTAATTTTCTCCACACCCATTTAATCTAACAATGGACATAGAGCATGTATATTTATACTTGTGTGTTGGAAATACCATTGTATACTTTAATGTTTATTATTTTTGTTTTATTGTTATTACTTGAATTTCTTCTTAACAAGTGGTTGTGTTTCTTTTGGTTTTAGTGAAAGTATGGGCTCCAATGTTGGCTCTCTTATTATGGAGTATAATTCATCTTTTAGAATTTTTCAATTATTAAAGTAGGTTAGTCAATTGCTTAAAATATTAAATTTATTTCAAAAAGTTTTTGTTACTTTATAGGTTAGACACTGGCTTGAAATATTAAACTTGTTTCAAAATGTTTTTGTTACTTTATAGATAAGGCGTAGATTTCTTGGCTCTATGATGAAAATAATGAAGGGAAAATACATGTTAATATGTTACTTGTGCTCTTTGACTGAAAAATACACGGTGAGAGAAAAATGTATATTATGCTAATTGAGGAATGTTTTTCACTTGTCGAACTTATAGTATTTAATTTAACACACTAACACTTTACAACAATGAACTAACAATATTCATGATGAAAATAGCAATATGGAAGATTTTCTGCATAATGAAAAAGGCAATATGGAAGATTCCGATCACGTTCCAAGGCATTTCTTAAAATGTGGATGTGACAAAAGGTTGTTGTGGAAGTTGTTGTTTGTATATGGAAAATTTCTTGATCATTGTGTATAATCCTAATGTTGATAGATATGTCTACTAAATGCTTCCAGTTAATGGGGCATTGATTTGAGCATTCAATATATTTTTATTCTTTATCAAAGTATTCTTTTGTTGTATTTGTATTTTTCAATTTATGCCTTATGGCGTTTTCTTTGCAACATCTGGTGCAAATGCTAGTATATCTTACCTCATTTTATGGTTAACATTGTATAACAAAAACATGCGTTGTGTTATGTAATTAATACTAACATGTAATATTGATTTTTTTTGTCAGAATGCTATAGGTAATGATTGCCAAGACGATGATCCGAATTATTTTCAACATATATCAGGAGATGATGAGGATGAGGATGAGGATGATGGTGGTGAAGGAGGAGATGATGATGTGGATCAGAGTAATGAGGATGGTCAAGATGATCATGAGGATGATCTTGGTGGTGGTAGGTAGGCATGCACATGCATTGTTTTTTATGAAGAAATTATTGTGTAGAATGACATTGTTATGTTTAGATGGGTGTTGTGAATTTACCCTATATCAATGAGACATTTTGATTTTGTAATCATACGATGAGTTTGATTTATGTATGTTGTTAATTTATCGTAGAATAACGATATTCATGAAATATTTTGATTTGTTAATCATATTTGAATTTTACTTGTTTTGATTAAAAATAATACTGATTTTATTAGTATTATGTTGCTATTTTATACATGTTTTGAAAATTGTTAATGACACATTGTTAGTTTTTTGGATGGATGTTGTCAATTTCTCTTAAATTTCTTTACAAATGATTTTGAATTGTGATATCTGCTTTAATGATATTTAGAAACTATCATATATTTCACTATGAATCTATAAAGGGGGTCATATATGTAAAGAAAAATATACTCTATATAAGAAGTCAAATGCGGATGTAACCATGGATGCAAAATTGAAAGTAAAATTGGATGTTAAACTAGGAATTAATACAAAATGCAAACAATTGACATACAAAGTGTTTTAAATTAGAAGTGAAAAATTGTGCAATAGTTGACACAAAGAAGGGAACAAAACATGGCATACAAAAGGATATCAAATTGGGCAAAAACAAGGACACATAAATGGGCACCAAATTAGATGCAAAAAAAGACAACAACTAGATGTAAAATAAGATGCAAAGTTGAGCGTTAAAAAGAAGCAAAAAACGTTACAAATTAATATGCCAAATGATGATGCAAATAATGGTGTAAATTTGGGATGCAAACTTGGGTGCAAAAAAGGAAAAAAAAAAGATGTAAGAAAAGACATAAAACAAGATGCAAAATGGGGCTGAAAAAAGGTGAAACCAAGGATGCCATATTGGATGTAAAAAATGGTTCCTAATCACATGCAAATTTAGGCTCGAACTCAGACACAAAATTATATGCAAATGTGGACACAAAATGAGGCAAAAAAAGATGCAAATTTGGATGGTGAAAACGATGTAAAACTAGACACCAAAAAAATGCAAAATTGGATGAAAAAGTCGGTGTAAATAATGGTGCAACATTGGACACAAGTAGACACAAAAAAATGGTGCAAAAAGGGGCATAAAATAGCTTAAAATTGGATGCAAAACTTGGTGCAAAAACAAATAAAAAAGTAGACATAAAAAAATGGCTCTAAATTGAATGTACCATTAGACACAAAATAAGATGCAAAGGTGGACACAACACATGACTCAACATAAGATGCAAATATAAATGCAAATTTGGATGCTCAAAATGATGTAACATTAGATGCAAGAGATGGTGTTAAACATGATGCAAAATTGGATGAAACAAATGACGCAAAATATGGTGCAAAATGAGATGGGAAAAATGGAGACAAATCAAACGTAAATGTGGATGTAAAAAATGGTCCAAAAAAAGATGCAAAAATGGGCACAAAAATGGATGCAAAATTTGGTGCTAAATCAAATTCAACACATGGTGCAAAGATAGGCACCAAAGCTGGTGCAAAAATAGAAGAAAAAACTAGTGTAAGACTAGATACAAAACCTGGCGTAAGACTAGATGCAAAAACTGACACAAAATGGATGCATAAAAAGATGTTAAATTGGATTCAAAATACAATGTAAACTTGATGCAAATGATGGTGAAAAAATGGAAGCAAAGAGTGACACAAAATAGGAAGCAAAAGAGAATGAAAAATAGATGCAAAAAATGACACAAAACTAGAAGCAAAACCTGTCATAAAATAAGATGCAAATCTTGGTTCACAATTTGATGCAAAAATTGATGCATAGTTTGGTGTAAAAAATGATGCAAAATCTATCGTGAAAAAGGATGCAAAATCAGGTGCAAAAAAGGACGCTTTAAAAATTGTACAATAGAGCCAGATTTAGCGCCAGGTTGCTCATCACAATTACAAAAAAAATGCACTAAAATCTGGCGCTAAATCTGGCGCAAATCGCTGGTTTTGTTGTAGTGTTTTGTCATTCACACATTAAGAAAGCGGAAAACAAATACATGCATGTGCACCTACATCTTGACTGCTTGTTTTGATTTAGGAAAGTGCATTTAGTGTATGCTCTATGCTCTCTGCTAAAAGAAAAATCGTTATCTTCTTTCCTTTGTAGCTAGGATTTTCATTGCTAAAATAACATAAACGACTGTTTATCATTTTAGATTACATATTTAGGAATTTCACATCTACATCACGCGGTGAACCTTGAAAGATAAACTTCTAAGCAAGATCAACCATAAAATAAAACTCAATGAACATAAAAAAGCTTTGGAATCTAATGCAACACATCTAGAAGTCTAGGCTAGAGATGTGTTCTGGTGTTGTAAAACCTAGTAACTATTGCTTTCATCATAGGTTGGGTGATTCCTCCTCTTTGATACGACAAGTGCCAGTACGGACTTGTGCTCCCCGTACCGTCGTGTATATATTAGGAGACCACAATAGGCTATTATCCTTTATCCTTAGGAAGCTGTGTCTGCCGCCCTATTGATCGTAATGCACTGAACACAACATTCGGGAAGATTGACTATCATACATAAGTCCTTGGTAATTTATCTATCATTTATCACCAAGGTGTATTTTGCAGTTTTACGATCAATTTGGTAAATCCTATAGCTAGACTTCCAGAGCAGTCACTTTCGTTCCTTTTTTACTCCTTAAAAGAAAAGGTCCATCTGAGCACTTGTCACTTCCGGCTCATTAAAAATCAAAGGCAACTAGAGTCACCTTTAGCTTTTTCTCGACTCTTAAAAATTGAAAAGGTAGGTTGCTTCCAAGTGTCTTTATAATTTATTTTAAATGGAATAACATCCCTGTTCTAACATTGACTTGAGGTTGAGATAATGGAGTCTACTAATCAAGGAATCCCCTGTAGAGGGAATCCTAGTCCTTTCTCCTCTTGGGGAGATATTGGTTCTCCATATGTGGCTACATTGTCCCTTCTAGGAATCATAATCAGCCTACTGATATGGCTTTTCTCGACCTCTGTCGTTCAAAACACTGTAATTCCTCAACAATCTAATTAGCAACCAAATGATACTGAAGTTACCCCTTCATCTTCAACTTCATTTGTTTCTCCTTCCCCTTCTTCCTCTTCGCTTGGTGAAACTAGTGACACTAAAAACCAAGTAACTGAGAAGAAAAAGAAAGGGAAGGAGAAGAAGAAGAAGCCAACTAAATAAGGGAACACCAAAGCATCGTCTGGCGAAAATCCACACACTAAAGTTTCCAAACCAAAAACTCCATGTGCAATTTGCAAGGAGAACCATTAGCATCGAGATTTCCCTTGCATCCTGCGAATCTTGAGAGAATGGTCTCCCCGGTTACACCATTCGGTGTCATCAACCCCGGACAATCAGGTTGATAGCACACCATCAACTAGTGAAAACGAAGTCAATTGACAGAAAGGAAAAGCTAGAGTTCCATGTAGGTTATGTTAATATGATCACACTCTTTATCGGTGTCCTTTTCTGGACGAAGCCAAAAGTATTTTGGATAACCATCCTGCTTCACCACAGCAACTTCCACTTGGATACAAGAAACTCTTGCCATGTCCTTCACTCGTTGAAAACCCGATTGACATAACTCAATTGTCGATCGAAGAACCTATCATTTAAAGTGAACCTTTTGAGTCCATACTGGATCAAAGTCAACTGGTCGAGATGGAAGTCGACCTAGTCTTGCCTTCAGAAAATCCACCTTCAGATGATATAGTTTCAAAAGAGGATGAGAATGACACCGTTCAAATTCTTTTTGTCGATATAGAGTCTAATGAACTTGGGGGCAATCTGCCCATTCCTTCACCACAGGAAGAGACCTCCCCAATTCATGAAACTTATCCAGACATTTATCCACTACCTCCTCCGAGCAGTCGGATTGTTTTCTTTGATTGGAATCAACTAGCGAAACCTCACCTTCCATCTAATGTACCATTCTTAATCATTGTACAAGTTTACAAAATGATCGTGTCTGGCATAATCAGAGATGAAGGGGCTTTGGTGAGTATCCTTTCCTCAAATGATTGGAAAGCACTTGGTTCACCATCGCTTTTTCTTGAAAAATAAAATTTGTTAGGCTTCAACAAAGGAACCAGTTGACCATTAGGGATCCTTCCAAAGTTGCCTATAACTTTGAGAAAGAAAACTATTCATTTGAACGTGATGGTAGTCCAAGGTCCACTAGATTACAATATACTCCTTGGACATGATTATATATATAGCATGGAATCCATTGTCTCCATATTCTTTCGAGTGATGTGTTTTCCACATGAAGGCAGACTAGTACAGCTTGTCGACTAGCTTTCATTTCCTGGCTCAAACATAGCTATAAATCAACCATCATCCCTAAATGGCCTCTTTTCATCAACAATTTCTCTTCCATCTTCATCCCATCCACCCAATTACCGCGAGTATTTTGGTGACTGTGATGAAGATTAGGGGGCATGCACCCTAGTCTACTTCAACAGGCGAACCCAGAGCAAAAGAGAGATTTTTCTAAAAGGGCATAATACTTGGACCGAATAACATTCCCTTATAGGTTATGTGAAAGTTTTGACGCGATTATTTCCTTTGTATGATTGTGAATGGAAGCTTACAACATTCACCTTCGTACGTTATGTGATTGGAAGATCACAACAATCACCTTTGTCTATTTCAATGGACATTGCAAAGGAAGAGTTTTTGTTTCCCAACAGAAATGATCCTGCCTAACTGCAAGGACTTCCATTTGATAACTTGGAAACTCTCCTTTTACTGAAAGACCTGGAGGCATGCAAGTGAAAAGTGACTCTTGGTTTTCTTAGTTTATAGGTTCTTAACCCTTTAACCTCATAGCTCAATCGTTTCTAGCTTACATAAAAAGGTCATGAGCACATGTTATAGTAGTGATCAAGATCATTAAAAAATAAATCTACCAAGAGACATTATCCAAAGATTGGTAAGAGCAAAGTTCCCACAAGGTTCAAGCTCATTAAAAAATCAACCTGGACTGAGCACATGTTGGCACAAGGTTAAAGCTCATTAAAAAATAAACCCACCTCTGGTAAATAGCCTTTTGTGATCACTTTTCTATCCGCCCTTTTAAACTTTGGTTGTGTTCCTTTCATCACCTCCTTTTCATCTGGCCGACCATACACTTCCACTTGATTGTTTACCCTTTTGAGGAACATATGCGATGAGTGATTCTAATTGCCACCCTCTTCACACTGTCATGTTTTGAGAAGTTCCAAACTTACCTGGAACCAGCTGCTACCCAGAAACATCACTCGTTCCTCAAAAATGAGCCTCTTTTAAACTCTTTTTAGACTCGTTAAATATAAAAAGATCGTCGAGCTATTAGCCTTCCTAGCTTGTTAAAGTAAGGGGAACGTTATCCCTCTCATATATTTTAATCTTTTTGGACTTGAGGGATTATTGAACAAAAATATCGAGCACTTACCTTTGTCGACTCGTTAAAACTATCAAAACGTCACCCCTTTCGTATTATTTTACACTTTTTCAGACTTAAGGGATTATGCCATGAAAAAGGACTGTTGGAGTCTCCTTTTTGTCCATTTTCAGACTCTCTAAACAAAAAATGGACCGAGTTATCTTTGTCGTTAAACTCGTTAAAATAATAGCGACAAACTTGTCCACTCAGACGAGAATGAGTCTCACTGACACTAGGCTCGCTAAACACAAAGTGACAGGTTTGCCCGAAGGGTAAATTATAGACCAAGCATATGTTATCCTCCTCAAGCTTGTCAAAAATAAAGAGGTATTGGTCAGCAATGACTGGGGAAAAATGGGAAGAAAACTTGAAGAACTTTATTGGTAGCAAGTTGCTCTTGAACATGAAACTTTCACTCCATCACCGTGATTGAGTTGGGTTGGGTTTCCATTCACCATCACCATTGGTCCACCGTGCCATCCATGGGGCTAACGCTACCATTCCATATCAGTGTCACCAATATGTTTAAGAGAAGTCATTCAGAGAACTCACCATCCAGCAAACACCTCATCCATTGCATTACATCCACGCTTCATTTTTTATGACCACCATTCCTGAACCTCATATCATCAGATCATTTTCACCTACACAAAAATAATTTGCTCCATTTCACGTCGTAGATGTGGGATACATCAAGGCCCTCCTACGACAGGTCACTTCTTGTCAAGATCAATGTTAGAAAATTATATATCACGGAGCAATGGAACACATAAAATATTGCAGAAATATAAACACAGAAAACGCACAAAACAAGAGAGACACAGATATACGTGGTTCACCCAGTTTGGGCTACGTCCACCCCGAACAGCCAGTCCTTCCTTTCTATTATCCAGCAAAATGAAGAGACACAACCTACAACAAATCCACTATAATATCCTCTGTTTTCTCTCACAGTCTCACCTCTCTGTTTCTCGCTCACAGAATACACATTTATATCTCAGCCTCCAATGCAATACCCTCATACAAAGAGAGGGGTTGCCTTCTAGGGCAAAAAACCCTAAACTAAACATAAGTTCTACTGTTAGATCATCTGCCTAATGAACGACCCAGATTGACTAGAAATTATTATACTTTTACAAGGAAATTTTACATTTGTTTTTAGCTTCAGAGGTGCTGCCCCCGAGCCCCTGCCGGGGGACCGCTGGCCCCCGGACCCCCTAGCCAGGGGGGATCGGCCCCCCCGGACCCCCGTGGGGGGGACAAGTCCCCCCCGCACCCCCCCGCGTGGAGGGGTGTACAAACTTCTTGGGGTATACATCCGGCTGAAACAAAGACCTCTGAACAACCATGCTCCACACACAACAATCTCCCACTTGGAGAATGATTGTAGAAACTCCACCGCTACTTCATTTGCTGGACAACGACTCCTCTTTGGACCTGGCTATTTCTCATCTTCATCGTCATCCTTGAAGACCAATTGAAACTGAGCATATTCTCAGTTTCCCCCCCGCACCCTCCCGCATGGAGGGGTTTACAAACTTCCTGGGGTATACATCTGGCTGAAACAAAGACCTCTGAACAATCATGCTCCAAACACAACAATCAACTCATTATCTAAGAAGTTGACTTAGAAACAACCCTTTTAGTACTTTGAAGCTTGCATACCTCAATGGAAAGTTTCTCACTTTTGGCAATAGGTTTACATCAATGACCTTTGACCGAAAGACTTTGCGTGATGTTCGACATTAGCTCATGTATTCACACCACGTGAATTGTACTGTAGTACCTTTAGGGTCATCATCATTATCGGTGATTCCTCTCGTGTCTATTAACAGCTTACATCATTAGCTAGTAATCAGGAAATGTCTTTCCATGTTTGACTTCAGAACATCTTTTCACATGGATAGACTTGTACATCAGGCAAAGATTGTATGAGTTTTGAAGACCCCAGACCTAGTTTCATCCATTCGGGCTATGACATATTCAAGAAAATAAAGACTTAAATTGTACACGAAAGCTGCACAAATAGTCATCTAGCCAGGGAAGATATGCGAAGAATCACAAGTCTGCAATAGCAGACGATTGTCTGTCCTATGTACATGAACATGAATTTATAAAGCTGAGTATGGGAATGCCCGCCTCAGCTAGATCACGAAAATAATATGATGATGATGTACTGTATTGTATCTTATACAAGTCACCTTCCAGTTCGAATACCTCGGATCCTCATGAATAAAGCATTTCACCTGACATAAGAAGATTTTTGACCTCATGCTTTTGGGGGCATCTGTTATAGACATATTTAGGCATTGCAACCCCAAACTCATATGTCCATAAACTAAGGACTCCTTAAGTCCCTAAAAGTGTTGCTTCATACCCTAAAGGATCATGGTCAGTTGATTACATCATTTCGCAAAAGTTCCACCTGAAAAACTACTCAGAACTGGCAAAACTGGACCATACAAGCTGCTCCATGGACAACGTGCGATGCATACTGACTGCCTAACTAGCCAGGTGTGATGCATACTGAAATGGCCTTTTGTGGGGTGCAATGAGCAAGAATAAACAAATGGCAGAGACAGTTTGCAAGGTGGATGATCATGGAATCTTCCAGAAACTTCTCCTGTGACACTTGCCTCTCCGAATTCACCCAGGGATGAGTAAGAGATCGTGAAATCTCCAAGTGGAACCAAAAAATATCAGTGGAATCACACTAATCAAAAACCCATAGCTGACTCACACCCTTGCAAGGCATCTATAAATGGATCACTCATCTGAGAGATCTAGAGGCTGGAATTTTGTATTTTGTAAGGAAGTGTTGTTGGTTTGGAGAGAAGAGACATTGCATTGTTGGGTGATTTGCTTGTTCATGAGGTGAAGAGGGCTTCTACAACTGGGAGGATGATGCTGGATCAGACAGCTGGGTTGTAATCCTCTCTTACATTACTATTAATAAAGTTCTTTGAGTTTTCCTCCATATGATCTTGTATTTGTGAATCTTATTGTTTATGAATGCAATTGTATGGTCAATGTGTTTCTGATTCCATATTGGTTATGATGTTTTAAATAGAGATGCTTTGATAGTTTGCTGTTACTTTGACTCTACAGGTACTCTTTAAAGCGGGACAAGTAGGAGATGAGTGGCAAATTCTATCAAGGAAAGGAGTAACCAAGCTAGGATCAAAGTGAAGGATCCAAGTTGGTCCTCTATTCTTCTCTTCCATCTATCACACTTAAAGGAACTCTTGAAAAGCTTTCATTGTTTGTTTTTAAGATAGCTAACCATCTTAATACGATTAAATTATTTCCTTAAACATTTTTTTTAATTAAAAAAAAATTAAGAAAAATTAACATTTATTTTATTTACAAAAAAAAAAACAGCCTCTGCCCCGTGACCGCCCGTGGCGGTGCAGCCCTAGCTGAGGGTCTGCATGCAGACCCCTTCACCCAGGGCTGCGCCACCACGGGTGGCCGGGGGTGTCTACATGCAGACCGTCCGCTCAGGGCTGCACCACCATTGGCGGCCGGGGGGCGGAGGCTATTTTTTTTCTTTTTGTAAATTAAAAAAAAACATTTTAAAAATTAATAATTTTTTTTGAAATTAAAAAAAAATGTTTAAAAACATAATTTAAATTATCAAAAAAAAATTATAAATAAATAAATAAAAAAAAAAATTGCTATCTGTTTGTTTTTTATTTTAAACTTTAAAATTTTAAAATTTCATTTTTTTTTGTTTTTAAATAAAGGAGCTAGGGCTTAATTATATATATATATATATATATATATATATATATATATATATATATATATATATATATATATATATATATATATATATATATATAATCAAAAATAAATAATTTTTTTAAACTTTAAATGTTTTTTGTTTTTTGTTTGAAAAAATATATATATTTTTAAAATTTTCATATTTTTTGGCTTTTTTTTTTTTATAATTTTAGTTTATTTTTGTTTTTTTCAGGCTTTTTTTAATGTTTTTAATATTAATTTTACTAGTTTTTTAATTATTTTTTGTTAATTTTCTATTTTTTTTAATCTAGTTTGTTTTTATTTTATTTCTAGTTTTTGTTAACCTTCTTTTAAATTTTTTCTACTTTTACTTACTTTATTTTTTTTTTATTTTTATTTTTTTTCCAAATTCTTTTATGGTTTATGAGATCATTTTTTTTAACTTTTTTCTTTTTATTTTTATTTTTATTTTTTTTTAATATATATTTTTATATTTGTTTTTTTAAGTAATCAACATTTAAAAAAAAAAGAAAAATAAAACAACTTGAAAATTCATTAAGTAATCATAATTTCCAAAAAATTGGACATAATAAATTTTAAAGTGTGAAAAGTAAGTCCTAAAAAAAAAGGTATGTTGCATCAGCATGTTTCAAAATCAACATGAAAATCACTAACATTTAAAAACAAATATTTATATTTGATACATAAGAAAATTAAATATGCTCCAAAAAAAAAGAAGTGTATTCTACATCACCACTTTTCAAAATCAGGTCATGTTTTTACTACCCCTACGAAACGGGTAATAGTATCGGTTATTTAAAGTGCCAAAAACTATGCTCTAAAAAATATGTGTGTTCTGCATCGCCCCTTTTCAAAATCGGTCTCCTTTTTGCCATCTCTACAAAATGGGTAATAGTATCCGTTCCCGTTTCCAAGTTTACGTTATTAAAAATTGAAATTCCACATCAGCAGACAACTTGGAGGTAGTTAACTAAGGTGACATGGCTATTTTCACTCAATTAGCTTGGTAAATTCAATTTAGAGGGCTTGGAGTTTAGGTATGCATGTGTGATTGTTAATTTATAACAATCCAGTTTAGTTATATCCAGTTGTACTTAGCTAAACTAGTTCTGAGAGTTAATAGAACTAGTTGGAGGTCAATTGCGTAGTGGGACAAAAATATAAGTGAGAGATCATCTGTTTAACTGATCAATCAACCAAAAATAGTTCATGCATGCAAGGAATTCAAATTTCTCGATTGTGGTGCAGATTCCAATACAATGTAACATCAATTGTAAACTAGTGTTGAGTGTACAAGTGTTGCATGCAACCAATGATCAATCCTTAAGAATTATGTAATCAATCTAGAGGAAATTCCTAAAGCATATCGGCTAATTTCCTCAGGATTTTCACAAGGAAGTAGGGGCCTTGGTGGGAAAATATTTGGATAAGTGTTGGTCCGAGCTTGATCATTGAGCAGGAGAACAATTATTCTTTTCCAAGTTGAGCTCAAAGCTAGAGCTAGAAATTGAAATAGTTTCTCAATTCATTGATTAATGCAAATACGCTTGAGGTGTTTTTCCCAGTTGGGTTCCCTTAGAAATCAACGTGTATTTTGTGGTTTTTCTTATGTCATTTTTGTATTTTTCTAATTGTGAATTTCATTTTCTAGACTAGTAGAGTAGAATTGTGTCTCGTGATCTTAGATTAAATTTCTTGAGTAGTTGCAACTCTATCAAATTTCTATAGTTGAGTAGACCTTAAAAAAATAAGAGATTAATGAGAATTCTTTAACATTTCATTTCTATGCTGAAACAAATATTGTTTTTTCTGTTTATTGGACCTTAAAGAGGTAAGAGATTAATGAGATTTCCTTAACATTTCATTTCTATACCAAAAAACATGAGTTAAAAGGTTAAGAAAATTAATGATATAACAAATATTTTGAAATGCTTTTATCATGTGGATTTTTTGGAGTTGACTAATATCATGTTTTACAATAAAGCTCATAATAGTGATCTCTAATACTTCTCTTTTCGCATAGAAATAAAATGTTCAAATTTTTTAATTAATCTATTACCTTTTAAAAATATAATAAAACATATAAATCTTAAAATATTAATCATCAATATTCTTATTCATATATATATAATTATAATAATAATATTAGATATCAATATCAATATTCATTAGTATTAAAATATATATCATTTTATTAAATTATTATCTTTTATACAAAAATAACCTTCTCCAAAATGCATAATCAATAAATTATCAAATAATTAATTAATGTTAACGATAAAATGCTATAATAATATGTATCTATATCTTTAAGATAAAGACGAGGAATTATATCAAACTTGTTTCATACATATATCACAACCTCATTATTTTGTAAGATAATAAAACTTGTTTCAAACATATCACAACCTCATAATATACTCATAATATATAAGATATGTGTAGTAGTTGTTTTTTTATCAAACGTTTGAACGTTTTTAAAAACAATTTTATTATATATGTTGTTAGTTTAATTATTTATATTTGCAAAATAATTTATTTTTTATTTTATAATATATAAATAAATAATTTGAAATATAATAAATAATTTTTTATTATTAATATTAATTTTTTATTTTTATATTAAAAAAATATTTTTAATATATTAAAATCACATTTTTATAAATTTCATTTTGATCCAATTGTAAAATTATAAAACACGCTTTATATTACCATTAATATTTTGAAAAAAAAATAAAAATAAGTGTCACATTCCCTTGTCATATTCAGTCGTGCGTATCTAGCGCTTTACCCACACCGTGGAATAAAGGCCTATGATGATCAAACTTGCTCCGACAACACTCTCCGTTTTTAACTAGCATGCATATAATTAGATAAGCTTTTTTCAAAGAAATTTGGTTTGGAATTTGTAAATATATTCTCAATGTTCGTAATGTTTTAGTAATATATCTGTGTAATGTAACGCAAGTAAAGAACACGTTGTTGTTTTTCCTATAAGATTAGGATGTATGGTATATTTAAATTTTATTATTATTATTTTAAAATATTTTATAGTAAATTTTGTGAAAAAACATATAATATTAATTTTTTTGTTTATAGAATTTGCTCACATGTAATTTTTTTGAATTATTATTTTATATTCATTCATGGATTATTTTGATAAAACTTTCATAATAATATAGAGTAAATTTAATAAAAGAATAATAAGTTACATAACATAGCATCCACTATTATAGCATGTTATTATAAGTTCCCTATTATAATCTTACATCATTATCATTATTTATTTCATTAAGTTAGTTATCATACATTTGATGATGCAAGTGTTAACGTTATACAAGGAAACAATATCTTTAAAATGGTACAACATACAAACTCATCATTTGACACCAATATACCCTAGAAACTCCAAAGGATAAAAACCAACAAACGTTTAATTTTATTAAAAGTTTGACGAGGGTGTTCACCTCTCACTCAATGGTTGTAAGAGAGTTCATCCATTGACCATTGTCATAAAATCTTACAAAGAAATATCATCTTAAATACAACATAACTAACTAGAAACTATTACATTAATTATGATATCATTTACTCACAAATCCTCGAATATTATGTCTTTGTGGTTTTGTTCTTTTCATTAGTGGATTATCATGTAGTTGACATTCGTTCAATTTTCATGGGCCATTATTTATTTTCTTGCCACAACGTTAAATATAATCCATCCTACACGAGTTATAATCATTTCCTACAATTTCCACTGTCAGCGAGTCTGACATCCAAACAATAAATCTTTACTAGTTATGCTACAAGAATATTTTCATGTGCATAACTAAATGCATACTAGTACTGATACATGCCTCTTTATTAACACTAAACATGCATTATTTAAAATTACATAACTACCCAAACATGCATTTTATCTTTACACATGTATGGTTATGACACGTGCCTAACCATTCAAATTCCCACATGCATATAAAGATCACCTAGGCATTCTCATTTATCCACTCCTCACGTGCATTATATCAAAATGAATAGAGACATTTTACTTCTGCTAATGAGAATGTACTAATATTATAGATTTACTGAAGAAATGCCTTAGTTGTCACTATTTCTTCACACAAGAAGAGGGAAATACTTCTCAAAAGTTATATATCATAACTAATCTTATTTTCTTTACATAAGACCACATTCTTTTCCAAAATAAATTAGTCTAACCATTAATATATTGATGCTTGTAAACACATATTATTTTCCAAGAAAGCTAACACCATATCTATTATTCCTTTGCATATGAGCAAATATTCTTTCTCAAGAAATCTAATACATTAGCCATTCTTTTGTGCATACAAATACTTGTTATTTTCAAACACACTAACACAATAGCTAATATTTTAATGTATATAAACACATATTTTCTTCAAGAAAAGCTATGTTAATTATTGTTTTACGGACCGACACCTATTTTTTTCAAGGAGTCTAACACAATAGTCATTATTTCCATGTATGAAGGAACCCATATTTCTTTCAAACAAATCAAAAGCATAACTGCTACTCTGTTTTAGATAATCAAATGCATAATATCTATTCTTTCATGCATATGTAAATACATATTCTTTTTCAAAAATTCTAACACAATAATTATTCTTACATGAAAATACCTAAACTTTCCAAAAGAAAAATAACACGGTAGATATTATTCTTTTGCATGCATAATATTTGAAAAATAAATATACTGTAATAGCCATTCTTTTATGCATGCAATACATATTTCTCTTTTAAGAGGATATAGCTTCTTCTTTTGTGTATGTGAACACCTTCCCTTTTCCAAATTAGTTATTGTTTCTATGCATATGAATATGTATTCTTTTTAAATAAATCAATATTTTCTCTAAGCAAGATAGACATATATTAATTTCAAGAACTAGCGTATAAAAACATATCCTTTTCCACCAAGTGACATAGTTACTTATCTCTCTAGTGTGACCTTACAAAAATTCTCTTCTCTTGGTGGCTACGGTCAATCAGAATGTAGCTTAAACAATTGTGGTTCCATTACAGTGACTATCCACAAATGCTACAATAGAAATTCCCTCGCATGTGATTCTTGGCTCTTTTATTCACAACGCGGATTTACATTAATCTTTTCTAGCATTTTCTAATCATTGCATATAACAAGAATAACATCCTCATATGTTTCTCCCTCTATAGAATGACAAAGAATATATGTGACTGTCATGCTATATTTGCTGTAGAAATAATGGTTTTTAGCACTAACATTGTGATAATGTTTTTGCTTTAGATGAGTATGAGCCACAACTAGATGAGTATGAAGGATAGAAAAACGAGAATGGATATTTGCACCTTGCCTTCCTATCCTGACACAAATTCAGTGGCTCGAACATCTTATTACTTTTCACACATTTTAGTTTTGAAGGAGGTACAAACTTGATAGGGAGTAGTTGAGCGTACCCCCCAATTTTTTCTTTTTCCCCGATTTGCCATGCATAATGGATCCATGTTGAAGAAAGAATGAAAGTGAGTGTTTATCTAATATCGTTTAATTTTCTGATTGGTGTTTGATGGAAATGGTTAAATTAATAATATTTTTCAATCATGTAAATACATGATTTTTATGGGTAGGAATATTACATACTCCCCCTTTGAAGATAACATTGTCTTCGGTGTTCATCATTAACTTCTACTCAAGATATAACAATCTAAACAACTACAAGGGGGTCCTTCCCCTGAAGGATTTTATTACCAAAAAAACAATAATATTTTTATCTATAATCATAAACATTTACATCTACAAAATATTCAATTTTTAAGTTCAATCACTCAACCATTATTTAATTGCATATAAAAAAAGTTTATATACTAACTTATTATTATTTTCTACTTACTCTTGGAAATAAGGGTCACTTTACACAATAATTTTAATTGTATGTTGTTTATCAGTTGTGTCAAGCACTCTAAGAGTGGTTTGAAAGCCTAAAAAGAAGCACCAAATGTGGTTTCACAACCTCCGGGGTAGGCAACTTGAAATTTATGATTAAAAAATTCAATATAATCACAGTAATCACAACATTTTCAATCATTAATTATTCATGCAAGGTCAAGTGATAGTTTAATCACAATACTTCTACAATTATTGAGAGAGTACGCAACTCTCTAATCATCAAATGATCAATAATTGCACCAAGTGCATATTGTCTTAGTCAATGCTAAAGACTCACAATAAAGGAACTTACACTTCCACTAATTCCTTTTCGAGCACTAAGCTCCTTTGTTGTCAAGATGTATATAAAATTTTATTTATTAGTTAACTTTTGATATTATGAAAACAATAGTGGGGAAAATAATGCTCCTCTCAACTGATGGGAACTGGTTTCCATAACCAGATCAAGCTAATTTCTCATCCAAAATAGTTTTATGAGAGAGACTATACCAAGTCCACCTAGGGATTCTCTGACCACACCAAGTCTAGCCTAGGATTTCATTGACCACACAAGGTTCAGTTTGGAATTCCACTAGTCAACTAGCTCAAGATTTCCATGACAACATAGGGTCCAATAGACAATTTCTCTTGGAAACGTCCTACCTATTCCTTTGAAAGCATCTTGTCTATGAGGAATTTTAGGCCTTCTCCAAAAGGATCCAAAATTAATAGAGTTTCCTCAAACATTTTCCCCTCTCACCATCTTGGCCAAATATTTTCCCTTACTAAGATCATCTATCTCTAGGGAGAGGAAATTTTGGCATGCAATCGCCATCAATCCAAAACCTCCTGGACTTTCACAACTATCCCATAATTGTCTGCCATGTGAAATTCTCTTTAGCAACTTATCCCACTGTAATTTAGACAGCTGACCATATGCACATTAACATTAAAGAAAAGGGAACATTTATGTACATCATGAATTCATGCTTGACTTTCAACATGGGTCCCATAATCTGTAAAAATAAATTTGATAAAAATTCATAACTCGCATCTTATATCATACAACTAGTATTCATTTCAAAATTTCCACACACTAACCACCATGTACTTTATAAAAACATTACCATAGATTGCATATAATAACATTATAGCTTCTCATTTGCAGTTGCAAATCACATTTCAAGATTTTACCTTTCACAGGTCTTATGTTGCGATTAAGCTACTCCTACTTAATTACAACAAAAATATTAGTCACAACTATTTTTAATAAAACCATACCTTCTAGAAAATATTGTTATTCACAAAACATTTGATCAAATACATTCAAGATGAATTTTACTTCCACATGCAATAATGTTATCAATATTTCAACATAGTAGAGAGTTATTAGTGCTGCTACTTTTCATAAACCACTTTTATGCATTAAAAGTAAACATAACAAATAAGGATACATCTTCCAGATGCTACATCCAAGGAACTTTAAAACAAATTTTGCATGACATGCTTTCTCCGGAACGACCTTTAATAATTGATATCCCCATAGTTCTAATTCATGAAAAATGAAATTTTATTTATGAATATACATCTAATCAACAATCATTATGCAACATTACTAAATGCAAGTCAATCACACAGACTTTTCTTGGTTAAACAAACTAGTAATATCAATAGATTTAGCTTCATTCATAGTTTTGTTTAGCGATGATGAAAAAACACCACATGTCCATAACACAATAGAATTAATTGATTAGATTGAATGTAATGTCACCACAATGTTCACACACACTTGGTGAATTTATAAAAAGATGAAATTAACATATACCAACTAACATTATCATTAAATCCTCAATTTGTAAAATTGTAAATTTTGAACAAAAAATGTAATCAAAAACATTTGATTACAATTTTTTCTATCATTAAGCTGGTAGAACATACATAATTTATCTCATGCCTTTTAGTATATTATAATACTATCAAGTATCCTTGGTTGTTTTCGTCCCGCCAACTATCATTTGTGTATGCTCATATGCAAAGCCACAAGTCCTAATATAAGAATTCATTAGATACTTTAACGACACTATCGTATCATGATTTTCGTTCTTCGTAACCTTTGAGAACTTGTAGTCATATATATCCATTGTTAAACAAGTATTCATTTTTCCAATAGTTGTAGTTTATTTCATATGATATTGTTATGCATAAAATCATATTCAAAGCTTATTCATATAAAACATTGATTTATCATTAATGTGTAAGTGTAGATAACAATTACAGTAACAATCCAAACAACCCAAATTTCAATAGTGTATGGTTACTAATAGACCAATAACATGAAGTAAACTACCAAATTCACTTTGTTTACAACTTGTAATAATCTTTAATCAAAACTAGTTCATGTATATAACTTTAATAGTTGGTTATGCTAAAATAATCAATGATACCAATCATCTTAAATTCAATAAAAATTCATGATAGGGCTCAATCATCAATTTTCCATTATAGTCTAGTAACACTTTACTCATTGATCATTTTTAACATTCAAAGGGGTTATTTCAATGTCTTTTAAAACATTCTATTGTCCTCCTCAAGAACAACTTCTTACCTTCTACATTATTTTATTATCACACATTGTCATGCATTCATTCCTTATAAGCAGTGAATTGTAGATTTTTTCATTTTATTTAAATTCACCACAAACATTATCATAATAGTATGCATGTAAATGCTGGTAGTTAATCCACACTATCACTAGTGAGTGCTAAGGATTTTTCATAAATGCAACATAAGTTTACTATTGTATTTTATTTGCATAAATATTCAAATGAGATTAGCACAACTTTAAATAAGACATTATCACTTAGTATTATTTAATGCAGTTATTAACATACATCATGCATCTCATGTCATATGAAGTCTACTACATATATGCAACTTTTTGTCAAATAATACCTCAGTTGATTCCCACTAGTATCATATTTATACTTCTTCTTTACTTACCAAATCACAAAAGGTGTAAGTGTTGCAACCTTTTTCTATGATACCACTTGTAACATCCCTCGGTAAACCTTGGGTAGAAATAGATAGGATTAGAGAAATTTTATAGAATTTACTTACATGTAACTTTCTGAATTACTACTCCATATTCCTTCACTAACCATTTGATAAAATATTCATCACTACATAGAGTAACTTTAATAAAGGAATAGTAATTTATATAACACAACATCCACTATTATAGCATTTTATCATAGGCTCCCTATTGTAATATTATATCATTATCATTATTCATTTCATTAATTTATTTAATGAAATGTTTGATGATGCAAGTGTTAACGTCATACAAGGAAGCAAAATCATTAAAATGACATCATAGGAAAACACATCATTGGACATTGATATACCTTGGAAACCCTGTAGGGTGAAAACCAATAAACATTGAATTATATTAAGCATTTTCTAAGGCTGTTCATCTCTCACTCAATGGCTGTAAGGGAGTCCATCCCTTGACCATTTTAATAAATATTACAAAGAAATATCATCTTAAATACAACATAACTAGCTAGAATCTATTACATTAATCATGATATCATTTACCCACAAATCAGTGAATATTATGTCTTTTTGGCCTAATTCTTCTCATTAGTGGATTATCGTATAGTTGAAATTCCTTCAATTTATATGGACCATAATTTCTTTGTGTGCCATGTCATTAAATATAATACATTCTTCACATGAGTTATAATCCTTCCCTGAAATTTTCACTGTCAGCAAGCTCTGACATCTAAACAGTAAATATTTACTAGTTATGCTACCAACATCTTTTCATTTGTGTAATTAAATGCATACTAAGTATTGATACATTCCTCTTTATTAACACTTCATAATGATTATTTAAAATTACATAACTAGCAAAACATATTTGCTTATATTTACACATGTATGGTTATGACACATGCCCAACCATCTAAATTCCTACATGCATATAAAGATCACCCAAGCATGCTCATTTATGCACTCTTCATGTGCATTATAAGAAAAAGAATAGACATGTTTTACCTTTTCTCACTAGAGTTTGGTGATATTATAGATTCACTAAATAAATGCCATGGTTATCACTATTTCTTCACACAAGAAGAGGGAAAAACTTCTCAAAGGTTATAAATAAGACCACATTCTTTCCCAAAATAAATTAGCCTAACCACTAATATCTTTATTCTTGTAAACATAAATTCTTTAGCAACGAAGCTAACATCATAGCTATTAATCCTTTTCATATGAGCAAAAATTCTTTCTCAAGAAATATAATACATTAGCCATTATTTTATGCATAAAAACATTTGTTTTTTTAAATAACACTAACACAATGACTAAACTTATCATGTATAAAAATTAATATTTTATTCCCAAAAAACAAACACGTTAACCAGTGTTTTGTGCACCTCAACATCTATTTTTTTAAAGGGGTCTAACACATATTTATTCCAAAGAAATCAAAAGCATAGTAGCTACTCTTTGGTGCATGTAAACACATGTTTATTTTTCAGGAAATTGAATTCATAATAGCTATTCTTTCATGCATGTAAATGAATGTTTTTTTTCAATAAATTGAATGAATAATAGTTATTCTTTTTTTTTCCTTTTCCCAAGGATAAATCACAAATTTATTCGTTTTGAACAAAATTACATATTCTAGATGCTAAAAAGAATATGCGTAAAACAAGAGATCATGGTGTCCAAGATCAATAAAAAATTATCAGAGAGTTACACTTGTCTACTCTTTTCTACCTTTCTTTTTTTCCACTTTCCACCAACCACTAGAGTTGGGTGTATATGATACAGTAGTCATTTGATTCTCTTTTACATTTGTTGGGATTTATTTATCAGAATCTAAACTTTTTGAAACATGATTTTGTTTCATACCACTTATTTATTTTTTAGATGTAATCATCTCAATCGGTTGTTGTTGATTGGAAGGCATTGGAACGAATGCAGAGTTATGCTTAGTCTTGTCCTTTTGTGAAGTGCCTTCGGGTTTCTGATCATTTATGTTTGTGGTGTTTTATGTGGTTTCTACACCTTATGTTTCTACATCCTAAGTTTATGAAAACTACCAACCTTTTGGCTTTTAAGGTTATCTCTTTTTTCTTTTGGGGTCTTTTTCAACTTGAGGAAAAATGCTTTGAAGATGATTATTCTGAAGACATGTACGACAACAGAAATCCATGGTCTGATAGTCGAGGGCTTATTTCCATATCATATTGTTGTGAAACAACAAAATACAATTAGGTAAACCTTTACTAAGGTCTACCTCTACGCAAATTCTGGAAAAGGTGAAAATTCCTTTTGTGACTTGGCCTGCATCAACCTTTAAGAATTTCCCCAAAGAATTCCCAATTCCTTCTAATACTTTATGGTGCAAAAAATGCAATGGTAGATTATGTAACCTGACCCATATAGGCATTTTGGAAACTACCATGGTATTTGCATCAAAACCTGGAAACCAAGGTATCATGAATAGGCCCATGTTACCCCAAAACCATGGTCCCTCATTTAATACATAATCCTTATCTTTTGTTGTATCAAATTTTACAATGAAAAAACCCTTAGATCATAGATGGATATCACAACTTTCTCTCCAAGTAGAGAAAATCCGTTGATGTAGCACACTTGATTGGGCCAGAACCCATTAAATCTACATATAATTTCAATTTCATGGAAATTAGCATAAATCTCATTTACCTCAATCAATTTGAGTATCAAAGCTGGCACCTAGGTCATGTGTTCCACGATATAGGGACCAAGAAGAGTGGGAGGTTTTTTTGGTTGTTTTTGTGGTTCTGCCTTCCCTTTGACTACATCTTTCAATGAAGATGGGCCTTTTGAGCTAGATCCATGGCATTCTCCAATAAGTCTCAAGTTAAGGATAATGGTCGAATCGGGACCAATTCCATAGTCCTACATCTTGAAGTCCTCATGCAATGATTTCCATGCATAAATCATATTTTGAAGACTTGGTGGAATACCCAATTGTTCTTGAATCTTTTGTTTAAGATGTTGTACCATCTCCCAATTCCAAATCCTCACAAAAACTTTTTTCCTTCTCAGTGTTCTGATAAAGATTTAGATCAAGGCTCCTTTAGGCAATGTTGGTGATTGATCTTCAAGATCCATCCTTTTATTAACCTCACCTAGTCTACACTCTTTGTCTACATTCAAATAGTGTTGGCAATCAAGGGCAACTCCGTACCCATCTCTCACTTCCCACAATCGAACGTAAAATTCAACCCCAGAGCATTCATTGAAAAAACCTCCAACTAGAAGCTTGACGTCATTAAAGAGCAGGGGATGATGAGTCTGGTGTAATGATTGGAACCAAAGGCACTATTTTGTAGATCCCATGCGAGGATCTAGTAATTACGTTGGGTAAAACCCATTAGAGAGCTTAGATCATGTGTTTTGTACAATGGATGTATATCTGGAGATAATCTCTTTGCGAGAAATTCCTCTCTTCAGAAAATAAAGAGATCCAAGGAGAAACGATGAGATTGACATTTTGTGTAGGAGGAGCGATGTCTGTTGAAGACCCTCAACCCTCATTTATCTAGATCTGTTTTTGGGAGGTCAATAGATGTTGTACAGTATGAATACAATTTGGAAGACTATGTCATCGAAACCCACAATTTGGAAAACCCCGATACTTTTCGCCAAATCCATCACAACATCCTTTACTCGTCAGGGAAATTGAGTGATTGCTTTGGATTTGGGGGCTTCATGTTTTCCCTATGTGATAATGGAAGTGGAGAAGGTCATGTACAAGGTTGTCACAAAATTTTTGGTGTTTTTGCGACCCACACATGGTACAAAAAATATTGACACCATGGGAGCCATGAAGCGACATCGATTTTAGTTCCCCTCTCCATGTAAATACAATTCAAGTTAATATTTCCAACATTTTAAATTCCTGCCAACTCTCTTGCTGGTCATATATAAATCACAGCTAAAGATAAATCCATCCTCTGAAAACAAAGGTGGGAGATGAATTCAATCCTTGCACAAAGAATAATATAGAGATCGTTTGTCGCATCATGGAATTTTCAACTGGTTTTAGGTGCAACCCTAAAACACATCGGCGGGAAGAAGAGAGCTACACATTAGTGAAACCCTAGCCTCCATTGTGTTCCTCGACTTTGCATAATAGTTATTCTTTCATGCATATGTAAATACATATTATTTTTCAAAACAATTAACACAGTAATTATTCTTGCTTGTAAATACCTAAACTTTTCAAAATAAAGATAATGCAATAGATATTATTCTTTTTCATGCATAAATTTTCCAAAAGAAATATATTGTAATACTCATTGTTTTGTATATGCAACACATATTTCTCTTTTAAGAAGATCTAGATATTTCTTTTGTATATGTGAACACCTTCCCTTTTCCAAGAAAACTAATTCAATTAGCTATGGTTTCTATTCATATGAATATGTATTCCTTCTAAATAAATCACTACTTTCTCTTAGCAAGATAAACATATATTCATTTCAAGAACTAGCATATAAAAAAATATTCTTTTCCCCCAAGGTACTATAGTTACCTATCTTTCTAGCATGGCCTAGCGATAGGTCTATTCTCTTGGTGGCTACAGTCGGTCAAGAGGCATCTTAAGCAATTGTGGTGTCGTTACAGTGACCAATCACAAATTTCTACCATCAGAATTCCTTCACATGTGATTCTTGGAGATTTATTTAAATTGGGGCTATGCAGTAATATTTTCCAAAATTTTCTAATCATCTCGTAGAACAAGAATAACATCTTCATATGTTTCTCCCTCCTAAGAATGACCGAGAATATTCGTGACTGCCACGTTGAATTTGTGGTGGAAATAATGGTTTTTGGCACTAGAAATGTGATAGTGTTTCCACTCTAGTTGAACATGGACCATCGCCAGGTGAGTATGGAGGATAGAAATACAAGCACGGAGGTTTGCACCTTTCCCTACCAGCCGAACACAACTTCGGTGGTTGAAACTTCTTATCAGTTTTCACACATTTCATTTTCGGAGGAGGTACGGGCATGAAAGGGAGTAATTCAGTGTACCCCCAATTCCTTCCTTCACTTCAGTTAGCCATGCAAAATGGTTCCATGTTGAATAAAGAATGAAAGAGGGTGGTTATCCAAGACGATTTAATTTTCCAACCGATTCTTGATAGAAATAGTTAAATTAATAATATTTTTCATTCGTGTAAATATATGAGTTTTATGGGTATGAGTTTTATGGGTAGATATATTAAATCTATTTATAATAGACATCAAAATACTTACTTCAAAATATATTTTAAATTGTTAAATATTAAAAAATATATATTTAAAATTAATTAAGTTATAGCTTTATTTTAATTTAATATTATTTTTATTAATTATAAAAAAGAATTAATATATATATATATATATATATATATATTAAAAAACATGAAACTAGACTTTTCTACATAGATTCTTTATTATGAAGATTCTTAATTTGTGAATAGACTTTCTTACAATCTTATATTATGGAAATCTTAATTTATGAATAGATTTTCTTACAATCTTATAAACCAATATCATGTGTTACCAATATTAACGATAGCTCATTTCATATAACACTTGTTCTTGTGACATTTTTTTAATTAATAAAAAAAACCATAACTGTTTTAAAGATGAATCTCAATATTAAATGTATATAATACTAAGAATATTTTTAAATATTGTATAGAGATTAAATCTTACCATTATCTAATCATAATTAAATAAAAATTATGAAAATACTCTTCTAAAATAAACCAATCTTTGAAATTAATTAAAACGAATGATTACTGAATTGAAAGGTGAGCATACGATTCCGTTGAACATCTCATATCTATAACCATTTTCATAATGGGAAATAATATTCTAAACTTTTGCCGTCAGTAACGTAGAAGGGATCTGCTTATATGGAGTTTATAACGTTGCTTTCTCCTTTTTTTGATGATTATAACTGGAGTTGACACGAATTTATTCTCATATAAAACAGAATACTCAACGTGTGAAATCCCAACGAATTTATTCTCATATCAAATTGAACACTCAACGCATAAAGTCCGGACAGATGATGAAATGCATGCCGTGTACAAGATGTTGAGAAGGCAGCTTCGAAAGCAGAGTTTTTAAAATTATGTATTTTGTGTTATTTAAATTTTGGTTATGAAAAAATTTGGTAGGGATTTTTGTAAATTCAAGTAAAATGTTAAAATTCATAATTTTAGGTGTTCTAGAAATTTTTAATGGTGTTGAATCTATTTCCATTATAAAAAAATATGATTATTTTTTATCCAAATTTAATTACTTTTCACCCTCAAATAATTTCTTAACCTCAACAAACTAATCAGCTTCAAAATCCAAAATCCAACAAAGATTAGATTTCCTATCATCAAATATGACTGCAATTAGACAAAATTCTACAGCTCCAACAAGACGAAGCGTTGATAACGATAATTAGGCCGAGTACCTGTTGACGGCAGCGCCCTGTATTCAGCCTCACCAAGCATATTGTTGGCTGTTTCAATGAATTATTGCAAGCAAATACTCAGACTGAGCACATCCCTTTTGCTCAATTTCATCAATCATATTATCGATTCTGTCCAGGAATTATTGCACCCAAATCTTCTGAGAGAGATCTTTGATAGGATATGTCTCAACTTGTGATACCCTAAAAATATATAAGTTAAAATCAATCTTAACGAGCTAGACTGTTTCAATCCTATTAGAATAAAGCATTCTAGATGAGGGTATATGTAAGTTTTATAAGATGAGGGCATATGTAAATTTTAAAAGGTAAAATATTAAGTAATTATTAGTATAAAAGTATCTTAATCACTGAATCAATCGAGATTAAATTTCTTGTGTGGCAGACTAAAAGTTTTCTACCTACAGAGATTTGATGCCATTTACTTATTGAGTTTTGATGCCATTTACCTATGGTTAATAATAAATATACAAAAAGTATTACCAAAACACAATGTTTGCAAAGACCAAAATTGAGCTTCCTACAATGTCATCTGTGTTAGAATGATTTTAGTTAGATGTTATGTATATAGAGAAATATTAAGAGTGTTTTAATTTATAATAATATTATATTATATACTCTATTTTAATGTAATATGTTTTAATGATATTATAATAGCGTAATAAATTATTATGTAATAAAATATATTTAAATTTGATTTTTTAAATATATTTAATTTTCATTATAGATTAAACTAATACCTAATAATTTTATTTTAACTATATATAAATACTTATAAATAAATTTAGATTTGGAATGATTAATAAAATAAAGATTAAATTTCCTCGTGTACCAATCGGGGTGTGAGCTCGAGGGCAATGCCATCATGGTGAATTAATGGGGTATCCTCGAGGTACAAATCCACCACCCTCCACATGCTCGAGACATATGGTGTGATTGCTACATGCATACAAGGTATTAAGGTTCGTGCTAAAGTTGACAATGCCATTGTGTTTTGGCAATTGGTAAGTTACTCTGCAAGGGAAGTCAGTAATCATGTAGTGTGTGGTATAGGATTGTTGAAGGGTGGTGGTGTTGGGTTTTATGGATCGACATAGGAGAAGGCGAGTTGGTGATATTGGCTTCTCCATGTGCTGGTTAACGGTTATGTTGTCTGGCATCCATTTCTCTCCATGCATCGGTTGAATTATTTGATGGAATTGGGATTGTATGATTTTGAACCATTGGGGTTTCAAAGGAAGAGGGACTCCATGCATCTGCATGCGTTTGTATGGCATCTGAAGTAGGTCCAATCACCTAGTATTGTTTCTGTGTCTATTGTTTTTGGGATTTTTCTGTCCAGGATGGGGTTATATTGGGAGCTTGTCCTTAAGGTCTGTCTCTAGGATTACCTCCTATCTTGACCCAACATCAAAGGGGCTCGGAGAATGGTAGGTCTCAACTTCATTCATGGGTTATGTCTTTTTGAATTTCCTTGGGGAAGGTCGGGGATTTTCCTCTGGATGTATTAGACCATATTTAATCTCTGTCGGTTTTGTCTATGTGGGCTCTATAGTCTCTGCCCCTATTGGCATTGTCTCTGCCATATGTTGGTGCCTCACCTTTGGTTTGGGAACAAGGTTGTTTCTATGGATTAAGCTTTTGTGTTTCTCCATACCAATTATCGATGGTTAGTTTAGTTGGCTCTTAGAAATGGGGGTCGCATCTCTGTTCAGGTCGGTCAGTAAGGGATGCCTACAATGAAAGAGGAGGGGGGCAATCCGTTGGGTTCTATACTGGAAATTATTGGTTCATGTTTCTTCTATGGCAGTTGTGTGGGGTGGTAGTATCTCCTAGAAGCTGGGAGCTTCTGGGCTCAGGCTACCACCTATGCAACTAACTAGATTATTCACAGCCTCCACAACAGAGTGTAGGCATAAGGCAATGGTTTGGTCAATGACAACAAAGGAAAGAAGCCCATCCTGAGGGGCTACCATAGAAGAACTAAGGGAGCCTCAATGGCAAGGCATCCTAGTTGCTGTGGGGGCAGAACATGGGGCCAAAAGCCAGTCTCCAGCATCATAAATGATGTGGCTACACCTTATCATGAAGGCACGTTGGAATAAATTCGAAAGTTAATGGAAGAATGGGAAGCAAATTTGAAGAGGCAGGTCAACACGATGGAAATCGTCATAGAAGACTAGCAAGCTATGGTTCCAGACATAGGGAACACCTGAGGCCACTTCACTCAATTTAAATAAACTTTCTTCTTGTATTGGTCTATGAGGAGTATCCTGGCAAAAGCTTTGGAAAAAATTTATGTGGGTATGATAGCAGCAGTACAGGATTTTTCTGACTACAACCAGAAATTTTAAAATCTCTAGTCTCAAATGCAAAAGTAGGATAGAAGAATGTCTTCCTTTTATTCTCCCACAGATAGAGCTATAGGGATCCAATGCTAAGGACCCGACTCCAGTGGAGTCTGCATCTGCTGATGGTGCAGAGTAGTTCAATAGTTGGTCTCTCGGTTTTTGTTTCTTTTACATATGTAGGAAAAATTTAGTTTTCAGTGTGCTAATAGAATTCAAGCAATGCAAATACAATCAAACTTATTTAGCTTGGTTAGAAAGACTTGTTATTTTTTGTTACTTGATGACATATCACAGTATTAGGTGGCCAACAGACTTGGTTTCCCTCTGGGAAAGTTGAGGCCACCTAAGGATCTATATGTGGATGTAACTTGCTTTTTATATATTAATGAAAGAGGAGGGACTACCAAGCTTACAAAAAAAAAAAAATCCTGGTGTAATTTTAATTTTACAATAAATATATATTAAAGTAATGTTTATATATATATATATATATATATATATATATATATATATATATATATATATATATATGGATTATTATTTGAAATTATATATGATTAGACAATCAAAATTACAGAAATGTGAATCTTGAATTCTTTTCTTTTAAATGAAAAAATATTGTTGGCTATAATAAAAATATAAATACTTATATATATTTGATTTGTTTTAATTAAAAGCATTATAAAACATTAATAATCATACTCACTTCTTTCATTGATCTTTCATTTTCACTTTTCAAGTAATAAATAAAATATTTAGATGTAAATGATTATACACATTTGGTTAGTTTTAATTAAAAACATTATAAAACATTAATAATTACACTTACTGGGTTTTTAGTAATATATAAAATATTTAAATGCCTATGTTAAATAATGTGATTTTATATCACTTTCTATATATATATATATATATATATATATATATATATATATATATTTCTCCTATAAATATTTCAATATAGAACTTGAATAAATTATTTGAATATCCATATTGAACTATTTTTCTCTTTGTGCACACACATATAATGTGTGTATATGTGTATATATATTAATGTTTACCTTAGTAAAATATTTCAATTCTATAAAGAAAAACAATTAAAACTAAAATGATTTAGTTACTTAATAATAGAAAAATGTGTAACTCATCCAATTTTTAATATAAAATATTATTAACAATAAACTATTCAAAAATACAATTTAAACAATGGAAAATTACACAGCCTATATGAAGAAAGACAGAAAACCACTATAGATCTATCTTAATAACATATTTATCAAGCACTAGAAAAAGTTAAATCTCTTTATGTTTAGATCTTTACTTCATATTTTGCATTCTAAAATAAAATGTATATATAATGAGATTTAATCTTTGATTAAAATGAATCTATACTCATATAAAATTTAAATTACAGTAGAATTTTTTAATATAAACTTTATATTGAAATTTTAATAATCAATTTTTCAAAAAAAAATCATAAGAAAAGCCAAGATAGATCAACTAATATGTTGAGAATAAAACTATTTTAAAATAATCATAACGATATATATATTCAATATATTGCATAGCGATTTGTTAAGTTTTTAAATCTCTTAAACTAAAATGAATTTACAATATATTATTTAAATCAATGGAAAATCACAATATAATATATAACTATCAAAAGTATTTCAATATTAAATTATTTAAAATTTAATTTTAAATTAAGAATTAAACTTATTTAAAAAATTTAATATAAAATATTATTTATTCATGTAAACATCATAATTTTTTGTTTCATTTTCAATTTTTTTACCTGGTTTTTTAAAACTTTCGACAATATAATATATAACATTTCAGAGATGTTATTTATATTAGGTTAGATTTATTTTAATTTTGGAAGTGGAAAATAATTAATTTTTTTCATTTTAGAAGAAATAAATATATTAAAAAATTTAATCTCTATCAACACTTGGTAGATCTAAAGTTCAGATAAATCTAAACTCGTAATATTTTAAATTTAATATTTTTATCTGATATATATAACATTAATAATAAATAAATATAAAATTTAGGAAATTTTTTATTATAAATATGTAATTTGTATTTATTTATTAATTAAGTTTAATTAAAGCTTTGAAATTTAATAATTAGGAAAATGAATCATTATTTTTAATTAAATGGTAAATAGATCATAATTTATAGTTAATATCTATATTTTATATATTTCTCTTTTATATTTAAAACATTTTATGTTTATTTTTACATTTATTAATTAATTTTATTAAATATTTATATTCTTATTAAGTCATGAGATATAATGATTACAAATATGAACCATTATTAATTATATTTATTTTAGTATGATATATATATATGTATATATAATAGTTTTTTCCCATAAAAAAAAATATTATAATTTTTATCTTTTACCATTATTATTTTCTTTTATCTAATGTTTCACTTTATAAACACTATATCTATCTTATAACAATCCAACATTTAAATATTTACAATAATTTTACAGCATCTCTCAACATAACCTCCTAGGCACAATCATATCTCTTCCCATACCATAAACCAAGCTTAACTTTTTAATACACATTTAAATTAAATTAAATCTCATGAATTCATAACAACAAGCTAATACATTATCGTACAACCATGCCATCTGTATTCTCATATATCATCAATGCATTTTTGGATTAACATGAATCGAATCATTTAGAATAAAAGGGACATGATGGTTTCAATGGAGTCTTCATCATTCAGTGGAGAGGAACCACTAAAGTAAGCCGAGAGGAGTCATACTTTAAATTAAATTAAATCTCATGAATTCATAACAACAAGCTAACAAGCAGCTAATACATTATCGTACAACCATGCCATCTGTATCCTCATATATCATCAAGGCATTTTTGGATTAACATGAATCGAATCATTTAGAATAAAAGGGACATAGCCGTGACAGATTAACATGAATCGAATCATTTAGAATAAAAGGGACATAGCCTTGACAATGATCGCTTCAATGGAGTCTTCATCATTCAGTGGAGGAACCACTAAAGTAAGCCGACAGGAGTCGTACCTTTTTCCGGTTAGGGATTTATCATGTTATGGTTTGTAATATTTAGTTTAATATTGTGATGATTGAGTGATATAAAAATATTTCTAATATTGTGTTAGTGATAATTAATTTAATAATCGTTATAATTAATTTAATAATCGTTAGTCACAATACTACGTTACAGTGTGACATTATAAAATTATAAAATTAGGATTTAATATGATGGTTTAATCCTATGCTTAAAATATCAAATTTAATATTAGGGTTGATAATATTGCATTTAATATTGGTTTTATAATATTAGGGTTTATAATATTGAGCTTTATAATATTGAGAATAATATTAGGGTTTAATATTGGGCTTATAATATTTGTATAATATTATGATTTATAATATTGGGTATAGTATTGAGTTTAAAATATTGGCTCAATATTAGGGATTATAATATTGGGTTTTATATTAAAGTTTAATCTAAAGTTTCAATGTTAATTGAAACTTACCACTTAATTGAATACTTAACTTACATTTACTAGTATTAAAACCCAATAGTAAAACTGTATACCAAAATTCAATACAAATATTATAATTATATATTAATTAATATTAATATATTAGAATTATAATATAATAATATTAATTATTAGTTATTATAATGATATTGGGCTTATAATATTGGGTTTAATATTATAGTTCAGTATAAGGTTTATAATATTGGGTTTAATATTAGCGTTTACAATATATATGGTTTATAAAATTGAGATTTATAATGTTAACGTTTAAAATATTTAGTTTGATATAAGGGTTTAATATTTTGAAGTTATAATGGTACAAAAATCTATCCAACGTCGCATTGGGGAAAGTATTATTGCAATGTGACAATCATTGTTGCAATGTTACATTACATTGCAATTTATACAACATCGCATTGCGACATTACCAAAAGAGGGTCTCGCTCCTGGGACAGGTAGGATAAGATACCCTGGTAGTCCATGATGGAGTCTTCGATCCTTATCTACCGACATTCGAACGCATTCCAGTATGTGGGAGGTATGCGCTAACAAGGTAGGCTCCTTTCGGGGTAGGCTAAAGCTAACGGCTCGAACGAAGAAAGTGGCCGGGTGACAAAATAGTTATAATGGAAAAAGTAAATAGAGAGTTCGAGCGGGTGTGACGAACATGTGATTATTTTGGAGTGATCGAGGGACCACACTATTGGAACACACAAGGGCGGGTCCCAAGTCTAATATGAAAGGAGCTTTCAAACTGCCGCTCTCTATCCTTATAACAGGGAGATAGCTTTTAATATGAGGTTTAATATTAGAATTTATAATATTGTGTTTAAAATTAGGTTTACCATATTGGATTTAATGTTAGGGTTTAATATTAGATTTAGAATATTAGGATTTATAATATTTGGATTATAATATTGGACTTAATATTATGCTTTATAATATTAGGTTTTATAATAGTATTAAGTTTAATATTAGAGTTAATATTAAGGTTTTAATACCAGGGTTTATAATATTGGGGTTATAATATTTGGTTTTATAATATTAGGGTTTACAACATTGGGTTTAATATTAAGCTTTAATATTGGGTTTAATATTAGAGTTTTTAATATTGAGTTTAATATTAGGGTTTGTAAAATTTGGTTTAATATTAGGATTTAATGTTGTGACATTGGAATGTTACAAAAAAAATTCAATGTCGCACGCTAACAATCATTGTTGCAATGTTACATTACACTATAATTTATTCAACATCGCATTATGACATTATAAGATGAGAGTTTAATATTAGAGTTTATAATATTGGGTTTAATATTAGGGTACACTATTATGGTTTAATATTAGGATTTATAATATTGGGTTTAATGTTACACTTTATAATATGTAGTTTATAATATTTTTTTTTTATATTGCTAAGGCTTATAATATTTTGTTTAATAATAAGGTTTAATATTTGTATATTGGAATGGTACAAAATTATGCCCAACATCGCATTGTGATAATCAATCTAACAATCATTGTTGTATTGTTACATTACAATTTATTGGAGGTTGCAATGTGATATTACAAAATTATGGTTTAATTTTAGATTTCATAGTATTAGGGTTTATAATATTGTGTTTAACATTGAGTTTATAACATCGAGCTTATAACATCGAGCTTAGTATTAGGGTTAATAATAATATATTTTTTAATATTAAGATTTATAATATTTGGCTTAATGTTAGGTTTTAAGATTAAGTCTATAACATTAACGTTTAATATTTGGATTTAATATGGGGTTTATAATATTGGGTTTGATATTAGAGATTAATATGAAGTTTCAATGTGAATTGAAACTTATTCACTTATTTGAATACGTAACTTATCCTTACTAAAATAAAAACCTAATACTAATATTATAATTATATATTAATTAATATTAATATATTATCATAATTATATAATTACACTAAAACATAATTATTATAATTATATATTAATCAATGTTAATATTAAAATTTTACTATTCCATGGGGAGATGCCATGGGGTGTACTATTAAGGAACTCTATTATGTGAAGGTCAATAGTTTGAAACTTTGTGGGTGAAAATTGAGCCATGTTAAGGGTTAGAGTGGCCTAGGCTAGATGCGATTGTCTAGGTGATTTTGTTGGTTAGATGCCCTACAATTTCTCAAACCAACTATTAAGCATGGAGTCATCTCATAACTCACACAATTTAGAAAACAAAACAAAAATATTAAACCCTTACCATATATCTAACAATTACTAATGCATTTGATATACCATATATATCAACCACATTTATTAATGTGATTATGCATGTGATTGATATATGAATATAAATATACATCAACCACATTTATTAATATAATTGTGTTAATTTACACTTAAAAAAATCATATTCTTGACACTAATATTTTCCATCTTTTCAACTATGTATTCATCCTTCAACGGAATTACAGGTGAGATTGGCCAAAGTTTGACAACTCCATGGTTTTGCATCGTTGCCTTCCACTTAAAGTTTGGCCAATGGATAATGTCCGAGTTTTTTCACCCATATACCCACGTCTCACATAAGGTTGGGACTACTAGCTTTATTTTTCAGTTTTTTTATTGCCCATACAACGTTTTGCGTTAGCTGGATGTGAAATGCACATGGTGTGAAGCAATAAAGTTGTGCAGCTTTTAATGGTGTTATTTGCTCCTCCGATGACTCATGCATCTACGTTGCCCTCCAGCTCTATCCAATTCATGGCCTCTTTTGTTGAAACTTTCTCACATATTTTTGTGAATTGTGATTGAAAATAACAAGACCGAGCCCTAAGTTATATCTACCTTTGATCTTGAATAAGTAGTGGTCAGATTTATGACGATTCAGTCGTTATGTACATAACTATTATGATGTACAACGATATGTACTTTATCGCTTATGTGGTGGCGACTTCCTTCCACTGCATTCGAGTTGATTCTGTTTGAAAACGTTTGACTAGTGGTCTCAAAACTGTTGAGGTGTGAAAGTTTCTGCTACGGCATGGCCGCCAAAAAGAAATGTTCTCTATTTTGGATATTAGTATTGAAGTTTTGTGAAGTTGAAGATAAAATTCGTTGGATGTGAAAATCCACATGCTAGGAGCATGCTTACACGATGGTACAATATGGGTGGTCTTTGAATCGTGGCTGCTCATTGTGTTCAATGTCAGAAGAATCTTTTCTTGCAACATTTTGATCTCTCCATGTAAATTATCAGCGTTATATATGGTTTATTTAAAACGGTTGGAGAAATGTTTCTTTTTAAGGAATACTATCCACAAAGTTTTAAGAGCTATAAGAGTTAATTTTGAGTAATTAAGTTTGGAGAATTGCTTTAGGATTAAGGCATGAAATTCAAATAAAATAGATAAAACATCACGAACACTAACTTCACTTTTTAGCTTTTGAATTAATAATCTCACTTTTCACCTCTTGAATTTTGCTTCTTAGAAATACCCACATAATTGTATAATTGTAACACTGCAAGATCGTCTATATATATTTATGTGGCTGTATAATTTCTGGAGTCTTGAAATTCCGTGGTGTTTTTAGAATTTTACAAGAGTTTTTCATCTCCCTGGTGTTTTTAGAATTTTCCAAAAAATTTTCATCGGTTTTGGTTTTAATTTTTTTTCGCAGTGTGGAATTATTTGACATTCATTTATATTTCATATTTTATATTTAAGGTCTAAATTAATCTCATTTTATATTTAAAGTTTAAATTAACCCATTTTATATTTTATATTTCAATTTGAATATTAATTAAAACATATGAAACTGACATTTAATTTTTATTTTTTATATTTTTCCCAACATTTAAAAAATTTAACATATAATCTTAATCTTTATTTTATTTTTATATATTTTTCCAAACACTTAGTCTTACATTAAACCTATCTCAACCTTTAAAAAATATTCATATACATTATTTCTACACATCTCGGTTATAGCTCAACCGTTAAAATGCATTGACATACAATTTTACATTAAGCGTACACATTCCCTATAATAAAACACTTCCTTCCCCTATAGTAAGATAGTGGGATAACGTAAATATGATGTCTTATTATACACTTCAAGTTATTCGAAAAAGTTAATAACTTTTCCATGACCTAAAGTTCATATGCGTATGAATTAACATCTTGTAGGCATAAAATATTTTCATCTTGTACCTCTTTAATTGATAACTAGTGTTATCAAATTTTGGTCAGTGTTCACTATTCTATTTGTAAAATTGTCATACATAAAAAAAATTGCTAAAATCACCATAGTTAATTTGTAATTTTAAATGTTTGAGTACATCTATCGCCTGTTAATTAGCTAAAATTGTATTTTTTTATTCAACTAAAATTCGAATTGGATTAATAGTATTAGGGGAAAAGAACTTCATGAAACAAGTAGCACCATTATTATTTATCCCAAAATAAGAGTGCTAACTACACCATCGCAAGATTAATTTTTTCATAGTTAATTTTAATAGTTGTGTGCATCGTGAGACGAAGTCCATTTATACAATTTGTTTTGATCTACCACACAAGTAGGGAAAGATGACTACATAAATGAACACCATGTTCTTCTCTTTAAGCGCTCATATTTAAGTAAAATTGTATTTTTTTATCTAACCAGATTCTAATTGGATTATTAATAGTATTAGGGAAAAAAAACCTTCATGAAACAAGTAGCACCACTATTATTTATCCCAAAATAAGAGTGCTAACTACACCATCGCAAGATCAATTTTTTCATAGTTAATTTTAATAGTTTTGTGCATCATGAGACCAAGTCCATTCATATAATTCTTTTTAGTTTTGATCTACCGCACAAGTAGGGAAAGATGACCACTTAAATTAACAACATGTTCTTCTCTTTAAGTGATCATATTTGTATTCATGATATCATTTTAAATTGAATTATACTTAACTAACCAAGCATCCCTTTTTCTTATTTTTTTGTTAATTAAAATACAAATCTTTCATTCAATTTTGATTTCTACTAATAATAAGTAAAAATAAACACATTAGGATCTGTGGAGAACTGTCTCATTAAAAGGTAACTAATATCTATATACTTAACAATACCTCAATACCACTAACAATCATAATTACATGTAAATCTATTTGGTTTATAATTTTTTATTAATTTAATTTCATCAATACCATTTCAAAATATTTCTTTAATATGATGTTTCCTAGCCTTATTATTTCTTGAGTAAGATGTTCCATACTTATATAACATTATAGAATTAATCAGATCATTCTATTTTACAAGTACAACATTGTTTTCACAAAAGACTATTCTATTTTGTAACTTAATTAAATGCAAGAATTTCATAAATCGCAATGATAAGTTGTCTCTGCGTGAGAGCTAATTACATGTATATAACGAAGAAAGTTGCATGGAAACAAGTCCCTGCCTTAAGAGGGGGCTTGAAGATAACATTTACCATCACCACATCTTTTTTAATTAATTATAAGTGCAAACTCACTAGAATCACATGAGTGCATGATGGAGTTCATAATGCTTCACTAGATTCCACGCATTCATGACAGAGTTCATGAGGCTTTCGATTTTATAGATCCATGTGATATTTATGTATGTATTAATTCCTAATAATAAAGTGATAAATGAGATCACAATTGTGTGGTGCATATTTATGTTGTGTAAGGGAGAGGTTTTATTTACACATTTTGCAAGAAAACATAACGAATGAGACAACCTTACTGAAGTTCATTAAAAATGGAGTGTTATCACATGTAAAAATTTCATTAAAATCAATGCCCTTGGGGTTCTAAGTTTTAACTTCTACCAAGTTTTAATTTGTGATGCCTTTTAATTTTTCAGTGCTCATTTTCAACGATATAATTAAAAGGCACTACCAAATTAAAGGGAAATGAATGGGGAATCTGAAAAAATACAAAGGTGATTACATTTCAAATTATGACGTGCAACACATTTATTTTAAAAAGGGCACTATCAAATCAAATAATGATCTACCAAATTGATTGTAATTGATTTGTTAGGGTACCATTGCTCAATAATGAAGCGATGCCCTCATGATGTCAAAGGTGCATTATAGTAAGTTTGGGTTGCAGATCGAGTTTTCATGTAAGCATAGGTAAATGTGGAGCATTATTTCACAATTTTTCTATTATCAAACATTTAGCATAATCGTTTGTTGTTTTAGTGGAGGTTCATAAGTCTTTCAACTCTCGAGTGAAAGAATTCTCATCCAAATCCCCATTTTTCTCAGTGGTTAGTGCTAAGCCACTTGTAGCCATGGGAAGAAGTAGCCATCTCTATTGAAATGAGCTAGAAGGTCTTGAGCTTATCGATTGTAACCTTGAACTTGTTGATTTGTTTAACGGGGTTGGATGGGAGACCTTCTGTTGCAGGTTTCAGGGTTTCAACTATGAGGTGGTAAGAGAATTTGCTAAGGGTTTTGATGGAAGAATTGCTATGGTTGATGATATTTTATTTCATTCATGGAGGAAACCATTGCAATGGCAATGATTTTTCCAACTGACTGAGAATGGTGGTTCAAGAACCAAACTATGATAGGAGTCGATATTATTTAAAGAGGAGCACAAGAATGAATATTATAGTCACAAGTTCAGAGATCTTGGTTGAAACCATCATGGAACAATTCCCTCAAGATCATCCAGAGTTATTTCACTTGCAAAGAAAGATATGACTTGGTAGCCATGTACCACTTTAAATTTCTATCTCATATTTTTCGTCAAGGGAAGATCAATACTCATTATTTGTTTTTGAAAATTCTAAGTAAAATATTAGCTAAGGTTAGAGAAAAACTTAAAACACCCCCTCATTCTATCTTTCACAAAGGTCTCATCAAAATGTTAGTTGTTAGTTATCCTAGGAAAGTGGAAAGGACATGGGAGTATTTTTTATTTTTGGGATGGTTTGTTAAAGTAAATGTTGCTAAAAAAAACAAAACCAAGCATAATGAGAAGAGGAAAAAACAAACCCCTTTGCAAACTTGTGAGGCAATGCAAAGTAGTTCCTCTATTCTAACCAAGACTATGAGGAAAACCACATTAAATCAATAAGAAGAAAACCATAAACCGCTGCCTCCAATAGAAAGAGTTTATATAGGGGAAGAAAATGGCCAAAAAAGAAAGAAAATCCAAATCCCTTTCAACCACATACTTTCAAAACCCCAGAGCTTCAGGCACAAACCCTATAAATGCATTATCTAAGTGTTTCAAAGACATGTGAAGTTGACAATAATCTTCCTTTGTCAGTTTTTGATCAAAAGGACTTCAAAACTCAGGGAACATGACAAAGAAAAATCACTAAAATATATAATGAAAGAAATAAAAAAATAGGTTTGCAAGAACTGAAGGATTTGAAGCAAGATGGCCTCATGCAAGGCCTGTTAACAAGCTAAGATTAAGTTCAAGGCTCAAATTAGAAATTACTCTAAAGGATTACATTATTAATGTGGATAAAGGGACATAAGAGACACTTGAAGAAGCACAAAAGACACAGGCAACAAAAGCAAAGGCACCAAAAAAAAAAAAAAAAACAATATTTTCCAAGAGAGGATTGTAGAGACCATTTATGTTAGGTTTAGAAGAAGAAAAAGAATAAATAGAATTGATCCCAACAAAATTGACCTCCTAGCAGAGGCAATGGAGGCTTTGAAATAAGCAGGGAGAAGAAGTGGCGCCAAATGAAATGATAGTGTGTAAAAATATATTTTGTTAGTGTTCTATTTTTGCTGTGAATTACCCAAATATTTTGGCAGTGCTAAAATAGATCTTGTTGGGAGAATTCTCTCTATCAATGAGCAATGAGATTGGGTGTAATAACCCTCTATGGTTATGTAAATATTATTTATTTAGAATGAACTATTTTAAAGCTTTTGATAGCGATTTTGGCTTTCTCTTAAGAGAAAGAAGGTTTTATACTTTAGTCAATATGAAAAATGTTGTTGTAGAAGTGAAAGTGAATTTAATATCAAAGAAAATGAAACATAAATCTAAAAATGAAAGGAAAAGAGTTAAGGAGGAGCCTTCTTCTTCTACATATGGTAAATTTGAGATGATGTTCAAAACTATGGAGAAGCTAGTTGACAAATTGACCCCCACTAGAGCTAAGCCTCAACCGCAGGTTAGAAATACTAATTTTAGAATCCCTCCTAGTCCCCAGATTCATCAAATAGATCAAATAAATGTTGATGATCAACAGGAAGTTAGACATCCTTTTCCAGAAAATTTTGTTTGTGAGGATACTGTGGAGGAATCTAATCAGAAAACTCATTGCTTTCATGAAGAAGACAGTTAGATATATTTGACCAAGGAGGAACATGACATATTTACTTATTGTTCACAAGAAAGAGACAATACCTAGTTGATGGTTGAATTAAAACAGTACCAACAGGGTTATCATAATGCAATTGCTAATTTTTAGAAGCAATACAATCTGAGAGGTAGAAATGTTGACTTTAAGGATTTTGTAGCTAAACTTTAAGAGAAACCACCAACAGATACAAAGAAAGATAGTCCTAAGAAGGTAGATTAAGTTACGAAATATGTGAATGTCAAAGAATTGGAAAAATCTCAACCTTCATTCAACCTTGAGAATGAAATTGGTAACCTCAAAATTATTATTCCATTTTCAGAGTTGTTGAAAAATGCACAGTATAAAGAGAAGATTTTCAAAATGGTGAAAGGGTTAGAAGGAGGTCAAATATTTGCTATCAATGCTCAGGACTCTCTTAACATTTAGGATGATTCTCCCACTTTCCTTTTTGGTCCTCATGTAATGGATGTTAATGAAGATGTTCCTCCATTTTATGTCAGTTTCAATATTCATGATATGATATTACAAAAATATATTCTAGACTTCGGAGCATCACATAATCTGATGCCAAAATATGTGATGGATAATTTGGGTCTTGATATCACTAGACCATACAAAGATATGTTTTCTTTTGATTCAAGGAAAGTTAAATGTTTGGGGTTGATTAAGGATCTTGTTGTGACATTGACTCAAATTCCCACAAAAAGCATTGTCATGATGTCATGGTAGCATACATTCAACCCAACTTGGTGATGTTATTGTCATGATCTTGGGTAGAGAAACGAGGAGGCACTCTTCATATGGATATGTCTTATGTTTCTATCCATATGTTTGGTGAGCACAAAATACTTTATAGAGAATTTCAAATGACATGTGTAGTGAGTAGCCAAGCTAAACATGTTAATCATCCTATATATGTTGTGAACATTGATCTTGGATTTGCAATCTTGTATAATGATTTTCATTTACAGGAAGAGCAGCAACATCTTGAAGATCAAATTCAGGGGAAAAAGAGCAAGTACCTAAGGACAATGGAATGTGCAATATGAATTTTGATGGATCTAGTTGTAAATGTGGGTTAGGAATTGGCATTTGGATAATTCCACCATATTTTGGTAGTCAATTACATTCTTTTAAGTTGTATTTTGAATTTACAAATAATATTGTGGAGTATGAGGCATTAAATATTGGGTTTAATATACTTAGATATTGGAAAGCAAAAAGAATTTATGTCTTTGGAGATTCTAAATTGGTAAAGAATCAGATTAATGGTACATATCAGACAAAGAACCCAAGAATGAGGGCCTATAGGAATGAATTATGGGATTTATTTGATATTTTTTTCTTAGAGCATAATATTCTAGTCAGACCCAGAGAAGAGAATGGAAAAGCTAACTCTTTTGCCACTTATACTAGTGTATTTAAAAGTCCTATATATCCAAATAATAAGAATCAAATAGAGGTTAGACACAAGCCATCCATTCTAAACAATAATAAACATTGGCAAGTTTTTGATGATGATTGAAAAATTAAAAGGTTTCTGGAAATGGATGATGAGTTTTCTAGAACCCCTATTGATGAAGATGAAGACATGAAGACATACACGAGTTTAGATTCAAAATAATTTTTGAATTCCCTAAGATATCAAGAAATAATTTAAATTAAGAATGATCGTATTACTAAAGATTTTATTCCCCTGAAGAAGTTATTTGAAAATAATAATGTTTTATTCAAGCCTAAAATCATTCCTAATGATAGTGAGTTGCAAGACTATAATGTGGGAACTCAGGAGGAACCTAAGATTGTTAAATGTTCTAATTCTCTGGATGCATATAAGAAATACAAGTATGTTGAATTACTGTAAGAATTTACAGATGTTTTTTCTTAAAAATTTGAACACTTGAATGTCTATGAAAAAATCATAATTCAGCATACCATTCCAATCGAAGAAAATGAAAATCCTCTTAGGAAGAAGCTTAGAAGAATAAACCCAATGTTATTTCCTTTGATAGAGAAAGAAGTGAAAATTTCACTTCCTTCCAAGATAACAATTTCTTTTAGTTTTTTTAAATGGATTTCTAATCTAGCTCCAGTCAGAAAGAAGAATGGGGACATTAGATTGTGTGTAGATTTCTGAAATTTGAACAAAGTTTTCTTTAAAGATAACTACCCACTTCCTAAGATGGAGCACAAATTACAGAGCATTGTTGGGGTTGAAAGAATTTTCATTCTGGACTTATTTCCAGGATAAAATTAGATACTGCTACATCCAAAGGATTAGGAAAAAACAACTTTTACTACACCATGGGGTACCTTTATGTACTCGAAAATGCCTTTCATATTAATGAATGTTGAAGCCACATTTCAGAGAGTCATGGACATAGAATTTGCATTGGAAAATGAGAATTTTTCATTGATTTATTTAGAAGATATAAAAATATACTCAAAATATGATCTTAATCATTTGAAGTGTCTTAGGCAAGTTTTCTTAAAGTGCAAAAAGTTTGGTATCTCCCTAAACCCAAAGAAGTCAAATTTTTCTATGTAGGAAGGAAAGTTATTGGGTTATATAGTGTCCAAGGATGGTATTAGCATTAATACCAATAGAATTTCAGCCATAAAAAAACTTGAACTTCCCAAAAGCAAAAACGAGGTACAGTCTTTCCTTGGAAGGGCTAACTTTTTGAGGAGGTTTATTCTAAATTTTGTTGAAATTTTGAAAATAATAACTAATATGTTGAGGAAAGATAATGATACTAAATGGAAAAGTTAATATAAGGAATCAATTGATGGAATAAAAAAAAAATTAACTTAATCCCCTATCTTAGTTAGCCCAAATTTTTCAAAGAAGTTTCTCATTTTTTCTTTTTCCTCAATATAAATTCAAGAATCTTACTGCAAAAGAATGACAACAATTTGGAACAACCCATATCCTATTTTAGTAGATAATTGAGAGATTCAAAGTTCAAATATAACATTATGGAGAAACAAGCATATGTGTTGGTAAAAGAATTAAAGGATTTCAAGGTATATGTCTTGCATTCCCATGTTGTTTCTTTTGTTCCTAACAGTGTGGTGAAGGATATTTTAAGCCGAATAGATAGTGATAGCTGAAGAGGGAAATGGATAGTTGTAATAGTCCTATTTAAATACTCATCTACAAAAATATAATACCAAGGTCATGGGACACGTATTCCAATATCAATGTTTGGAAAAACATCCTACTGGGTGTTAATTTGGTTATTATGGCTAAAGGGAAATTGGAAAAATGGCAAAGGCATTGGAAAGGAAAAGTGGCGTTATTTGGCATTTTATTTATGAAAATAATGGAAACTAGGAGAAAAGGAAGGTGAAAGGTCACAAGTTACATGTGAGGAAGAAAATGAAGGAAAAATAATGGAAATTGAAGAAAATAAGGGGCCCGAAGATAAAAAGGTTGACGAGGATCAGTTCATGGATTTTGTTAGTGTTATATTTTTTATCAGTTTTAGCTTGGAGATCTTATTCTATTTTCTCTCTCTCATACTCTTGGAAACTTGGATTTTTCTTGGAGCAGTCTTGGAGGAGTGTGGTACACTTGGGATTTGGAGCAAGGCGGAAAATGAATAGCAATAAAGTGCAAGAGGACATCGAGATCAGTAGCTATAGTGGGTTTTGATTGTAGGTACCAAGTTGCATGTATGATTTCATAATTAGATTTGGAATGCATGGCACATTCATGTAGTTTATTGGTTGATCTATCATTGGCATGGAGGATGGCCTGGATTGATAGTGGATTTGCCTAGCATTTCCATTTCTTGGATAGCCATGGTGTTTTTGGTTTTAATTTTTTTTTCTAGTTGGTGTTCATGTTCCTTTGGTTGAGGGTTGAGTTACTAATTCCTATAGCCTTAGTTGGACAAAAATTCTAGAATCCTTGTAATAGCTTGGGTTGAGTTACTAGTCCTAGAAGCCTTGGCTTGGAAAATGCTCTATATCCTTTAGTGGGTTGAGTTACTAGTCCTGTAAGACCTGGTTGGACAAACGCTCTGGAGCTTGGTAATAGTTGTGGGTTAATTTACTAGTCCTAGAAGCCTTGGTTGGAACAATCACTATAGAAAACTGGACAGCCTGGGTAGAGACCGATCAGTGATGGTTAATGTTGTCCAACCATGAGGTGGAATCACTAGTTGAGGGTTGAGATGGTTTGGCCTCTGGAAGCCCTGGTTTGGTTTTTCTTTGTTTATTCCATGAGATCCCACATTCATGCTTGGAATATGGCACGGGGGTGACTGGCTGAAAGAAATATTTGGTTCAACCCAGTCTATGGTTGGGTGGTACGTGGAAGTCCCTAAATTGGTTGGAATTTTCATATGTTAATAAGAGGTACTTTCTATTGTGATCTATGAGTATATGTATTGGTTATGATGGTGATATTAATGTTGAGTTTCCATGGTTTATATGTTGGTTATTGTTGGGTTATATGTTGGTTATTAGCTAGTTATATGTTGGTTATATGATGTATATTGTTTATGGCTCTTGACATGTTTGATGAATATTTGACTAGTTTTCAAATGCATGACCTAATAGATGTTATTCCAGCTAATATGAGAGGGAATTAGATCTTCTTGATGATTCTTAGATAAGTATGAGATCCCTATGTTCATATATATTGTTATGACATGTATATTTCATGTTCATGATATGTTTGACGGAATGTTTTTCAAAGCTTGGCCTTATTAGGTCAAGTCCTTATCCAATATTTGTATGGAAGGATTTTTCCTTGTGTCATTCCTAGTTCTAGAAAGTTTCATTATGTTTTGGGATGATCTAGGTGGATATTAGTGGCCACTCACCTATTTCACCTAGACGTCTAGTTAGTTTCATATGTTTCCTTGTTTATTTAAACATTACTATTTTCAGTATTTTTTTGGGTCCTGAACTTCTGGAGTAGTTTTGACCCCCTAAATAGAATTTTTTTAGGGTCACTATAGTCCCATAGCCATAGGCAAGGGCCTGTCACAAATTCTATAGTAATCAGAGATACCATTCCAACAAGGTGTCGTACATGGAAAACAAAGATAATATGACCAAGTTAAGACCTTGGGAAGTTGGCTACCCAAATAACCCCAACGAGGCCCATAAACTCTTGGTGTTCCATCTCCTGGGGTTATGGTTTTGGTTGTTGAGGGTTTTACCTTGTTGTTCAATAATAAATAGGCCCTTATGCCTCATTGTAACATATTTTAGAGGCATGTAGCACGACATCGCTTCTCAGAGATAAGCTACCATCGCCCAAGCTATTTTATTTCCATTCTATTTGTAAGAATATTTCAATATTTTTTTATTTTAATGAAATGGAGTGTTATTTCTATTGCATCTTTGTATTTATGGTTATATCTATAATTTTTTGCATTCATGTTTAAGTTTGGATTAGTGGTATCGAAGTGGTCTTCTCTTTCTCTATTTTTCTTTGCATGTCCCCAACAACATCAGGATATAAGGAGGTAGCACTCGAACTAGTTGAACCTTTGCAAGAGAAGCCTCACAAACCCTGATGACCTCCCATGGCAGAAGAAAATAAAGATGAGGGGGCAGAAGATCCTTTCAAGATATTTCTCGACTAAGACCTCGAGTGACAGAGGAACACGATGATGGATAAATTTTCCCAGATCGTTGGATCGCTACCCACAGGGGACACATCTTCATCCAGCAGCCACTCTGGAGGCACCACTCCTTTTAAGGTACAATTCAACTTTGATATTCCCATATTTGAGGGCCATATCGATGCAAACGTTATAGATAAATGGTTGAATCTATTGGAAGGATATTTTTCAGTTCATAACTTTTCCAATCAGGAAAATATTACCTTTTCACTTCTCAAAGCCACCCCACACATCAAGGAATCATGGTAAACCTACTGTGAATAAAAGGACGAGAGGGAATTCTCACTGTTTCAGTCGCACCCACTTGGGATTTTTCTGAGATGCTATTAAGGAACAATATTACCCTATCAGGATCTATGAAGATAAACACATAAAGTGGACCATGCTATGGCAGGGAAGGGACCAAGATGTGTTAGAGTTCACAAATGCTTTCCATACCCTCTGCACAAAGTTTGGTATCAAGGATTTTGAGCAGAATGTGGTACTCAACTACCACGCCTGTCTACACAAGTACATCTAAGAAGAGATGGAGTCCTTGGACATCTCCTCACTTGGAACGACATACCAATACACTGTCCAGATTGAGTAGAAGTTTAAATAGAAGAAGCAATACTTTGGATCTGCAAATTAGAAGCAAGGAAAATGCGCCCCCAAACCACAAAGCAAAAGCCAAAGCCAAGGCAGGGCAACCCAGGACAACTTGCCAAAGCCGTAAGAAAAGAAAAACACTAAGAAGACAAAGATGGACATGGGAAAATGGTGTGAGTTCCATAAGATCTCCACTCACAACACAAGTGAGTGTCGGGCTAAGAAGCCACTAGTGTTTGAGCTCAAGGCTTCTGAATCATACGCATGTCTAGACTTTGAGTTAGAACCTAAAAAGCGAAATGACAAAGGGAAGCAGATCATTAATGCGGGGCCTAGTGCCACTGTGGCCACCACCAATATCAAGAAGAATGAGCCTGAATATCTATAGGAGGGGGAACGCCTCTTCCACTCATAGATGTGGGTTAAGGGTTCTCCGCTATAGTTCATTACCGACAGCAAGAGCCAAAACAGCCTCATTTCAAAAAAGGTCCTGAAGTGGCTCGTCCTACCGATGATAGCACATCTGCTGCCATACACCATCGAGTGGCCTCACCAAGGAAAATATCTCCACATCAGTCGATAGTTACACCATCCCTATAGCATCAAGCCCTTCATGGAAGAGCTATTTTGTGATGTTGCACCTCTTAAAGTTTGCGATGTATTATTAGGACAACCATACTTGTGGAAGTGGCATGTTGTATATGAGTCTAGACCTCACTATGTGATTATTACTTTGGGAAATAAGTTGTACAGGATACCATAGGTAGCCAAAGCCAAGGTAGGGCAACCCAGGACAACTTGCCAATGCCGCAAGCAAAGAAAAACACTACGAACACAAAGAAGGACATGGGAAAATGGTGTGAGTTCCATAAGATCTCCACTCACAACACAAGTGAGTGTCAGGCCAAGAAGCCACTAGTGGTCGAGCTCAAGGCTTCTGAATCATACTCATGTCTAGACTTTGAGTTAGAACCTGACAATTGAAATGACAAAGGGAAGCAAATCATTAACGCGGGGCCTAGTGCCACCGTGGCCACCACTAATATCAAGAAGAATGAGCCTGAAGATCTACAGGAGGGGGAACTCCTCTTCCACTCATAGATGTGGGTTAAGGGTTCTCCGTTGCAGTTCATTGCCAACAGCAGGAGCCAAAAGAACCTCATTTCAACAAAGGTCCTGAAGTGGCTCGGCCTACCGATGATAGCACATCTGCCACCATACACCATCGAGTGGCCTCACCAAGGACGAGATCTCCACATCAGTCGATAGTTACACCTTCTCTATAGCATCAAGCCCTTCACGAATGAGGTATTGTGTGATGTTGCACCTCTTAAAGTTTGTGATGTATTATTAGGAAAACCATACTTGTCGAAGTGGCATGTTGTATATGAGTCTAGACCTCGTTATGTGATTATTACTTTGGGAAATAAGTTGTACAGGATACCATAGGTAGCCTCACCTACCACCATCCCTTTGATCAGTGCAAAGAAATGTATTAAGATCATTTCCCAAACGAGGAAATTTGTTTTCCTTATGATTCACCCTCAAGGCAAGAAGAAGGTTGTGGCCACAGCTTCCAGACAAGGATCCTCTGCACAATAGTAGTAGAGGGAAAAGGTCATGGAGGAGTATAGGAACATATTTGCCTCACGTACAAGGGTACCTCTGCACTGTTAGGTCAAGCACTCCATTGATCTAACCCTGGGCATGCCGCTACCCAATGGGCCGATCTATCGTCACCCTATTATGGAGAATGATGAGATCAAGAGGAAGATTCAGGAGTTATTGCAGAAATTGAACATTAGGCCAAGCTCATCACCTTGTAGGAGCCTAATTATATTGGTATAGAAGAAGGACATGACCTGGAGAATCTATATTGACTATCAGGCATTGAACAAGAGCATTTTCTGGAATAGGTACCCAATCCCACGGATTTGTGACCTTCTAGACCAACTCAAGGGGGGAAAATATTCTAGCAAGGTTGACTTGAAGTCCGTTTATCACTTGGTGCCTATCAAACCCTTCAATGTGTGGAAGACTACCTTCAAATCGAAGGAGGGCCTTTTTGAATGGTTGGTCATGCCTTTTGGGTTAACAAATGCCCCTACAACCTTCAAGACATTGACGGATTACATCTTGTGACCCTTCACTAATGCATTCTTGGTGGTGTATCTATATGGCATCTTGATCTTCAGCCAGAGATGGGAACAGCACCTCCACCATATTCGATAGGTCCTTCAAACCCTGTGACAACACAAGATGTGTGCCAATTTGGAGAAATGCACTTTTGGCATGACCCAGGTTCAATATATGGGGTACATCATTGATGAGCAGTGTGTGCATGTGGACCCAGCCAACATACAAGTCATTCAGAATTGGTCAGCCCAAAGTACTCTAATAGAGATTTGCTACTTTTCAGGTCTTTCCAATTTCTACCAATGGTCATGTTTGGGTTCTCTCATATCACTTGGCCTTTAAGTTAAGTCACTAAGGGCAGAGAGAAACCAAATGTTTTTTGTTCTGAAACCCAATAGATGGTGTCTTCTGAGTTGAAGAATCATCTTTGCTTTACACCTGTGATCACATTACCAGACTTACAACAACCATTTGAGATTGAGACAAATGCCTTTGAGTATGCTATTTGTGTAGTTGTTACTCAGTAGGGGCATTTAATGGCTTACCATAGTGAGACACTTTCAGACACAGTCTAAAAGTATCCCACTTATGACAAATAAATGTATTCCATTGTTCAGGCCTACTATCAATGGAAACATTACATTATGGGGAAGGAAATGGTCATCCACATAGACCACCGACCCCTATAGTTCATTTAGATGTAAGGGAAGTTGTTGAACAATCGCCATAAGAAATTGTCCACGTACATGTAACTGTTCCATTTGAACATTAAGTACAAGAAGGATAGCACCAAAATGCTTTCGGTTGCCTCAGCCAACCGCCAGTCATGGCCCTGATCACTGTTCTTGACTCACATGGGCTTGAGACTTCGGGCTAGCTACATCTTTACAAGAGCGATCGAGAATTCATCAGCACATACTAGACGCTCCTGGAAAGGAAATAAGTTCCAAATTTTCACCTGCAGGATGCACTGTTATGCCACTTGGGACATACTAGTGTTCCTTCAAGCGAGCGCTCCAATATGATTTGGGAGGCACACTACAGTCGGGTTGCTAGACATTTCAGAGTAGAGAAAACAATGGCAGCAATATAGAAGTAATTTTATTGGCCAAAGCTACATCAGGATGTTGGGAAGTACATTAGATCCTGCACCACCTATGCCATTGCCAAACAAACCATCAAGAAGAAAGGCCTATATACTCCTCTACCTACTCCTAGTCAACCTTTGGAATCCATATCCATGGATTACATGTCAGGCCTTCCTTCTACTAAGGACAACAATGACTACATTTTTATGGTCTTTGACAAATTCTCTAAGGTGGCCACCGTGGTAGCCTCCAAGAAGAGTATCACAGCAATGGCCACTACTAAGGTCTTCTTTGAGCAAGTGTGGATACACTTTGGGATCCCATAGTCCATTATCTCAAATCAGGATAGAAGATTCCTAAGTGAATTTTGGTCAAGTCTCTGGTTGATGATGGATACCAAAATTACTAAGTCCACGACGTTCCACCCCCAAACTGATGGCCAAACAAAGTCGTGAATAGGATGAGCGTACACATTATGTGCATGTACAACTCAAAGAATCCACGCACATGGGATGAAAGCCTCCCCTATGTCTAACACAGCTGCAAAAGAGCTCTCCATATCTCAATGGGCCATAGCCCCTTCCAGGTAGGGCTAGGATTTCATCCATTATGTCCAATTGATGTGGTCATTCAATTTGTAGCTACTCAGGAAGATTCGGCTCATGTCTAGTCCAAAGTTGACAAGGCTAACAACTTCATTGAGCACATTCAACACATCCACCAGCAGGTCCATGATATATTGGACAAAACCAAGGGTAATTATAAGCAGCACCATGATCAACATCGAGTGCCGCACAAGTTCTAGGTGGGCGACAAAGTTTGGCTATATTTGCAGAAGGAGCGCCTCGCTGGACCCCATCACAAGCTTCTACCACTCTGATTGGGCCATACAACATCACCAAGGTTGTACAGGGAAATGCCTTCGAACTGAGAATTCCATTGTTCCTTGGTTTGCACCAAGTGTTCAATGTAGATCACCTTCATCCATACTTTCCGCCATTTTTGGACACATTTGACATTGCATAACAACTCACACCGATAGAGCTAAATGTGTACTTCATGGAACAGGCCAATACTGATCACCTCATGGACACATAGATCAAGAACACTCACCAACAAAGGATCCAGCTATATCGAGTTGTCAAAGTAGGTCAAGTCCTTGAATAGGGCAAGTGGTTCACTAGGGAATAGGTTCAATAGAAATTTCCTCACCTCATGGAGGCTCTTTACGGAATGGGGACCATTGCTTCCTAAGGAGGGAGGAATGATATAGGTGGATATTGGTGGCCACCCACCTATTCCACCTATGCCTCCAATCAGTTTCATATGTTTCCTTGTTTATTTCATCATTTAGTATTTTTAGCATTTTTTGGGACCTAAACTTCCAGAGTAGTCTTTACACCCTAAACAATGTTTTTTTAGGTTTGTTGCAGGCTCATGACCTTAGGCAGGGGTCTACCACATATCCTGTATTATTCAAAGACACCTTTCCAACAAGGTATCATACATTGTAAACAGAGATAATATGACCAAGTTACGACCTTGGGAAGTTGACTTCCCAACTTACCCCAACGGGGCCCACAAAATCTTGGTGTTCCATCCCCCGAGGCTAGGGTTTTGGTTGTTTAGTGTTTTCCTTTACTTTTCAATAATAAATAGGCCCTTGAGCCTCATTGTAACATAGTTTAGAGGAATGTATCTGCCACATCTCTTCTCACAGATAAGCTACCATCGCTCGAGTTATTTATTTTCATTATGTTTGTAAGCATATTTCAGTATTTTGATCAGGGAAAATTTTAAAGATGGAAAATTATCTTGAATTTTAGAAACATTTGCGAATCTCACTAGTCCCTAATATGAAAATTATAAAATGTTTATTGATGTATTTGTAAAATTATTCAAATTTATAATTATTTTATATATATTCTCTATATAATGTTGTCGATTTTTAAGGTAAAATTATTTTATATTGTAAAATTTATGCGAATCAATTTTATAAAAAATAGAAATTGGTGAATCTTTTTTTGGAAAAATCATGGGAAAATAGCCCATTTGCAAATATTAACTCCTAAAATTTTCCATGATTTTGATATTAATGAAATGAAGTGTTATTTTTGTTGCATCTATGTATTTATGGTTTTATCTATAATCTATTGTGTTCTTGTTTAAGTTAAGATCATGGGTAGAGAAATGGATCCAAGCCTGAAAAATTGGCTTAAATCCCATGCTTTCAGGCACATAATTGGGTGAAAATGACTACAGTGACTCCCTTGGAGACATCATGCATTTGATTGGATGGTTTTAGTCGAAATCAAGCAGTTTTGAGCCAGCATCTGAAAGATCAAGGCACTGAAAAAATAGGTTTAATTCAGGTTCTGGGCACCTAGAAGGGTGCTTTAGCCCTTGGGGGTCCTATCGCACCTTATAGGGAAGTCATTAAGAGTTACTTTGTCAATTCCACTTCCTTAAGGTGATCTAGGAGGCTGAATCATATCATAGTAACTCTTTGTCACATGTTTACCTCAGTAGTCCCGTAACTTGGGTAAATGTGGGACGAGGGTGTTACAATAGTGAAGTTGTTGGAATATGATTTGGAAATTAAGCCAACTAAGTTGATCTATGGTCAAGTTTTGGCCAAATTATTGAATGAAACATATTGTCACATTCTGGGAATAAATTTTATTTCATAATTTTCAAATGATGTAGATGAAAGACCATCATTATAGGTATTTGAGGAATTATAATATTCTCCATGGTATATTGCCATCATTTATGTTTTGTAGAATTTACAACCTTCACCATGAACAAATAAAACCAGAGCTAAATTTTTGAAACTCAAAGTAGTGAAGTTTTGTGTTCTGGATGGTTATTTATATTGGAAGGACCCGAAAGGATTTCTATTGAATTGCTTGCTTGAGGATGAACAAAAACATACTATGAAAGAATTTGCTCAAGGTGTTTGTGGGGGACATCACTACTGGAAGGCTACTATGAATAAAATTCATACACCAGGTTTTTACTAGCAAATAGTTTTTTTAGATATTCATAAAGAAGTGGCAGCCAATTATAAATGTCAAATTTTTTAGGGGAAAGTAAAGTTGTTTTCATTACCATTAAAGCCTATTTTGGTGGAGGCACCTTTCAAGTAGTGGGGCCTTGATTTTATCGAATATACCCATACATCATATTTAGGACAAAATAAGTGGATACTGACTACAACATATTACTTCACAAAGTGGATTAAATCTATACTAACCAGAAAAACTACATATACTGTGATCATTCAATTGTTAGATAAAATTATTTCTAGATTTGGTTTCCAAAGAAGGACTATATTGATAATGCTCAAGCATTCAAATCTAACAAAATGGTCAAATTTTGTAATGATTATCATATAATTCTTCGTTATTCCAAAAATTATTTTCCTTAAGGTAAAGGATTGGAAGAATCATCTAATAATATTTTTATCAGGATTATCATGAAATTACTAGAGGAAAACAAGAAAGCTTGTCATACAAAACTGAATTTTGCACTGTGGGAAGATAGGATTAGCACTAAGAGATCAATTGGCACTTCACCTTTTCAGTTAGTGTATGGCACAAAGGTAATATTTCATGTTTCTTTAGGAATACCAGTGATGAATTTCTTACAACAGCAAGAAGAAGAGACTAATCATATTCAAAGAAGGATTAATCATCCTATTGATGTTTTGGAATTAAGGGAAAATGTATATGATCAAGCTTAGTTGTTTCAAGAAAAAATGAAATATTTTTTTGATAAATGGGTGAAGGAAGATGATTTCCAAGTTCATGATTTAGTGCTAAAATGGGAGGCTAGATTTGAAGATAGAGGAAAGCATTTTTATTTTGGGGAGGGTTTTTTAAAGTAGATGCTACCAAAACCAAAGACAATAAGGGTAGGAAGCAATAGAAAAACAAACCCCTTCACAAACTTTTGAAGGAATAAAGAGAAGTTCCTTTGTGCTAACCCAAAATATGAGGAGAACTTAATTAAATCAATAGGAAGAAAACCCTACACCACTTCCTCCAGTAGAAAGAGTTTATATAAGGAAAATTAAACGACCTACAAATTAATAAATTGAGAGGCCTTTTAGCCAAAGAATTTCAAAACCCAAGAGTTTCAGGAATAAACCCTAGAAATTCTTGATCTGAGTGTTTTAGAGACGTGTGAAGTTGATGATAATGTTACTTTGTTATTTTTTATTAAAATAAGGATTTCAAAACTCAGCAAACCATACAAATAAAAATCACTAAAATATATCAAGAAATAAAGGAAAAGACTGGTTATAGGAACTTAAGGATTTGAAGCAACAAGGCCTCATACAAGGCCTATTAACAAGCTAAGATTAAGTTCAAGGGTCATATTAAATTCCACTCTAAAGGATAGGGTTATTAATTTGGATGAAGAGACAAAAGAGACACCTAAATAAGTTGAAAAAACACAAGCAAACAAAGCAAAGGCATGAAATAGAAGACAAAAGCGAGAAAATAGAGTCTTCTCCAAGAGAGGATTGTAGAGATAGTGGCTACTAAACTTAGGAGTAGAAAAAGAAAAAAAAAAAAGGAACTGAGCCCAACAACATTAACCTCCTAGCAAAGGAAGAGGAGGAAACAGAGGATTTGAAATAAGAAATGTGAAGAAAATTTTCCATATGAAATGGCAACATGTAAAATTCTATTTTGTTAGTACTTTGTTTTGGCAGTGCATTACCTAGATATTTTGGCAATGCTAAAATACATCTTGTTGGGAGTGTTTTATCTATAGTTGAGTAATGAGATTATATAAGTTGAAGATTAATTAAGACCTATAAATTTTGAATAGATAATATGACTTTTCTATTTTTCTGAGGAAACAGGTCAAATATCTCAGATGGTAGTTTCTAAGTGGTCCTGTGTTTTGGGTGATTCACATCCAAATTTCCATCCAAAAGATCAACAAACAGTTCTAGATTTCAAGATTAGCTATATGTCAAGGTTCTAAGTTGGAGAATACTAGAGGCTTCTAATTTTATTTTAACCATCTAATTAAATTATATGGAATATTATATTTATGTATAATTTGATATTTTGTAAATCAAATCTTTCCAAATATTTGGGATTTGAAGTTTGCATAATTTCTCTATAAAACATATGAAGAAAGTTGAACCAAGGGTTGGCTTTTCGTGGGATAAAAAGAGACTTGTATTGTGTATTTGGTTGTATTTTTTAGATCAATAGAGAACCCCAAGACAAAAGTATTTGAAGCTTTCATATTAGAGATTCTTTTGTGATGTTTATCTGTTTTTCTCTTAATGATGTTTATTTCTTGAGCTAGTTGCATTAATGTTTTAATTATTCATTTTTTAAACAAAAGTCATATAAATTTATAGAATTCAACTTTTTTAGATGCCCTACACTTTATAAGTTTCAAATATTATCACCATTTCTTGTAAAGTTACACAAATTCCATCTTGTTTCTCGGTTGTAATGGTTTGTTTTATTTTTCCACCTCCATCTTGAAAATCGAAGGTATAAATAAACATTATCTATCTTTCCTCTAAGATTTGTTGGGTTTACCCACCAGATCTTGAAAATATTAATTGAAATAAACTTGTGACTCCATGCCCAATGATTCTTTCATTGTTTTCCAACCAAAATCCGTATCCCTGTTACGTTTGATCTGGCCACTATGTATAAATGACCCTTTATTATGGTGACATTGAGTAATTGAGTCATAGAGAGATCCCTTTCTATATTGGAAGTGTCAGCTCCCAATCTAAAATACTGGTTCAAGGTTATAGTAGTATTTTTCTCTTACATCCAGGAAATTATGGAGTGATAAGATGGAGATGAAACAAAGGAGATGAAGAAGATAGGCGCACCCTAAACAATAGAGAATCGGTCAATGACATCTACTAATGGGTCTACAAAAATAGTTTCCATTCCAACACCTACTGCAATATTCATAGTTTCTCTGAATACTACTTTCTTTGTTCCTAAAGACTAGGTTTCCTCCTTATCATCCTTTCCCTCTCCATCATCAACATTTATGTCTAGTAGAAATTGAAGTGATAACTAAGCATCCTTCTCAGAACCCAAAAGTACATTATCAAAGTATACCCAATATTAGGTGTAGATAAACTAGAGTGTAGCAATAATTATCAACAAAAATAAATATGAATCTAGTTCTTCTTTTTAAGGAAAAGAATATATACATTAGTTACATGGTTGAGAATTATGTCAATTGATTTCTATTCACCTTTATTTTTCTCCATTAACCATTTTATTTCACTTTTTATCCATATACTCATGCATGTGATGAACTCATATTTTTAGTGCTCGATATACTTCAACTATGTCAAACTCAAACATTCATTTGTCAACTACATTGTCTAATTTCCATGTAGAGTTAAGGCATCTAGAAGGCCCATTCCATTAATTAATATTTGTATTTTCACTTCAAATGGCTCCTGGTCTATATCTTTGTCAGTAAAAAGAATAACCTATGATGACCTTGGTCCACATCATTACAGTTAACCTGTTGCCAGAGTGTTAGTTTGTTGGCTCTACTTGGATTCCAATGTGTTTGATAGCTTAAACATATAGAGTGGATTCTCTAAGTTTGTACTTTTAATATAATGGAAGAGATGTAACATTGGATTGGGGCCTCTTGATAGATAGGACACCCCTTAAATTCAATATTATCTAAATAATATTGAACAAAAGTATTTAATGTTTTTTTAGGATAATAAAAAATATCTGCAAATTCACATTATGGCATGGCATTTTCACATTATTTCAGCTATCATGGATCTATTATAGGCAGTATAATTAAATTTTTAGCTTGTACCATTGTTGCAAAAACTTTATTTGTAATATAAAAGTTTCCTCTCAAGTGCTCAGAAGGATCTATTCAAGGACAATGAACTTTACCTTTTAGATTGTGCATCAACCTACTCTTTATCAGGTTTGTAGTAGGGAACTTGGGGATGGATGTTACTCAGAATCAACTAGCAATTTCTTACTTTATTTTAGCTGAAACATTTATATTTATCATCAAATTCCTAATTGGACATTCATGAAAAGAAAAGAATAAAAGTAACACTCTCAATTTAAGAATCTAGAAAATTAAAAAGGAAAAAAAAAAAAAGAGAAAAAAGAAAGAGGCAGCAACTTCATACAATGGTAAGCATCATGATTGTCGAGACTTCTAGTAAGCACATACTAACTAGAATCTGTGATTAAGCATTCTCTTTGGATGCAACAATGCTAGGAACTGCCACAATTGAAGATAATAAAATCAATGTGGGAAATGTCAATGTCTTTGCAATGCAAAATTGAAAAATAGCACAAGGTTTAGAATGTTCAATGTTCAACATTTACAAATACAATATGAGAAATTCACATAGAATTCATTAAACTTTATACCTATGCCTAATCAAAATTTCCAGGAAAAGTAAACTAGAACTCTAAGGACTACTTCAAAATTCATGTTAGTTCAAACTTTATTTTAACTATCTTGGGCAGAAGACAATAATAAAACAACCTTTTAAAGAAGATTGCAAGGTGCTTAAAATCTGCACAACTGAATGTACAACAACAATATTACTTCAAGGTCAACAATCATTTTCATAAGATAATCTAGGTGAGGAGAAATAAAATATGTCTAGACAGAACTCTAAAGTATGAAAACCATTATGAATACAATATTAAAATTCCATTTAATGAAAAAATTATAGAGGATTGGATGTCCCTAGAGAAAATAGCAATTTCTTACCAAGAATAAGGAGAGCATCTAGAGAGGCACCAAAGATGGGAAGCACTAGGCCACCAATTATCCCCGGGTTGATGACTTCCAAAAGCATATGAATCCCACCTAATGAAATCTCAACAACTTTTAGCATTAAAAATTGATAGACAACCACTAGAAATAGGTTCCCACCCAAAGTTCCTAAATAAGGAAAAATCCCATGGCTCTCACTCTAACTATTAATAGTATCTTTGTTGGTGGTATAGCTCTTGAGAAATGAAGGTATGTAGATTAATAACCCATTATATACCACCTTCCATATTTAAAAGTTGCAAAGTCCTGAAACTTAAACATCATCCTTTTCCCACTTCATGGGGGCCAGATGGGAATATATAACAAGAATACCTACTACAACGAAACCCAATCTGGGGCTTGTGAAGTGTTGTTTAAGGACTCTCCTAACTTGATTTTTTGTGACCATATTTGTTGTTGGTGTATTCATCTAGTGATATCAATGTTTTTCTACACTATAGAATTTGTTATACTATCTTGTACTTCTAGTCTAACATAGAAAGGAAGAATTGGGTTTTTTCTTTCCACCGTCTTTGAAATTCTCATGCATGGACTTTGAGGATGGTTTCGATGGTGTTATAGAGTTTGAAACGGTTCATATAGAAGTGTTGGCTTATACAAAAGAGTAATCAATGTGTCAGGTGTGTTGCTTGGTTAATAAAGTAGTAGAATAATATAACACATAGAAATGTAGAGAAAGAACTATTACAATGATCTTCATACATTTCTTGTGAACAAAATAGACACTAAATCTCAAAACTAAAAAAAACATCAATTACAAGGGCTTTCATCAAAGATTACCTGAGTGATATTCATGCATATCTTCTGAACAAACTTGATACTAAATCTTAGAGATTACAACAAAATCCATTACAAGGATCTTTCATAAATATTACCTCAGTATGAATCGAATGTGAAAAAACAGCCACAAGAATGTTAAAAAAGCCATGGATATATTTTGTCTAGTCTCCCAAGTGATGCAACTAAAGAGACTATGAAAAATTCTAGACTGATTTAAAACTTATGGAGGATCCTTTTCTCCATATTGCTTAAACTTGCATGTCTTAAACTTAACTCTAATTTCTTAATTAAAAAAAAAAAAATAGTATTTTATTAGAAAAAAGGTGACACTAAAATAAAAAAAATAGCCTTTTATTAGAAAAAAAGGTGACACATGCCACGTAAGTTTAAATTTTAATTTATTAAATATTTGTGTATAAGCATAAATTTTAATTTTAATTTATTAAATAGTTGTGGGTAAGTGGAGTGAAAGGTGTCACTAATTAACATGTGAGCGTTACCTAAGAATTGAATGGATAAGGACTTGAAAATTGTTTTCTTGATGAAACAATTTTCTTGCTTGCCTAACTTTTGGGTATACTACCTTATTAGGAAATTAAATTTGGGGTATACTCATCTTCCTAAAAACATTCCTTCCATAGATTGGATTTGGCTGAAAATTACTGCTTGATTAGATCTCCCAAGGGCCTCAACTCAAGAAAAAGGACGTTGTCATATTTCATTAATCACCAGCTACTCGATAAAGGCCCACCAAACATTGAGTCAGGAAGGGGGGCCTAAGTAGATTTCCATTCTAATATTTTTGGTTCAGTAAAGCACCTTTTCAATGACATAGTCAGTATCTTAGCTAGATCGAGACATAAAGTAAAGGTTTTTCACCAGTAGAGACAAAGGCATAGGAGGCACCCCCTTGGGGTTCATCCTAGATCCGTTGTAAAATTACTCAAACCATGAGAAAATAAACGTGGCATTAACTAACCTATGATTCTCTAGTGATGTCTGAAGGGTAAGGCCAATGAGAGAGGAAGTTCATGAGGAATTTCTTTATCTCGGTAATGGTTATTATTAGGAAATTTGGCAAGAAGATTTTCCTACCTTCATATGAGAGTTGGGGTTTAGTGACAAATACGAGAGCCAAGCGAGTGCAATTATGAACTATTCAATACAATTTGTATCAATATATATCAAATATCTCCACTTGTAAATAGAAATCTCACAAAGTTATTTCAATATTTTAGATGTATTTTATAGGGATATGCTTTGTCTCCATTATAAAATAAAAGAATGGCCAAAGTCATTGAAGGAATATGGAGATTACAACAGGAGTAAAAGAAAGAGAATCATACTAGTTACTTGAATGGAGCATACAATGATGTGTTAAATCAAGTTGTTAATCATTGTTTTCTTGTCAAATCACTCGTTCAGTGAATCATTGGTTCATCACTGTTGTTTATCAGGTGACATAAATTTACTAGATTTCAACCTTTTATTTGTTGGTCTATTTTTTCTCTTCAGATATTTATGCTTAGAAAAAATATTTAGGGGCTCTTCACCCCACTGTAAGACCCTAACTTGTATAAATGACATGCATGCCAATCCTAAGCAGACCTAACCTACTCACAAGAATGTAAGGCATGAGACCTAAAATGGGACCAACCTACAAATAACTCGATAGATAGGAACCAACCTAAGCACAAATTCAATTTACTCAATTGGTTTGTTTTTTCTTGCTTTGGATTTCTACGAATCTCTCTTGATTTTTGTTTGAATGGGCAGAGAAAACAACTTAAGAATCCTTCCAAAGATATGAATGTGGTTTGGTTAGGTTTCACGTTAATACATCAATGGGTTAGGCTTCCCATTAAGACATGTAACTACTCGTTAAGTCATGGTTAAGAGTAATAAGAATAGAATTTGGTAAGACTAGTTAAGACAATTAAGACTAAAATTTAGTAAGACTAACTTTTCGAGTTCGCTCCTATCTCCCCTCATAAAATGTTAGAATTGTATGTTCAACATATAGAAAGAATTAATGAGATTTCTTAGAATATTGTGTGAAAATTGTATCTAAACTCCCTTCCATCTAGCTTTATTTCCTACCAAAGGATAATAACAACTCTCATTCATCCATCTAGTAGAATATTTCCTTAACACTTTATGCATCGAGTTCTAGATGCAGAAGTGACGAGGTCGATTGAAATGGAAAATATATATCAATATCTATCAAATCCAATATTAGCATAAAACATATTAAAATCTTCAAAGAATTATTGCATAACATATGGTGTCGATGAAATCTTTCTTTCTCAAACTTCTCCTCTTCCTGTTGAATTCCATTAATATCATCTACAATGCAATAGAAAATGGACGCATTTTCCATTGAGTTTTTGAGCAAGTTTATGGTAATTCACCTTGAAGTTGTGCCTCTAAATTTACACTTAACAGGTTCTCCATCATTGTGTCATCTACAAGTAGAGGAATAGATGTGTAATCCATTTACGTGGAAGTAGTGAAGCAAGAATCTGTTAAGGACAGAGAGGCCTTCCACAAGCAATTCTTCCTTCGTTGAAATATTTAGACAACTTCAAGTTTTAACATATTTATAAGAAGAAATTGTTTACAACCTCCTTGTAAATTCTCTAAACCAAGGCAACATGTGATGTATGCTTTCCAAATTTCCACTCCATCAATAGCCATTTTATTTGCATGCATGTGGTCAAATTTCCACTCCATCAATAGTCTACCATTGGAGGGAAGAAAAAAATGTTTTCATGTTCGTAACTATAAAGTAAAAATTTTCCCACAGGGATTTGGTTGGTTGGTGAAGGTTGCATTGTTGAGGAACTCCATGCGATAGGTCACCAGTTCCAATTCCCCTATGGGTGCTGACTTACAAAAAAAATAAAAAAAAAATATAAAGTAAAATTTAATGATAATGAAGTAATTCTAGTATTGCTTAACATTACTTCCACTTGAAAAATACTAATGGTGCAAACCTTCTTAACTTAATTAATTAGTGGATAATATATATTGGTGCCTTAAGAAGATGCCAAATAAGACCACGGAAAAAAAAAATTGGTCAAAATATTGGTTATGCATATTTGATAGGTTCAAAGAAATTGTTTTGTGAAATATCAAATTAGATATTTAGGTTAAAAAGTTTTATTTATGCACTGACTAATGTAAAGACAAAATTCAATTACTAATGATAAAAAAAATAAAAATTATGTAACTATATTTTATACAAAAAAATATTATACATATTTGTATTTTATAATTTTAATTTTTAATTATGTAAATTAATTATAAAAAAATAATTATATTCAACCATGTAAATTTTTTTTCATATAAGATATATAATATATAATATATAAAATGATGAATGACAAAATAAAGGAAATGGTCATGTGATTCATAAGTTACACAATGCCCACATTGAGGTCTATCCTTACTCTTACATTCATCAAACTGGCATCAACTTACTTTTATAGGAAAATAATTAAGTGGAATAGTTTGAACATATTTCTGAAAAAGAGGATACTGAAAACTAATTAAAAATGAACAATCTCAATGACATAATAACAATGCATAACAAGGCTTAATAAGGTTTATTCTAGACACTGTCCATTATTTTGCTAACATTGCCCCTTAATAGAGAAAATAGTTCTCTACAACACCTAATTGATTCCTATATATTTGAAATTGTGTCTTTCCAAGAGGCTTTGTAAATATGTCAACCTCATTTTCATTAGTACTGCAATAAATTAGATTAAACTCTTTTGACTAAATAGTCTCCCTTACAAAATGGTGTTGGGCTTTAATGTACTTCTATTTGTCATGATGCACATGATTGTTGGATTGTTTGATAGAGCTTTGATTATCACATTTAATAGATGTTTCCATTTTTTGATCTTTTACCACATCTTCAAGAAATCAACCTCAACCAAAATAATTCACAAGTAGCAAAACATATTTTTTTTTACTTAACTTTAGTTAATGATAAAAAAACAATTGGCAGATTCTTGTTTCTCCATGACATGATGTTCAATCTAAGACTTGGTGCATATCATGTGGTTGACTTATATCATCAAGATTCCTAACCCAATAAAAATTAGAATAACATACCAACTCATCATCAAATTAATCAGTATATTTAATACCAAAGTAGCATTCGCTTCTAGATATTAAGGTACTTTCTTTGCTACTTTACAGTGACTTAGCAACAAACTAATTAAGGATACTAACTAAATATGTTATGTTTGTCCTACTTGTAGTGAGATTGTTTAGACTCCCCACCATCTGACAATATAGCGTACCATCCACCTATCTTTTCCTATCATTATTGTAGACTTTAACATTCTATTCTAAGGGAATTGACATTTCCTTACATTGATTCATATTGAAACTTTTCAATATCTCCCTTATATATTTTCTTTGTGTGAGCAATGCCTAGCTAGTTTCTCTCCATATTTCAAGACCTAAGAAATAATGCAATTCACCAAGGTCTTTCATCTCAAAAACTTATTACAACTACATTTTAATTTCTTCAATCAAATTAAATTCATTTACTATTATAATAAGATCATCAAAATACAAGGAAATAAATAAATATATATATATATATATATATATATATATATATATATATATATATATATATATATATATATTCCCCTTCTAATCTAACTTGAGATACAAGTTAGGAGGATGCTTACTTTTCATAAAACGTTTCTAAAGAACGAAGGAGTAAATCTTCACATACCATGATCTTGGTGCTTGTTTTAGTCCATATAAGGCTTTATTTATCTTACAAATAATATTCCCTTGACCATTCTTGCAAATCCTTCTAGTTCAACAAGATACACTTCTTCCTTTAATTCCCCATTTAAGAAAGCATGCCTAACCTTTAACCAATGTAGTTTCTAATTATTTTTTGTAGCTAATGCGCTCATTAATCTAATTGTATTTATCTTAGCCACTTGTGAAAAATAATCTTCATAATAAATTCTCTATTTCTTTGAATAACCTTTTACAACCAATATAGCTTTGCATTTATCTATACTACTACCAGTATTAAAGTTTGGTTTTATCAACCATTTCCATCCCATGAGAACTATATTTTCAAGAAATTAAATTCATTCCTATGTATCATTTTCAATTGAATCGTAATATTCCCTTATTGCATAAGTCCATTCTTTTTTATTTTTCACTTGTTCAAAATTCAAACATTTGTTATCCATAAAAATACCTCTTCATCATCTCATACGAGAAGATCATGCTTTTTCCTAGAATAAACACCTTTTTCGGTCCTTTTAAGACTATAATGCACCCTGCAGGACTAAATCGGGGCATTACAACATTGGCCACAAAGCAAAAACATGTGTTACCCTAGCTAGTAATGCTTTGTGTCTTCATAAAACCCGCGTTACCAGACATTGACATAACCATGAGAAAAAATCATGACTTAACTCATTGTGACTCCATTTTTCACTCAAGTAAACTCTAAAAGTATGGAAGAGGATTTCCTCAAACTCATACACAGATATTTATTATCGTAAAAAAAAAATCATAAAGAAAAGTAAATAAATAAAGGTAAGAAAACATCTTCTATCTTATGCATTTTGTCTAACTTGAACTAAAAGAAGAATTTGGTAACCTTTGTAACCTCCCCTTGCCTATATATTGGAGGCTAGGCCATTGAGATTGGGATCAGAATTCATGTATTGTTATGTTGTCGAGATCTTGCTTGAAAGAGAGAGAGAGAGAGTTTGAAGAGCTAGGAGCTAGAGGAGGTCATGCTACAACTACTTATGGTTGTAATCTTCCTTCATTTATTTAATATATAGATCTATTATTGTTTCTTCCATATTGTTGTCTATCATTTATGCATCTTGTGTTTATTTAATGATAGTTTGGAAGATGGTCTTATGTTGATATATTCAATGATGTATTTTTGTTCATTTATTGATATTTTGGATTGATAAAGTTTTATATGTTGTAAAGGTTATTTTTGCTCTCTTTTGTGTGTAGGATTGATCTTTGGAGTTGGTTGGGCTTGTTTATCAACCATGTTGACTGCTCCAGTTAATTTATGTGAAAGGATAAACAGGTAACCCTTTACCATTTATATGTCCATTCTAGCTTATTATTTACATTATTGAATGGGTCTAACTGTTAGGTAAACTTGACTAGGGATAGAGTCAAAAGTTGACCAGGGTAAACAATGATGGTTTTGGGGCACATGGTATTGTGCACCCATGGTATTATGCCCGTGGTATTATATGTAATGGAGCCTATAAAAGGCTGGAAGGACTTCATTGTAATGCAAGGGCCTGGAGGTGAGCGGTGAAGGCTCACTTGGCCGGATTGGCCAGGGTTTTGGCCAAGGATAATGAAATTTCATTATGATTGGGTTTTTCCCCGGATTTGGGGTTTTCCCAGATAAACATGTGTGTTTATGGTTATTGCTAGTTAATTTTATATTTATTCATCTCAGTATTTATTTATGTTATGTAGTAAATTTCTTAACAACTGGTATCAGAGCCAGATATTGGGTTCAAAGCGATTCTTTGATGCCAGGGGTTTATAGTGCCTGATGAGATCAATGCAGCGTTTTTCCAGATCTGGGTTTGGAAAATAATGGTGGAACAATCGTACGCGGAAGAACCTCGAGGAGAATGGAAACCAATGGCTATTAAAAGAGGTAAGGCATGTTCCAGATCTAAAGAAAAATCTGATTTCAACAGGGCAGTTAGGCGGTGAAGGTTGTGTGACAACTTTCATAGATAAAGCTTGGAAGGTCACCAAAGGAGCCCTGGTAATAGCAAAAGGCAAAAAGGTTGGTACATTGTATTTATGCAATGGTATTTCTAACTCTGTTAATGCTTTAACTCCCAAAGGAGCAAATGCAGCATTATGGCATCATAGGCTCGGACACATGAGTGAAAAGGGGATGAAGATTCTTCACTCAAGGAATTTGTTGCCGGGTTTGAAGAATGTTGATTTGGACTTCTGTGAGAATTGCATTTATGGAAAACAGAAGAGAGTCAGATTTCTCAGAGTTGGGAAGGAAAAAAAGAATGAAAAATTAGAGCTTGTGCATACAGATGTATGGGGACCTGCTCAGGTATCATCTCTCGGTGACTCTCATTATTATGTAACTTTTATTGATGATGCAACTAGAAAAACTTGGATTTATTGTATTAAGAATAAATCTGATGTATTTGATACTTTCAAGAAATGGAAAGCTTTGGTTGAGATTGAGACAGGAAAGAAATTGAAGTGTCTTAGATCAGACAATGGAGGTGAATATTGTAGCAAAGAGTTTGATAGAAGTCTTGTAAGGGCTCTGGACACCACATATCTCCACAATGGTATGATATTGTCCACTTTGGACCTAAGCCCTCATGGATTTGCTCTTGGGCTTTACCCCAAAAGGCCTCATACCAATGGAGATATTTGTACATCCTTATATACCCATGATCCTTTCCACTTCTAGTCAATGTGGGACTTTGGTCGTATACCCAACAATCCTCCCCTCGAACAAAGGACCATCGAGCCTCCCCTCAAATGATTATCCATCCGCAGGATTCTCCCCTCTCTACCAACCAGGATTCTCCGCTCCAATGCGTTGGAAGCACACGCTTTACATGGAAGCACCACCTATCTCGAGAGCTTGCTCTAACCAAGCTCATCCACGGGCTTACCTGGGCTCACCACCTTCGTTCGGCATTCCGAGGATTTGGCTAACTTCGAATCTGGCTCCGATACCACTTGTAAGGGCTCTGGACACCACATATCTCCACAATAGTATGATATTGTCCACTTTGGGCCTAAGCCCTCATGGATTTGCTCTTGGGCTTTACCCCAAAAGGCCTCATAGCAATGGAAATATTTGTCCATCCTTATATACCCATGATCCTTCCCACTTCTAGTCAATGTGGGACTTTGGTCGTATACCCAACACTAACCATACCTTGGTAGATCTCTTGATATGCCTGCCTTAGGTTTTGGGAAAACCATAGAAGATTTCTTGTCTATCTGACCAAGCATGAATCCTTGTAGCAGAATTGACAACTACACTGGGGATCATTCTGATTCCTGATTTTGTTTTTATCTCCTAGACCTTGAATCTTTGGCCTTGTCAGTATTGAATTATTGTTATTTATTTGTTTGCTTGCTAGTTCTATTGATCTTAGACTTTTTTTTGACTTGGATTTCCCTTTTATCTGAGAAAATCCACTGTAATATTACCTTCCAATGTATTCCATTGTGTTATAACATAGGTTATTTTTGTGCACAATGCGTTACCCGTGTTTATAACACTTAGTCAAGTCTAGAAACCCACATTACTACCTATAACCTTTGTTTTTCAACTTTTCTTTGGATTTCCTTGTTTAATATTATATTGTCTATTAGTCCTTGAATTTGTACTACATGAAGCTTTGTCTTTCCTAGATGCATCCATCCTTTTATTTCAAAAATATAGCTTAGTTGCTTCATTAAAAGAAAAATTAAAAAAATATGTTTTTATTCATTTAGGTTGTTTTGTTCTATCTGAAAGTGAGATTTTGATTTGAATTTGAATGTCCAATTTTGTCTTGAATTTATTGAATCTTCATTAGTATTTTTTTGTTCTAGAAAAAGATGTTTATTACTCTCTCCTTATAGAATCACTTTATAGTTGAAACCAATTTGAACATCATATTTCTACATGGTTTGAGTCATGTCTAATGATTTCATACGTCAAAACCTTTCTGAAGACATTAAAAAACTACCTTTAAAAGAAACAATGTAATAAAAGTAATCAACAACATTTTTTTCATAGGAAAAGCACATATTAGTTTAGGCTAGGGTCTTGGGTTAGGTTATGCAAGTCAACTCGCCAAGGCTACAAAACTGAACTAGTTTCATTAAAAAGTGACAATGTTGCTGCACTCTCATTAATTGGGATCACTCCTCTAACATGGGAGTTAAGCACAAAGAAAAATCAGAGTGTGAGAGAAGGTATTTTGCCTTTGATTTCATTTCGGTGGGTATTTGTATACTAGATATTTCTTTGAGAATTTCGGAGCTAATTCGAGGACTTAGGTATCATGCCCACACTTCGTACTTCCCATGAACATGACCCCCCCAATGGTGATTGTGATTTGAGGTAAAGAGTAGTGGTCATAAGCTTATTGAAACATAAACAAGGTGGTTGGGGCGAGTTGCCTTGGTACATGAAATGAACAAACCTACTATGTATTTAGTGTTTTGGGAGGATACTTGTCTTCATGAGAGTGCTTGGCCCTTTATTACCAAGTTTGATCCTAAGCTAAGGAGTAATCATAACTATCTCTTTCCAAATTGGCTTTCTCTTATAGTTATTTGATACTAGATTGCATCACCAGCTAGTTGTGACTAATGAAAAACGTTTTATTACTTGTTGATGTCATAAAGTTCTTTTCTTTTTTAGGTTTGTGTTAACTTTTTACTAAGACTATATATACATCACTTAATAATTTTTTTTAAAACATATATTATTCATCATGGCTACCACCAGACCTCATCATCAGTCTCGACAACTGTGAGGCCTTCCTAGACTTCCTGTGGAGGAATTTATGAGTGAATCAAATTCCCCCACTTCTTAGGCGAGTCATTCTCTTGTTTAAAATAGTGAATCACACCATATTGAACCAAGGTATTTTCTACCTGAGAACCCTTTTACTGAAGGTTTAGTACCTTCATATAATCCTCCACTCACCAATCATTATTATGCTTAAGAAAAAACCATTTCCTACAGTGCCTTCATTTGTTTCAATTTTGAACATCCGAATGATTATTGGTGAGTCATGGTATTTTTTGGACGTTTTTGCTCCACCACCCTTCAATCCACATGTACCAACTTCTACATTATTTGTTAGTTATCCAAATATTTAGCCTATGACTAATCTAGGAACCCCAACTACACCAAATTTGGGTTGTGTGCCACAATTTCTACCTCCCACTATCCCACCTCCTTTTGTGTCGGATCCTGGACCTCCAACCCTCACCCCATTGGTTGTTTTCATTTCACCAATGTTTAACAATCCTTTTGGTTAGAATCCTGATCTATTAAGTTCTCCTCCCCCTCTGATTTAGAGTGGGGCCAACATTGTTGACACCTATCCATCTACTAGGGGAATTCTCATACCCATGTAATCTATGCTACAACTTGGTCCCTCTCTAATCAATATTTTCCCTCCAAGTGGTTATCCTTTTGGTGGTAGTCCTACGCCTAATGCACCTTATGTGGAAAATATTGTCCCATATCTTGTACCCACTGCATCTCCTTGGGGCCTCCCAAATTAACTGTCAATACATGTTTGAGGAAGCCTCTATCCCAGGGGAAACCATTTTTCCAATGGCCTTCCTCAGGATGGGGCATACCTTATGTCCCATTACTTTATATGACCCCACCTCCACCTTAAGGGAATTACTATCCTTTGCATCTTATGTACCCAACCAAAAACCAATTAATAGTTCAGCCTTTGGGTCCCTCGGTTCATCATGTTCTTTCATGGTTAGATTCAATGGAGCCTACTACATTTCCATTTATGGCTACTCTTAACATCCTATATATATACAAGTTGACTAATGACTCCATCATCCATAATTTTCTCTAGCCTTTGAGACCACACAAAATTCTTGTTGGCATTCCAAAGTTTGAGGGCAAGCATGGAGATGACCAGGAAACACATGTCACTACACACTACCTTTGATGTGTTTCCAATTCCAAGATTGAAGATAGCATCCAACTCAAGATTTTCCCACATACCCTAACTAGAAATGTTTCCAAGTGGTATTTTGAATTATTGCGCACCTCTATTAACAATTTCAACACACTCACCAAGGAATTATTAAAGCATTTCCATTTACCAATATGTTACGAAACCAAAACAAAATTTTTGACATATCTATGCTGGAGAAACTCTAGCCACATCTTTGATCATATTCATGAATGGAGATGATAATGAAGGTTAGTAAGGCACCCATTCTAGACTACCTATTAGCATATTCGTCCCACAGAGCTCTTTTACATGTCATCACGAAGGATGTTTCTATGCCTAGAGTTGTGAAAAAATACCAATCTATACGACATTCCCAACATATATATCCTATTTCCTCGCAATCTAGCATGCTTTATGACTTGATCCCTAACACTCCTCAAACATCTAATACTCCATGTCCACGTGCTAATGGTCTCATTAGTGCTACCACAGGAATCGTTGTAAACTAGTTGAGAGGGAAAACTAATTAGTTATCCATTATTATTTCCCCCACCTCAACTACAATGGCTCACCCTAACAATCTACACAACAACCTAGCAGTGATAAAATGAAGAACATGAAAAGGACTGGTCCTTCTAAGGAGTAGCAACTTCCTCAATGTTAGAGAATTATATATTACAGAGCAATGGAACACATAAAATATTGCAGAAATATAAACACAGAAAACACATAAAACAAGAGAGACATAGATATACGTGGTTCACCTAGTTTGGGCTATGTCCATGGAGAAACAGCTAGTCATTCCTTTTATATTATCCAGCAAACTGAAGAGATACAACCTACAACAGATCCACTATAATTCCCTCTTCGCTCTCAATCTCCTCTCTCTTCCTCACTCAGAATATAGATATACATAAACGCAATACAATTCCCTCATATATAGTGAGGGGTTACCTTCTAGGGCAAAAAACCCTAAATTAAACATAACTTCTACCATCAGGTCTCTGCCTAATGAACGGCCCAGATTGACTACGAAATTACAACATTTTACAAGGCAATTTTCAATCTATTCTTAACTTTGGGGGCACTGCCCCTGACCCCCCTGCTAGGGGGGGCTCCCAAAGGTCACAACCACCCCCCCTATGGTGAATATTTTACGGGTGCTTTTGCCACCCCATTATGAACTGGGGTCCAATGCAGCAATACCTTTGAATATAGAAGATAATCAGGCTCCACACCCAAAAATCTCCCACTTGGAGACTGAATATAGCAACTCCACCACTGCTTCATTTGTTGGACAATGACTCCACTTTGGACCCGGATATTTCTCATCTTCTTCATCATACTTGAAGACCAATTGAAACTGAGAAAATTCTTAGTTTCTCCCTGGTTACAACTTTTGCTAACATATCTGCAGGATTCTGGCTAGTGTGTATCTTCTCCAGCTTCAACTGTCCATCTTCCAACGCTGACTGTATGAAATGGTACTTGAGATGTATATGTTTAGTCTTGGAATGAAATGTAGAGTTCTTTGCAAGATGTATGGCACTTTGGTTGTCACTGTATAACTTTCCCAACTCCTACTTCTTACCCAATTCATCTAGAAACCTTTGTAACCAAATCATTTCTTTACTAGCCTCTGTAGTAGCAACATACTCTGCTTTTGTTGTTGAAAGTGCAACAATACTTTACAGTTTTGAGACCCAACTGATAGTTGTTCCACCTATAGTAAACACATACCCTGTTGTGCTTCTCCTGTTATCTCTATCACCCGCCATATCTACATCAACCATATCCCTGTAGAGTAATGTTTGAACCACCAAAGCATAATTCTTGATTTGTGGTACCTCTAAAATACCTGAGAATCCACTTCACCACCATCCAATGTTCTTTTCTTGGATTTTTCATGTACCTGCTTACAACTCCCACTACAAGTGCAATATCAGGCCTTGTGTAGACCATTGCATACATTAAGCTTCCAACGGCTAATGCATATGGAACTTTAGACATATGAGCCATTTCTTCCTAAGCCTTGGGACACTCCTCACTTAATTTGAAATGGCTAGCCAAAGGTATACTAACTGGTTTTGCATTCTGCATATTAAACCTTTTAAACACCTTTTCTATGTACTCACTTTGAGACAATGTTAATTTGCGATTCTTCCTGTCTCTAGTTATTCTCATACCAAGGCACCCAAATCCTTCATTGCAAATGTGTTTGCCAATTTTATTTTGAGCACATTTATTTCCTACATGTTAGAACCTACAACAATCATGTCATCTACATACAATAACAATATAATATAGCTGCCATCATTTTGCCTTTTGAGATAAAAACAATGATCAGAGTGACATCTAGTATAACCTTGTTCAAACGTAAACCTGTCAAATTTTAGATACCACTACCTTGGAGCCTATTTTAAGCCATACAAGCTCTTCTTCAACCTGCAGACTAGTTTCTCCTTCCCTTTTACCTCATATCCTTGTGGCTGCTACATATATATCTCTTCCTCCAAATCCCCATGGAGAAAGGTTGTCTTTACATCTAACTGCTCAATATGCAAATCTTCAGCTGCTACTAGACTTAAAATAGTTTTGATTGAAGTCAATTTAACAACAGGAGAAATATCTCATGAAAGCCTATACCCTTTTTCTTGGCAAACCCTTTCACCACAAGTCTAGCTTTATACCTTTTTCTACCTCCATCTTCTTCCTTCAACTTGTAAACCCATTTATTCTGCAATGTTGTTTTACCTGCATGCAACTTGACTAAGCCCCAATTCTAGTTATGTGTTAAGGAGTCCATCTCTTCTTTCATGGTTTGCTCCCTCTTCTTCCTGGTTTCTACCTACACTGCTTCTTCATAACATTATGGTTCACCAGAATCAGTCAAAAATACATAATATAATGAAGGAGAGTATTGTTCAGGGGGTCTACTTATCCTTGTAGATCTTCTAACACCACTTTCAGGTGTTTGAGGTGCTTGTTGCTGTTGTGGTTGTTGTTCTGGTTATTGATCATTATGATTTGCAAGAACCATCACTTTTTCTATGATCTTGTCAAGCACTGTGTATTCTCTGTTTTCTTTTTCTTGTTTCTTTTCCTGTAGGTGATCCTTATACAAAACCTTTTCATTGAATATGACATCTCTGCTCCTAATGATTTTGTGTTTTTCATAATCATAAAAGCGATAGCCAAAATCATTAACACCATATCCAATAAAGGTACATTTCTTTGATTTTGCCTCGAGCTTTGTTATATTTTATTTATTAATGTGGACAAAGGCGTCACAACCAAAAGTCTTTAAAAAGGAGTAGTTTACCTTTTTACCTGTCCAAGCCTCCTTTGGAATACCACCATCCAAGGAACTTGAAGGCCCTCTGTTTATTAGATAAATAGTAGTATCTACAACATCTACCCAAAATTGTAAAGGCAATCTTGCATGCATTCTCATGCACCTTGCAAGCTCCATGATTGTCCTGATCATCCTTTCTGACACATCATTTTCTTGTGGTGTTCGTGGAACTGTCTTCTCTCTACGAATTCCATGCTCTGAATAGTACCCATCAAACTCTTTGCTACAATATTCACCTCCATTGTCTGATCTGAGACACTTCAACCTTTTTCCTGTCTCATTTTCAACAAAAGCTTTCCATTTCTTGAAAGTATCAAATACATCAAATTTATTTCGAATACAATAAATGCAGGTTTTTCTCGTTGCATCATCAATAAAAGTAACATACTAACGAGAGCCACCAAGAGATGATACCTGAGAAGGTCCCCATAAATCTGTATACACAAGATCTAATTTTTCGCTCTTCTTTTCTTTCCCAACTCTAGGGAATCTGACTCTCTTCTATTTTCCAGAAACACAATTCTCACAGAATTTTAAATCAGCATGCATCAAACTTGGCAACAAATTTCTTGAGTGAAGAATCTGCATCCCCTTCTCACTCATGTGCCCGAGCCTATGGTGCCACAATGCTGTATCTTCTCATGTAGAGGTTAAAGTATTAATAGAATTAGAAATACCATTGCATAAATACAATGTATCAACCTTTCCTCCTTTCGCTATTACCAAGGATCCTTTACTGACCTTCTAGGTTTTATTTGTGAAAGTAGTTACACAACCTTCACCTCCCAACTGTCTTGTTGAAATTAGATTTTTCTTCAGACTTGGAACATGGCTTACCTCCTTCAATAGCCACTGATTTCCATTTTTGTTGTTTTATGAAAACTGTACCCATTCCAATGATTTTACATGGTTTATCATCACCCAATCAAACCTATCCAAAATCTCCTTGAACATAATCATAAAGATGTTTCCTATCAGGTGTGGCATGGAATGAGGCCCCTGAATCTACCACACAACCATCAATAATATCTTCTAATCAAAGACTCAAAGCATCTTGCAACACATCACCTGTTACATTCACTTCATGATTAGTTTCTTGTTGTGCATCTCCTTCTTTTCCCTTTCGAGACTTGTATTCTTTCTTCAGGTATCCTTTCTTCCTACATTTCTAGCAAACTATCCCCGATCTGGACTTGGATCTGCCTTTTCTTGACTTACTGCGATATCTAGGGCTCTCTCCTCTTTCCATTTTTCTTCCCCTAGTCTCTGCAGTCAAAGCATTACCTGATGTCTCACCAGAGCTTTTCCATCGCATTTCCTCGCTAAGGATTGCACCAACAACATCATCAAACTTTAAAGTACTAGATCCAGAGACAAAGTTACTAATGGCCATAACTAAACCATTCCAACTTTCTGGCAATGAGCACAGAAATAACAGAGCCCTAACTTCATCATCAAAAGTTACCCCTACAGAACTTAACTGAATGGTAACTGTATTAAATTCATTTAAATGATCAGTAACAGATCCACCTTCTGACATCTTCATATTAAATAAATGCTTCATAAGAAATACCTTATTTGAGGCCGAGGGTTTTTCATATAGTTTGGCCAATGTCGAAATTAAACCATATGTTGTCATTTCCTTTGAAATATTAAACACTACCGATGCCGCTATGCATAGTCATATTGTTCCAAGTGCCTTTCTGTCAAGAATATCCCATTCTGTGTCTGTCATACTCATTGGCGTCTTTGTCTTTCCACTCAATGGTTGGTACAGATCTCTCTGATACAGATAATCTTCCATTTGTATCTTCCACAACTGGTAGTTTTGGCCATTAAATTTTTAGACCCTAAACCTACCATCTTCTGCCATTGCTCCCACTCGAACTAGGAACCCTTCTCTCCTGCGAGTTTATCAGCCAAATAGACCTTCAGCTCTGATATCAGTTGTTAGAGAATTATATATTATAGAGCATTGGAACACACAAAATATTGCAGAAATATAAACATAGAAAATGCATAAAACAAGAGAGACACATACATACGTGGTTCACCCAGTTTGGGCTACATCCACAGAGAAACAACCAGTCCTTCCTTTTATATTATCCGGCAAACTGAAGAGATACAACCTACAGCAGTTCCATTATAATTCCCTCTTCACTCTCAATCTCCTCTCTCTTCCTCACTCAGAATACATATATACATAGACGCAATACAATTCCCTCATATATAGCGAGGGGTTGCCTTCTAAGGCAAAAAACCCTAAATTAAACATAAATTCTACCATCAAATCTCTGCCTAATGAATGACCTAGATTGACTACGAAATTACAAAATTTTACAAGGGAATTTTACATCTATTCTTAGCTTCAGTGGCACTACCCCTAATCCCCCCGCCAGGGGTGGGCTCCCAAAGGTCGTAGCCACACCCCCGGACCCCCCTGCAGCGAATATTTTACAGGCGGCATTGCCGCCCCATTACGAACTGGGGTCCAATGCTGCAATACCTTTGTATACAGAAGATAATTAGGCTCCATACCCAACACTCAAAACACCCAAACTCAAAAAGAACTTGCCACTACTAACTCTAATAAAGGAAAAGAGAAAGTGCTTAAGTTTCCTCGCAGGATTTGCATTAAGTATCATTTAACCTACAAATTTCCCCATTTATAGGAACACGGTAATCTCCTCGTACAAAAAGATTCTAGGACCCCTATTATCCTTCACAATATTTTCCCTACCCAATAGCAGCAGCAATGACAACATCTCATTGTGAACCCACCCCCACCTTGGAAATGGGGCAATGGTGGCTCTCGTCACCGTCCCTATGGAGAAGCATCGTAATTTGTCCATGTTTTTAAGGCCATTGATTTACAAACTAAAGCCAAGAATTATTGGAAGTCTACCCTAGAGACTTTGGATACTTTGTTGTCTTCTACTCTACAACCAGCTAATGATTTACATATTGAGAGGCCCATTGTTGACCCTCTTATTCATCTCCTAAAAGGGACACTTTTCCATGCTACACACAATATATATACATGTGTTGCCAAGAACTACAGTATTGTAGACGATATCACGCAGGCACCTTGTGACATGTCCACTCTCGAAGTATTACAAAGGTGTCTTATGCAATGGAAATATTTTCTTTTGTCTATAGGAAATGTAAACCCTCATGATTCCAAACTTGTTATATTTTACATGTATAAAAGTACGCCACACCTTTCCCTCAAACTTGCATTCCAAGTGCAGATTCATTCGAAAGGAAAAGTCATTCATCATACCATCATTGACGAAGGTGCATCTACCTGTGTGATGACTACTTCCTATTTGATTTCTCTAGGTTCACCCACTCTTTCCCTACCATGAAATTCCTTGAAATATTTTGACAATTACACTTTCACTCCTAAAGGACATCTGGATAGTTTTCCCATCACCCTTGGTGGGAAAACTATTTCCCTCAATATTGAATTTATGGATCACTCACTCAATTATAATCTTTGTCTAAGATGTAGTTGGACTTATGAAATGTGAGCCATTGTCTCATCAATTTTCTAAATTATCTCTTTTCCTCATCAAGGGAAAATCATGACTTTGGATCAATTATCCTTCTGCACCCCTGTGTTTCAACCATTACCTACCAGAAATTTTCCTCTAGTGGGTGTTCTCTTAAAACCTTTTCTAGCATTGGTACTAGCTTGTTGAAGGGTTCCTCACTTTTAGGGTGTTTCCCTCTTCTGCTACCTAAATTTCCTATGACCATTTCAATGATGTCTACTATTTTTCATGGTCTTATGGATCCTTGGATACTCCCAACCCATTCCACGATTCATTCTTTTGGAGACCAGATGCCACTATCACCCCCATAGCTATCTTATCATGATATACAATCAGCATCTGAGTCTTCGCCTTCCTTGGTTCAGGAAAATGGTACCACTTACTCTCCAGTCACAACTCCCTTTATTGATTTCCCTAATATTGTATTTCCTTTTGATGAGGTGATTTTGGAAATCAAGTCTCTAGGCTAGTGACCTTTAGATGAGTTGCATTATTGTGCTTCAGTCTCTTTTCAAACTGAACTGGGCATATATCCTTTACAAATCATGTCATTTGACAAACCTGAGACTGTACCTTCCCCCTTCACAACTGTTCACAAGTTAGATGTGGAAGGAAACTTAGGTAACCTATCCAAGAAAATTCTTATTGACATATTGATCAAATCATGAGTGATGGAAAACATCTAGATTGGAGCAAAATACACTCCCGAGGATATTGCTAGCTTGACCTATCTCTCTAAAGATTTTTGCGACATTTTTTCTTGGGCTTAATAAGAAATCCTAGGTAGAGATACATCTATCATCGACCATGAGGTCAATAAATATGTTGATGCCAAGCTTGTCCAACAAAGACATAGACTAGTACACACTCACAAGTTAGCTACCATTAAGGAAGAAATTGAAAAATTGCTTAACGTTGGTTTGATTTATTCTGTTCCTTTGATTAAATGGGTATCTAATGTAGTTCTAATCAATAATAAACAAGGAGCCATCTATGTGTGTGACAATTACCATGATTTGAATATTTATCATCCAAAAGATAATTATCTGACACCTTTCATTGACGAGATCATCGACGACTACACCAGATGCCAAGATTTTTCCTTTATGGATTTCTTTTCCGACTACAATCTCATCACTATTAAACCAAACAATTAGCATAACACTGTATTTATCTATCCTTGGGCCACATTTTCTTACCACAAAATTCCTTTTGGTCTTAAGAATGTAGGAGCCACTTTTTAGAGAGCCATGGACTATGCCTTTCATGAATCGGACAGATTTTTCAAGCTTCTATCGATGACATTCTTGCTCATTTTTAACAATGTTTCAATCACCTAGCTCATCTTTGATTTATTTTCCTTAGGTGTTGTTTCTATAAAAATTGTCTAAATCCACACAAGTGTGTCTTCTTTTCCAAGTTCATACCTCTCGTTGGTTTCATCATCTCTAAACATGGGATATGGGTTTATCCCACTAAGGTTGAGGAAATTCTCCAACACCCCCCTCCTTAATCCATTGTTCAACTCCAAAGTTTGCAACAGAAAGAAATATTCTTATGTCATTTTGTCATCAACTATGCTGAAATCATGAAAGGTTTCATTCATTTACTAAAGAAATGAGTTCCCATTTTGTGGGATGATTAAGACTAAAGATCATTTGATTCCTTGAAAAAGGATTTAACCTATTCCCCACTATTGAGTCCTCAAGACTACACTCCTGACTTTTCGTGGTATCTTACCACTTCACCATCCTCTATCGTCATGGTGCCCATTCAATAAGATGACACTCAATATGAGAATGTGATCTATTGCCTCTCCAAAATCCTCATTTGGCTTGAAATCGTGTATTTTCATGTGGAGAAACTTTATTTAGTAGTAGTCTTTGTTTTCAACTACTTTCATCTTTACATACTAGGGTGCCAAACCACTAGAATTGCTTTGGAAAGCCATATGAGACATAATTTGTCTTTTCAAACCATTGGAGGAAAGTATTCCAAATGGATAAATATACTCCAAGATGTTTGACTTAGTATTCACCACCAAACAATCCAATGAATCCTTGGTCTTCACTAAGTTGTTGTCAAATCTTCCCTGAGTCAACTTAGATGAAGTAGCACATGATGTTGTGCCAGATGAATGAATTTATCTAGTCAACTATTCTAACCTGTGGTATAGATATATCCTTGTGAATCTTTAGACCCAACGTTTCTACCAACTCCTATCTAAAGACCACCTTCATCATATTCACCACCATGCGAAATATTATCTGATTCTTAACAGTAGATTATATAATTGTGGTGTTGATTATTTTTTTTGAAGTTGTCTTACACATGAGAAAGAAAAATATGTTTTATATGACTACCATTTTCGGGCATCTGTCAGCCATATTTTGGGCATGGCTACTGACTAGAAAATTTTTCATGTTGGACTCTATTGGCTAACTCTTTTTAAAGACTATATAACCACGGTCCAGAAGTGGCATCCTTATCAAGTTCTTACAAATAAATTGCATGCATGCCCTGGCCCTTTTCACTTGGTAGTTACTGTTGGTCCATTTTCTAAATGGGGTATTGACTTCATTACTTGTAATACCACTTAAGATAATGGTCATGGTTACATCATTATCATCGTGAACTACTTCACCCTGTTTACTGAAGCCATACATAATTTCAAGGCCGATGGAGAAATTGTTGGCTTGGTTTTTAAATTAAGTCATTTCCTAGTTCGCTGTGCCTAAAACTATTGTCATGGACCATTGATCTCATTTCCAAAATCACATGATGTCTAAGTTGACTTGCATGCTTGGTTTTTTCCAAGACCACTCATATTTCTACTACTCATAGATTAATGACCAAGTTGAAGCTGTCAACGACATCCTCAAAACCATGACCCAATGGCTAGTAGGTAACTATAAAACTAGTTAGCATGGAATTTTGTATTCTACACTCTAGGCATACTGCACCTCTATCAAGACTGCTACATTCTTTACAAATTTTCCATTAATTTACAACCTGGAAGTAGTCCTTTCTATCAAGTGTCAAATTCCATCGTTGAAACTTGTCATTGAACTCCTGGCCAACACCTTTACTAAAGAGGAATAATTATTGTCACTTCATCGGCCAGATGAAACTCGTCAAGATGTTGCACTATCTCAATATGAGAAACATGTTAAGCCTCACTCTTTCCAAGAGGGTGATATTGCTCTTGTTTATGTCTAGAATAATGACCTCTTGGAGGCACGAACTTTTCAACCAATGTGGCTCATTCCTTTTATTGTCACACAGGTCCTTTCCAAAGAGTCTTATGAAATTATGGACTGTGATGGAAATCCACTCAAGGATCCCCACAACAAGTTCTATCAGAGAAAAGTATTATTCCTAGTATCCCACTAGCATATGCTTTGTAAGTTTATATATAAAGTTTTCTCTTTTGTTATGCTTCTTTTCTTGAATTGTTTTTGGCTAAATATATTTATTTTCCTCATAATTGTCTCATTTACGTAGATGTCATAAATACCCTCACCATATATTTGATACGTGGATGTTTTTAGTCCTTATACTTGGCACATTACTTCAGTTGCTTCGGTGCTTTATACACCTACCTCAAACCTACATAATTTTGGTGGAGTCTTCCTTGGTCACACTACTAATAATGTTGCAGAGTAAATTATAGTTATTGAACTCCTTTCAGAGGCTATTTCTCTGGGAATTTAACACTTAGTGATCAAATTAGACTCCTAATTGGTAGTTATCCATCTAAATATTCATTATCACATTTTTCATCCAATATTGCTTCGTTAATTTTTAAGGGTTCATCTTTTGGAACGAAATTTTGATTTTATCACTTATGAGCACTTTCTACGGGCATCTAATGGATTAGCTAATTCATTAAGAAATTATTTCTTAAATTGGATTTTGTCACATTCATTATAGTCACAAACATGTGTCTATATTTCCATCCTAAAATTACACAAAAAGCATCAAATATACCATAAACTCCAAAAAGGTACTTGTATATATAGACCGTATAAAGTTTTTTACATCAAAAATCCCTAAAACTTGGGTGTTTTATACAAAATGGCTACTATATTGCGCAACATAACACCCTAAATCCTAGAAATTTCTACTCCTACTAAGCTTGGTGGTCATGATAGCACATCATTTCTCATGTTATCTTCGTAAGAGGTACCAAGAATCTCTCTGACATACCCATTGTGTGCCTCTATAGATGAATTAGTATCTCACTCATGGAAAGAATTGAAACATCCTTCATTAGTCCCACGAGGTTTTTGGAAACCTCTCAAAGGATCTATGTATCACCCCCCTCTTCAGTAGCTATCATGGCCCTTTCTTCCACTTCAACCCCAACAAGTTTCTCACCATGTCTAGCTCCTCAAATAATTCCCGCAGGATGGACCAATACTACATATATGTCATGCCAAAACTCTTATTATTTTGTTACATCCACAATAAAAAATTGTAGAAAATTCAAAAGCCAAAAACACTATTTCACTAATCTATCTTCTTACCTACTGGCGCCCACTAAGTACCTTCTAGTTGTACTAGTTATGGGTCCCCTGTGAAATTCATCCCTGCATATGGAAATTCCTCTATCATAGGGATTTGGCTCCATAACCATGTCATTAAATCTACATGAGAATATCTTATAATCAATGCCCCTCCTTTTTGAGGCATCAATTCATGCCACCTATGTATTCATGGATCCCTAGGATCACCTACAAGTAGACTCATCCATGGTCTCATCACAAGCACTCTCTCTAGGAAGAAGGAGGCATTTAGTGTACCATACCAAATTCTCTTTGGGCCCTAGTCTTAATTGTCGTCATTTCTTCTTTTACATACATGAGAAGACTCACACACTGTTAGGCCCCTATACTACTAGTCTAACCCCTTATTGTTATTAGTACAACCCCCTTATTATATTGTTGTACCCATGTAGTCCCGATATTGTTACTATTGTGCCCAATAGAAACCCACTATTGTTATTATTGTGCCCTTACATTATTATTGTTATGTCGGCTCTGATTATATTATGACCCCTTAGTCTCCTACATATAGAAAGGAGGTATTGTCATTTGTATCATCAAAGAATTGTTCATTTGTGTAATGTAAAGGAGGTTTCCCCCTCGAAGAGGCTGAATTATAAGGCGTTGATCTATCTTTTCTATCTTTTAGTGAGCTGGTTCCATAAAATTTGGTATCAGAGCTTTGGATTCTATGGTTTCGCTACTCCAAATAGGTCATCAAGGCATTTTCACTATAACTTTTTTTCTGCGATGTTTCAGAAGAAAAAAAAACCCATTTGATACGAAATTGCACCAAACCTCAGGTCCAAATTTCAGAGCATTTAGCGCAATATTTGTGGAGATATGATCTGAGGAAATTAGCCTTGTTGCAAACTCCTAAATTACATTCCAAACTGGTGACCTTGGTAAAATAGTCATAACTTTTGTTTTGAGAATTAGATTGAAATTTCGTAAGAAATTACAAAACGAGGACAGACTATAGTTTCTTGTGTACACTTTTCAAATCCAAAGGTCGAAACAGTGACTCGTGGCACGTCGTACAAATTCGCTCTACTGAACTAGTCTATAATCAGGTCACCGTGGGAGATTTGGCATAACTCTTCCTTGGAGAATCCAATTTGGATCAGACCGGTGGCATTGGAAAGAGGATGCAGAGGGCCACTATAGGTCGCGATTTCAGAATTGGAAGATTTGAAATTACAGAGTTACAGTCATTTCAAGATCGAGCTCCTAAAATCAAGAAAAAATGAGATGAGGAAGTTTGATGGCAAGGATCCGGTAAATTGGATACTACAGATGGAGAAATACTTTGATCTACATGGTGTACCACTGTTACAAAAGGTATGTATTGCATCTAATTATTTAGAACCGAATCAATTTTTATGGTATAAAGGGCTTTGTTCTCGTAAACCGCTTGTCATGTGGTCAATTTTCACGGAGGAAATGATAGCACATTATGAGGATACAAAGAGAAACTCCTTCTTTACCCAATTGATAAATCTCAAACAAAAGGGTTCAATGGAAGAGCACATTGAAGACTTCCAAAAATTGAATAGAAAGGTAAATTATATTCCAAAGAAGCAAAGGATTGATGTCTACATAGGGACTTTAAAGGATAACGTTCAACATGAGGTTCGTTTTTGGGAACCTGATTCATTGGAGGAGGAATTCAAGTTGGCAAGAAAAATTGAAAGCGAAATTATGAAAACAAGGAATCCCACCACTCATGACTATAATTATGGAAGTGTTTCTTCTCCTAGCCTTCCACAACCTACAAGGCTTACACCACAACAATTGGAAGAAAAAAGAGAAAAAGGGCTTTGTTACAATTGTGATAGAAAATGCACTAAAGGTCATAAGTGTGCTGAGAAGAAATTATTTTACATAGAGTATGAAGAGGAGGAAGAAAAGGATCAAGAAACATCAAAACAAGAGGATATACACTAGGACCCAACCCTAAAGAAAGAAGAAATGAATCCGACCATATCTTGTAAACCATTGGAAAGAATTACCACTCCTCAAATTCTCAAGATAGAAGGACATATCAAGAAGAAAAAGGTTCAAGAAGTGAAATATCATATCAAGAAAGAAGAAATGAATCCAACCATATCTTGTAACGCATTGGCCAGAATTACCACTCGTCAAACTATCCAGATAGAAGGACATATCAAGAAAAAAAAATGTTCAAGAAGAGAAAGATCACATCGAGCATCAAGAAATGAATCTGACCATATATTGTAAAGCATTGGAAGAAATTACCACTCCTCAAACTCTCAAGATAGAAGGGCATATCAAGAAGAAAAAGGTTCAAGCAGTGAAAGATCACATCAAGCATCAACAACAAGTTCTCCAACTTTTAAAGGATAATGCCACTTTGGTGCAAAATTGAATGAAACAATAGGTAGATCAACATCGTAGTGAAAAATGTTTTGATGTAGGTGATTGGGTATTTTTACTGCGGCATCTCAAACGAGCTATTTATGAGAAGGAAATGTTGGCAATACTACATGCACTTAAGAAATGGCGACCTTACCGAATGTGAAGACACTTCAAGGTAAAAATGGATCATGATAGTCTAAAATACTTTTTAGTACAACTATTATCTTTAGAAGAATAGAAAAAAACGGGTCACAAATATGTTGGGTTATGACTTTGACATCATCTATAGAAAAGGGAAGAAAAATTTTGCTGCAGATGCACTCTCAAGAAAGGATGAGGATGTCGAAGCATTGGCTTTTGCTATTTCTATTATCCAACCAGATTGGATAAACAATGTAAGGGATGAATGGAAGAAGGACGAAGAAGTGTGGCCACTCATTTAAAATTTGAAAAGGATCCCAATTCAAACAATATTGACAGAGCTTGAAGAGGAAGGAAAAATCATATTGGAACCTGGAGCAGTCACAGAAACAAGAACCTGATAGCTAAAAAATCGATCAATTGCAGAGTATCTCATCAAGTGGAAGAACTTACCTGATGAATATTCCACATGGGAGGACAAGAATTTTATACAGAAGCATCAAGAACTACTCAAGCATTGAGGACAACACTTTTTGAAGGAGAGGGGCATGTTAGGACCCTACACTACTAGTCTAACCCCTTATTGTTATTAGTAAAACCCCCTTATTATATTATTGTACCCATGTAGTCCCGATATTGTTACTATTGTGCCCAATAGAAGCCCACTATTGTTATTATTGTGCCCTTACATTATTATTGTTATGTTGGCTCTGATTATATTATGACCCCTTAGACTCATATATATAGAAAGGAGGTATTGTCATTTGTATCATCCAAGAATTGTTCATTTGTGTAATGTAAAGGAGGTTTCCCCCTCAAAGAGGCTGAATTCTAAGGCGTTGATCTATCTTTTCTATCTTTTAGCGAGCTAGTTTCATAACACACACCAGCCAAATACCTATGGTTGTATGAAATCCAACTCTAGTGACATCTAGGCCTTAGTCATTACATGTTGACTTTTATCCCTAATAAATTTTAGAATCACCCATAGGATAGACCTAAAAATCCTCTAACTTAGTCACTCAATCGAAATATTATTGCTTACCTTGGATGTACCTAGTGTGAAAAATCCAAGAGTTAGTCACTTGTGATTCTCAGATCAACCCTTCCTCTTGTTAAGTTTGCCTCTACACCTCTACATGATAAACTAGTGAGGAAATATATATCATCTTTCTCAATTCTCAGCTCATGGTCCCCTACTCTTAAGACCCCTTGGTGTTCATCCCACATTTGAATAATTATGTCCAAGAGCTCTTCCTGGCCCTTTATTAGATTGACCCAGGCATATTTTAGCAAACCACATCTCCTTTGAGTTGCCAAACATTCTACATCATTAATAATTATCAATTCCTCCCATTTGTGGACTCTCTCTCCCCACAAACTCATATTCTTAGAGTTAGCCTACACAATTAAAGTTTTTCATTGGTACTCATCCTCTTCGTCAAGGTTTAGAAATACGAAAATGTTTGTTTTTCTCCTTTAGTCATACTAACGTGGGGTCTCTTATCCTATCAACGCATGTTAATGTAGGCCTACCATTTATCAAGTTTTTTTAACCATGGATCATCTAACTGAGAACTTGCATCATCTGACTAAATGAGCTAGGGCTTGCTGAAAATTAAAATTTGAATAGTGAAAATTGAAAGAAATGGACTTAAAAGAAAGCATAGGGTTCAACATATTACCTGAAACAGATGGGAGTTGAAACAATTACCTAGACTATTCACAATGTGCCTCATAATGTCTACTTCTTTTCCTCTCTAAACAGCTCCCCCAGAACAGAATTGGTGCAAATGAGGAGTGCCACTCATATTTATAGACAATGGAAGTATGCCTAAACACTTGGTTTGGTCATTTTTAAGTAGTTTTTCCTTATTTTTCTTGCCATCAATCCTAGTAACGATTTTGAAATACATTTTATATGTTCTAATGTTGTTTTAAGTGGTTTTGCTAATAGATGATAATTACATGCCCAAGATGAGCCTTCTTTTTAGGGACTTTTTCTAGCTCATAAAACTCAAAATACCTCAACTTAACTTATTCAGGCTTGTAAAACTCCTACGAAGAAGATATGAGCCATTATTTTTCTATATTTTTCTTTCTCCCTAAACATAAAGAAATACCACGATTTTTCTTCATCTTACTTGTTTTGAATTTTACGAGGGCTATCAAGTTTACTTTGTTCCCCTCGTACTCATAACAAAATGAGGTGAATGTCTATTAAGCATAGGTTTATCACTTTATCTGGACTCATTGGAATAATTATGGAAAATTAATTGTGTCGAGTATACTATTAAATCTTTGTCACACTTGGTTACCAATTGTTTGGTAATTTAATTAACCTTAAATTACTTGCATAAATTATTGACCAGGGATAGTAATTTGATGAAGTGTAAGTGTATTGTATATACTAGAAGTCTTTGGTTATTCACACCAATTCTAAATTAAGCTGAGTTATCAAAATATAAATTCTAAATTAAGTTATTGAAATGCACATGAGCAAAGCAATTATTCCTAGAAAATAAAATGATCACACTCTTTTACCGAAGACTACTTATGGAAAATCTCACACTCTACTTCAAAAGAAAATCTCACAACTCTACATATAAGTAAATCAATCCCACACTTATTGTAAATGAAAATTAATTGCACTCTTCACACTATTTATATACACACTCGATTTCAAAGGAAAAGGCTACTATTAATCTCATCACACATCTGTAAGAATATCATTCATAATTGTTTGAAACCAAAATGAAATAAATCTTTGCTTAACTACATCCACACTTGCTTGAATTATAAATCACTTATGTTTGAAATGAAACATCTAATTCTGCAAATAAATCCTCTATTCTATAAGGAAAATAAAGTTTTGTCTAAGTATAAATCATATCGTTTCTATCACTACTGTTAAGCTTAATTCATGTGCATCTATAAACAAAAGAGATGATTAGTAAAACAATCATAATTTGAATCTAAAAGAAATTAAAAATGCATCTACTCAATTGAACATAACAAAAATCTTATGAAATTATACAAAAATTCTATCTACTGAAAACGAACAAAAATCCTTACTGCTCGAGGGGGCCCTCCATGAGAAGCAGGTAATCACGCTATTAATAAAATAGTTAACCACACATGGAAACGAAAAGGTTCTTCATAAACTGAATATTAAAAACAGAGTTTTAAGTCTTCATTGTCACATAAAAAATCATTGTGTTTGTGTCTGCTGTGAGGTCTTTTATAAAGCCTGTATCATTAAATGTTCAGAGCTCTATGCCTATCCTTGCTAACAAAATGCTAAAATTAACTATGAAAATATATCATAAAAAAGTTCGCTCACAATTTATTATTAACAAAGAAAATTGTGAGGTGTATATCTTGTTCCTCGCTCGCCTGTTATAGTTGACAAAGTTGACTTTATCCCTGACCACGTAACTGGAAGCTTCTTTTACTAATCTAGTTCATGAAGGTAGGAGGGAATCATTGAGTTTATTGATTCCCACCTTTCCATATATTTCTCTCTCCAGTTGGCACCTTGGAAGCTATCAAACCATGGACTTGGCTATAGAATCAAACATTAGTTGTAGAACCATCCCAATTCGATAACTAAAGCAAATATTAGACTAATAATAAATAACATTATCAACTTATGAAATACAAGACAATTATATACTTTCCATGCCATAAATCTTGTGATTTGATGCCCATTGATTGATTATGATGGTCAAAGAAGAATAAAAATAGGTGAAAAAGGGTGTCAAAAAGAAGTAATTGTGAGGCTTAACACCAACCATGACAAAGGTACCTCTTAGAGTCTTCTTTAATCTTTTTTCAGACTCTTTAAATGTGAAAAGGCCACCTATTTTACCATTTTTAGACTCGTTAGACCTAAGGAGATTGGAAAAAATTATAAGAAACAATGGTTACTACTATCTATATTGGTCAGAATTTTTGGCAACAACCTACTTTCCATCCCTTGAACATGGAACTTACCTTGCATATTCCTCTTGTGATAGATTTTCTATGTACAATATTGCATTATGATCCTTGCCTTGAGACCCTAATGTTTTTTCGTCTTTGTGTCTTGCTCATATAGGTGTTATTGAGTCTAAGTTACATGTTCTCTTTGTTGTCATTCCTTCTACTATTCAAAGGATGGCCTACTCTATGTTGACCTTATGAACCATTTTCTCATATTCCCTATTACCCTGAGTCAATTCATCCAATTGTTCTATACTCTCTCCAAAATCAATCATTCTTGTCATGTTTCACATCAACTAATGTAGGAATCCTTATTTCCAACCATTGAAAGAACCCTTCCTATCGACTTCGACACATTATCTATGAAGAAAAGTCCAAAACTTCATAGTACTTTGGAGCTTGCAGTCCTCAGTGGTAGGTTTAAGTATGTTTGATCGGGAGTTTTCAATATAGGCTCCTAATCGAACAATTTTATGGGTGTTCGCCAACAACTCCTTTATTCACACTCATTATATTGTATTGTGCATCTTAGGGGCCTTCATCCTTATCGATGGTCATCCTTGCATCTATTAGTGGTTTTCATCATGGGCTGGCAAATTCTCACATGTTTGAATTTAGCTCATTTATTCACATTTTTACAATTATGCTAAATTTTGATGGTGAAGAAGACCTTGGGTAGAGGCTTGCATCACTCAGCCTTGTTTCCTCTCCCAAGCTGTGAATATTGTCTCTAGAGACAACTTCTATAAGATTGATCACTATGACATCAATCCACATTGTGCTTATCGATGGACATGATATGCCATGGATCCCCTGGATATCATTCTACTTTAGCTACTAGGCATGGGAATGCTCGACTCAAGAAGTGATTTTATATCTGACATATGTTCATTGTTTGCAGGCCTCCTTCCATTTTGACACTCTGAAACTCTCCCTCATCTACTATGTTATAAAATATTTCAAAAATCGTATTATTCTCCAACCTCACACATTAGGGGGCATCTATTATCCATAAAAATACCTCCTCATCATCTTAGAGGTGAAGATCATTCTTTTTCTTGGAATACACCCCTTTTTTATGCCTTTTAAGACTATAACACACCCTACAAGACTAAACTAGGGAGTTCTAACACTGGCCATGGAGCATAATCCTACATTACCCTAGCCAATAATGCTTTATGTCTTCATAAATCCCACATTACCATAATTTCATGTAACCACAAGAAAAATTCATTAGTTAACTCACTATGACTTTATTGTTCACTCAAGTAAACTCTAAAAATATGGAAGAGGATCACCTCATACTCACCCGTAGATGTTTCCTATACTAAACAAAGCTCATAAAGTGGGCTAAAGAAATAAAGTTGAGGAAAAATCTTATATCCTATGTATTTTTCTCGATGTGAACTAAAATAAGAATTTCGTAATATTTGTAGCCTTCCCTTCCCTATATATTGGAGGTTATTCCATTGAGATTGGGATTAGAATTCATGTATTGTTATGTTTTTAATATCTTGGTTGAGAGAGAGAGAGAGATAGAGAGAGAGTTTGAAGAGCTAGAGGAGGTCATGATACAACTCCTTATGGTCGTAATCTTCCTTCATTTCTTTAATATATATATATACTACAATTTCTTCCATATTTTCGTCTATAATTTATGCATATTGTGTTTATTTAATGATATATTGAAGGATGGTATTCTGTTGATATATTTAATGATGTATTGTTGTTTATTTATCAATATTTTCTATTGACAAAGTTTATATTCTAAACGTTATGTTTCTCTCTTTTGTGTGCGAGATTGACCCTTGGAGTTGGTTGGGATCGTTTCTCAACCACATTGACTGCACTAGTTAATATATGCAAAAGAATAAACATGTATCCCTTTATCATTGCTCTATCCATTCTAGCTTATTGTTTACATTATTTAGTGGCTTTGACAATATCTTAGTAGATGCCTTGATCCATTTACCTTAGGCTCTAGGAAAACCTTAGAGGGTTTCTTGTCTATCTAACCAAGCACAAATCCCTATAGAAGGTTTATATGGCATTCATTACTTAATTCATCAAGGCATAATTTGTATACCTTGCAGGTAGTTGAGTTTTGCATGAATTTCTCCTTGGTGTTTTTCTTTTGTCACATCTTCTTCTGCTTTGTGGTGAACCATCTCCTCCTCTTGGTTTGAATTGGTTTCTTGAGATTTTCATGTCAATGGATTCTTCTTCTTATTTATAATCTGATATTTCTTTAACATTATCATCATAATCATAAGGAATATTCCATTCATCTTAATTTTCCAACTTATGGCCTTCATCTGCATGGTCACAAATTAACATGTCTCAACTTACAAAACTTTATGTGTGTAGTGATTAAACATATTGTATGATTTGTGATCATAATGGTAACCAATAAATATGCACTTGATTTCTTTTGCATCAAGTTCTTTCTTATCTTCTTCATGAAATAAGAAAATTTTTTGCTTCCAAATATTCTTAAATGACTTACTGTTGGTTTATAGCCATAAAGGGCTTCAAAAGGAGTTTTATGGTTTGAAATTGTAGTTTGACTTCTATTTTTCAAATAAATAGTAGTACTTACAACTTCAACCCAAAATATTTGGTAATATTTTAACCTTTTATCATGCTCTATGCACATTCCACCGAGGTTCCATTTTTTTCAGTTACTCTATATTTTTGTTAAGTATGTGGCATTGTATACTATTGCACAATTCCATGTGATTTGCATTACTTGGTGAATTCTTCTAATTTATATTCCCCCCCTTGATATATTCGGAGGATCTTGACATATTTTAATGTTTGTTTCTCAACCATATATTTACAATCTTTAAGATATTGAAATCCATCATGTTTCTTCACCATTAAGCAATAATATGCTTCTCCAACTTATCTGATCAACATATATCCACACACATGCATATGGACAATTTCAAGAATGGATATTTTTCGTTTGTCTATATGGGTACGGAATTACTCACTATGTATCTTCCCTAATGCACCTTTCACATTAAATATGTTCATTTTTAAGCAATGGATGTCCCTCCACCATTCCTTGTTATTGTAGTAACAAATCATGATGGTTAAGGTGGCCATACCTTTGGTTCCATAGATATTCTATCGTCAAGGTTGTAAATGGCAATTCCTGATATATCTTGGTCATCACATTAATCTTATATAAGCCTCCAATTGTGACTCATGTGCAATAACCTTGTAATTATATTATATTTGTTTTACCGCACAATGTGACTTTACAAAATATACGTTCAAATATTGATATTTTATGGTAGAAACTAAGATTAAGTTCTTCTTAATATCAAGAACATACATTGAATTTTGAATTTTCTTAACATATCGATTTGTTAATTTTATAGATACATCAACATGACCTTTAATTTGATGTGAGTGATCATCCCCAAGATGCATAGTAGCACCATTATTTGTTTGATTTTAAAAGTAGTTTTTATTACAAGAGATATGTATGGAGGCACCTAAACTAATAAACTATGCATTTGAGTCATATGTTCTAGTGGAGAAAGAAATATCTAAAATAAATAATGTGATATTCTTAAATTCATCATTAATTGTTTATCCCCTATCAATGGAATGACCAATATTCCAATCTTGCCACAGTAAGAGCATGCATCATTCCTACTAACATTAGCATCAAATTATGGTGGTGTTATACCTTGATGTGGATTTGCATACAATGGCTTTACATATCATGGATTTACATATGGTGGCTTTTCATGTGTTCGCTTACCTCCCTTATTGTTTTCCCATGGCTTTCCTTTGGAAGTTTGTTTCCCCTTCTTCATTAATGCAAAGTTTGATTTCTAAAAACCTACAATTAAGATATTTCCATCATTCTTCTTCTTGCAAAATAATTCTTGGGAGTTCATCAATATAGGATTTGTTTCTTGGGCTAAAAGAATTGTAATAAACATCTCATATTCCTCTAACATATTGCTCAATGTTATAATTAGTGGATATGTGGTAGAGACATTTTTACCAATATCACCCAATTTGTTTCTCGAATATTTAATTCTTGAAATAAAATTATTCGTGTTCTCATTCTCCTCCATTTTCTTTGAATGCAATTATATATATATATATATATATATATATATATATATATATATATATATATATATATATATATATATATATTAACTTGGTTTGTATTTTCTGTTTCAAATAAACCTTGAAGGGTACCCCAAATATCCTTAGACATATTGCAGTCTCTCATCTGCATAATGACATTATCCTTCATGAACATTTTGAGAAGCACTTTTTATTTTCTCTCACGATGCTCCCAATCCTAAATTGATTTGTGGTGGCTACATGTTTGTCTTCTTGTCCAAATAAATTCAATTAAACATTTTCTTCTTCTAGCAAAGTTTGAAGCTTGAACTTCCAATTCACATAATTTGACCTATCTAACTAGTTAGATTAATTTGAATAAGATTCTATAGGAGGATTAGCCATTTTGGAAGAAAAAAATCCCCAATTTCAAATCAATCAAAAAATTTCTACAAATCACCTCCTCAACACCGGGTTGATGGTAATCTATTACACCATTTTATCTAACCTTAACCTCCATGAGTGTGAATCTCCTTCACCTTGCGTACTATATCTCACTCCAACAACTTCACTTCGAACCCTAGTTAGATGCTTCATAGGCTAGGGTGTTCTACTTGTTTTTTTGTAAGCCTACAAAGTAATTTATGGAAAAGGAAATCAAGAATGTGAGGTATAATAACATGATGTAGTAATTGTTTTGGAGAATTTGGTATCTACGGATAAATACTAATTCCCTAGATAAGTAGCTATATTTAGAACAATAGTTTAAAGTGTTTTAGACTTTTCCTATAAGAAATAGATAAGATGAGAAGATAAGAAGACCTACTTGTAGTTCTGCTTTCCTCTCATCTCCCTTGTATCAATCTTGTTGCTCCTTTCTGTACTTAATACGCTTGAGAAGTACCCTTTAAACACAACAGAAAACAGAGAACCGATCAAAGCACACAATTTATTGAATATAAGTGAAAGGAATCAGATACAATTCACACATATAAGCATTATGAAACAATACAAAAATATGGGAAAAAGGTTCAAACACTTTATTAGATATAATAAGGAATTACAGCCATTGGTGTCTGATTCAAATCCATTCCTCCGGCTTGGATGCCATGCACATTACATCAAAAGCATGACAAACTTGTAGCATTACAATACTTGCTTCAAATCCAAATCTCATAGCAGCATTATCTCCTTACAATTCAACATAATCTAGCCCCTGATCACTTAGATGAGTGGTCAATTTATAGGAAGATGAAGGTGGTTTTGTCATAAATGGTGGCATTTAATGGCCTTCCATACTTAGAATTAGTTCCATGGAGGAAGGAATGAGAGGATAGGATGAACCTTAACTTATTCCTCATCCATTTTCGAGATCATAGGAGATGATAAGTGAGGGAACCTTCTAGATGACTCCAAAATATAAGAATATTCCCAAACCCTATGTGAATTTCACTCATTCTCGCCCAGCGTAGGTGAAAGGAAGCCTAAGTACTCTGCAGAGCACCATGGAAGTGGAGTCAACTGCTCTACAGCACACCTTTACAAGGGCTTGCCTGCGCGGGTCCCTCTAGAGGCTATTTCTGGATGCCTTCAAGTCATGAAACTGTCTGGGAAGGAGGCATTCAAAGGGGTGACTTGTTTAGGGCATAAAGCAACTGAAATTAGGGTTTGATGAACCCTAAAACACTAGTCTAGATGATGGGATTGATGTGCCCAAATGGACCCATAACAGCTGCCCCCTAAAGCATGAAGTCGGAAAAATGCCAATGTCGAATGAAATGCTTTACGATGTGATGAGGAGGTATCGAAGTGGAAGGTGACCTGCATCAATTACAATACATATACCATGATATTTGATTTTACATGAATTTTTGAGGGAAGGCATACCCATGCTTAACTTATAAAATTTCATTACATGTACATAAAAGGTCGTCTACAGATATAGACCCATGATAGGAATGACTGTCAATGTAAAGCCATTGTACATATGATTTAGTACTAATGAAATCGCAGCCCGGATGGATGAAACTAGATCCGGGGTCTTCTATCTTGTTCAATCGTTCGCTCAAGTATGAGTCTAACCATGTGAATATATGATCTGAAGTCGAACATGGGAAGACACCATCTGATTACCAACCAATGATGTAAGTTGTTAACAGATGCGAGAGAAATCAATGATAATGATAATGATCCTCAAGTTACTGTAGTACATTCTGCATGGTGTGAATGGATGATTTCATCTCAAACACCATAAAATGTATTTTCGTTGAAGGCCATTGATGTCAACCTATCACCGGAAGCGAGAAACCTTCCATTGATGCATGCAAGCCTCAAGGTACTGGAAGGGTGTTTCTAAGTCAACTTCTTGGAAAATGTGTTGATATCGACAAGAAACAACTTGTCGCAGGAGGGCCTTGATGTCTCCCACATCAACGACATGGAATGAGTGTAATGATTTTGGAGATGGAATTTGACTGATGACACAAGGTTCAGGAATGACGATCATGAAAATGAAGGTTTATGGTATTTCAAAAGATGATTTATCTTGAACATATCGGTGACACTGAATGAATTGGTAGCATTGACCCAAAACCAAAGTAATGGATGGTGTGATAGACCATAGGTATGATAATCATTAAGCAGATAACACAACCCAAATAGTCTGAATGAATTGGAACCATTGACCCAAAACAAAAGGTGATGGATGGTGTGATAGACCATAGGTATGATAACCGTCAAGTAGATAACCCAACCCAAATAGTCATGGAGATGAATTGAAAGTGTCATGTTCAAGAGTGACCTGCTACCATAAAGTGGTTTTCCCCTTTTCCCATTTTCCCCAGTCATTGTTGACTAGTACCTATTTTATTTTTGTCAAGCTTGAGGAGTATAACATATGATTGTCATATAATTTCACCCTTCAGGTGAATCCATTGTTATTTGATGTTCTAATGAGTCTAGCGAAGGTGAAACTTGGTCTTATCTATATGGACAAGTTTGTCGTTACTTGATGTTTTAACGAGTTTAACGACAAAGATAACTCAGTCCTTTTCATGTTTAGAAAGCTTGAAAAGGTACAAAAAGAAAAATCTACTAGTTCTTTTTCATAAATTAATCTCTCAAGCCTGAAAAAGCATAAAATAATACAAGAGAGATATCGTTTCCAATCTGTTTACGAGCAAGAAAGGACAAGTGCTCAACAATCTTTTCATATTTCGAGAGTCTTAAAAGAGCTTAAAGAGGACTCCGTTTCTGAGGAACAAGTGGTGTCTGGGATAGAAACTAGTTCTGGTGATGTTGGAACTTCTCAAAACATGTTGATTTATGTGAAGAGGCTGGCTAATAAGACCACTCATTGCAACTGTTCCTCAAAAAGGGTAAAACAACCAAGTGAAAGCATATGTTTGGCTAAAGAGATGGTTGCGATGGGATGAAAACAACCAAGGCTCAACTGATGAAAGAGAATGATAGAATGGCAATCACGAGGGTTAAAAATGGAAATGGGTTCATTTTTAGACAAATTTGAACCATAGGGAACTATGCTTGGATTCAGTTTCATGTTAACACAAGCTTGAAACGAAAAACTATGCTTGGATTTAGTTTCATTTTTACACAATTTTGAAATGAAAAAATATGCTTGAGTTTAGTTTACATGCCCCCAACATGATGAAAGGGAGAGTCTCCTGTAACCAGATGGAAGCTATTGCGGTGAAGCAGGATGGTTATCCAACACGTTTTTGGCTTTGTCCAGATAGGGACAAAGGTGAATGGGGTGATTCCCTTCACATAACCTATAGGGAAACTTAACTTTACCACTAGGTGCATGCCCCCTAAGCTTCATTACATTCTCCTGAGTAGACTACTCATGGCTATCAAGTGGATGGAATGAAGGTTCATTTACGAGATCTAGCGAAAGACTTGACTGGTATTTTACGAGATCTACTCAAACACTCGACTTGGAACTTGCTCCAAGGGACCTTGTTTCATTTTTTAACGAGCTTGACACAAGACTAGGAATTATCCTCATACTCCTTCATTTCATTTTTTAACGAGGTTAACACAAGACCAGGAACTATCCTCATATCCTTGGTTTCATTTTTTAATGAGGTTGACACAAGACAAGGAAATATCCTCATATCCTTGGTTTCATTTTTTAATGAGGTTGACACAAGACAAGGAACTATCCTCATATCCTTGGTTTCATTTTTTAACAAGGTTGACACAAGACAAGGAACTATCCTCATATACTTGGTTTCATCTTTTAACGAGGTTGACAGAAGACAAGGAACTATCCTCATATCCTTGGTTTCATTTTTTAATGACGTTGACACAAGACAAGGAACTATCCTCATATCATTGGTTTCATTTTTTAACGAGGTTGACACAAGACAAGGAACTATCCTCATTGGCCTTTTTCATTTTTTAATGAGGTTGACACAGCAAAAGAACTATCCCCATGGGAGATGTTTCATTTTTTAACGAGATTGACACAGTAAAACAACTATCCTCATGAACCTGTTTCATTTTTTAATGAGGTTGACACAGTAAAATAACTATCCTCATATTCCTTGATCACGACCCATGATAGGAGGTCATGACTTCCAAGAGGTTCTCATCGTATGGGAGAACAACGCTCTGGAATGGATCTGTAGCAAGGAATCCATTAGAGAGATCTAGTTCTAATGCCCCCAGTACATAATGTACAACATCATTGAATTGATCATTAGTTGATGTAGGCATGGAACAAGTTTCCACATAATTAACCTATGGCAGGGATGATACCATTCATACAAAAGGACCATTTAGGGAAGAGGGTTGACTAGAAGCCATATTTGGATCGGGAAATAAAAGCTGGTTAATGGTGACAATTCTGCCTTCATATGGGAAACAAATCACTCGAAAGAGTGTCGAGACAATAGCTCCCATGCCATAAACATAGTTGCACCCAAGAAGTAAATTGTAATCTAAAGGTCCTGGGACTACCATCACATTTAGTTAAATGATTTTTCCTCCCAAAGTAATAGGCAATTGAGGGAGGATCCCTAATGGTTGACTGGTTCGTTTGTTAAAAGCCAACAGATTCTGGGTAACTAGCACAAGCGGTGGTGAACCAAGCGCTTGCCAAGCAGTAGAGGAAAGGATACTCACTGATGTTCCTTCATATATAATAGTGCCAAATACAATCATATTACAAACCTATACTATGATCTAGAAATGCAAATACGAAGGAAGACGGAATCCTGCCAGTCGATTCCAATCAAATGAAGTGACCATACTACTTGGAGGGGCTACCATAGAAACGGGAGTATTATCCCCTTGTGTTACGAGAACGCGAGGATTTTCATCCTGTCTTGATGGAATAGAAGGATTATCCCCAAGGTCATTGGAATCTGAAGAAATAAAAAGAACCTGAGTGGTATCATATTCACTCTCTTCAGGAAAGCTACGATTAACTGAAGGTGAAATTGGGTCAATTTTTACCTCGACTTGTTGGTTTGGGTTGGGAATAGACTCACAGGATTCACTTTCAGAGAGAGTGGGTTTGACCGATAGTTGATTTAAGTCAATCACTTCATCAACTAGTGAAGGATTAAGGGAGAGTCTCCTGTAACTAGATGGAAGTCGTTGTGAGGAAGCAGGACAGATAGGGACAAAGGTGAATGGGGTGATTCCCTTCACATAACCTACAGGGAAACTTAACTTTACCCTTCTTTCCATGAACTTTGCTACCACTAGTTGATGGTGTGTCACTAGCATGATCTCTAGAAGTTGATGACACAGGATGTTGTGAATGAGAAGACCATTCTTCTAAGATCTGAGGAATATCAGGACAATTTCGAAGAAGATGGTCTCCCGCACAAAGTTTGCATGGATATCAAACTTTGTGAGGCTTGATGGACAATTTCTCATCAGATGTTGCATTCAAAGCAATGGTTGCTTGGTTGCCCCTCTGCTGAATTTGCTTCTTCTTCTTCTTCTTCCCTTTCTTCTTCTTCTTAGCCACCTGGTTACTAGTACCAATACTTTCACCAAACGAAGAGGAAGAAGGGGAGGAAGAAACAACCGAGGAAGAAGGCAAAGGGTCAACTTTAGGATCAACTGGAGGTTGATTTTGTCCAGTTGGAGGTGTACTTGATTGCGGAGAAATCACGACATTTTGAACCAAGGAGGTTGAAAACAACCATAATAGCAAGCCAATGGTAAATCTCGAAAGGGACAATGTAGCCATATATGGAGCACCAATATTTCCAAAAGGAGGAAAAGGACTAGGATTCCCATCAATAGAAATTCCTTGATCGTTAGACTCTGGATTTTTCGCCATATGTTTCAACCTAAGATCAACTAAGGATTGAGCATGGAGGATGTTATCCGCGGTCAATTAATTTTATTTTATTCAAAGTAACATAATAAAACAAAATAGGGATAATCTAGGCAAAAGGTTTACCAAGAAACTATGAACTGCACAATACCTCCTAGTGAACCAAGAAGTACGAGCGGACAATCTCCCCGAATGTTGTGTTTGTTGTATCACAGTGTACAAGGCGGCTAACTTGGTTACCTAAGGATGGATATCAACCTAGTGTTTTCCTCCCATATATACCTGAAAGTACATGGAGGCCCAATCCGTATAAGTGTTGTCTAATACAAAACTGCACAGTGAGATCATTCCCATATACTTTACAGATTGTAACACCGCCCTATATACCCAAAGGTACGTGGACGGGCTACAATATACTCACATATGTGGAATGAGGTATCACACTCGGGATGTATTGCAGACAATTTAGCGATAGTTGGTTTGTTTTACAACGTCGGAACATGTCTCTAGCCTAGACCTCTAAATGTTTTTCGTTAGGTGACAATGCTCCATTAGGTAAATTCAGATAAATTTTAAGTTCATATTCTTTAGAATTTGCCTTTCAAGGTTCACCACATGATGTATGTTTGCAATTCCTAAAATGCAACTAATATGATAAGCATTCTTTCCATTCAATTTAACAGTGAAAATCTTTAGCTAGTAGGGATAGAGCAATCAGATTTCTTTCAACAAAGAGAAAAGAGCACATCTAATGCAATTTCCGTAGCTATTCCTTTCAGGCATTCACAAACTACGATATGAACAATGCAAGTTTTTCTTTTTGAAACCCTTAATGTTATGATGAACAAAAAGGAAATATGCACACGCAATCAATCAATCTTTAATAAGAATGAAGACTTTGACGATAGTTCTGTTTCGAAGGAAAAGAAGACTTTATGACACTTTCTTTCGAACAAAGATTAATCAACTATATTATAACTTTGACTATAGACTGATAATGACAAAGAAAACATTTAAGAAACATTAATCAATCAAATCAAATTAGGGCTAGACAAGGAGATAGAAATTTGTTCACTAAGACATGACATTCATTGATCAATCAGCAAGCAATCAAATAGAATAAATTTGGAAAAAAATCAACCCAAAGGTAGAAATTTGACCTAAGGTGAATTAGCGCAGGTCAAAGAGGGCCTAACTATGCTGTAGAGCACTGTCTCTCACTTAAGGGTGCTCTGCAAAGCACTATCCCCTGACCAAACCTGCGTTGATTCCTGAGAGGCCACTCAAGAGTCATCTAACCTCAATTTTTGACCAAAATTCACTTGCAAAGAGCTGAAGTACAGTCAATGAACACAAGTAGGGTCTACAAGAATGTCCTAGGAGGTGGATAAGCAACTAGGAAAGGTGATAGTTCCCCAGTATGGTCGCCAATTTCTTTTGGATAATTTGGTATCTACGGATAAATACTAATTCCCTAGGTAAGTAGCTGTATCTAGAAAAACAATTTAAAGTGTTTTAGACTTTTCCTATAAGAAATAGATAAGATGAGAAGATAAGAAGACCTACTTGTACTTCGCTTTCCTCTCGTCTCCCTTGTATCGATATTGTCGCTCCTTCCCGTACTTAATACACTTGAGAAGCACCCTATAAACACAACAGAAAACAAATAATCGATCAAAGCACACGACCTATTGAATATAAGTGAAAGGAATCAGATACAATTCACACATATAAGCATTATGAAACAATACAAACATATCGGAAAAAGGTTCAAACACTTTATTAGATAGAAGAAGGAATTACAACCATTGGTGTCTGATTCAAAGCCATTCCTCCAGCTTGGATCCCATCCACATTACATCAAAAGCATGACAAACTTGTAGCACTACAATACTTTCTTCAAAGCCAATTCTCATAGTAGCATTATATCCTTACAATTCAACATAATCCAACCCCTGATCACTTAGTTGAGTGGTCAATTTATAGGAAGATGAAGGAGGTTTTGTCATAAATGGTGGCACTGAATGACCTTACATACCTAGAATTAGTTCCATGGAAGAAGGGATGAGAGGATAGGATGCACCTTAACTCATTCCTCATCCATTTTCGAGCTCATAGGAGTTTATAAGTGAAAGGAAGCCTAAGTGCTCTACAGAGCACACTGGTGGTGGACTCTACTTCTCTGCAGCGCACCTTTACAAGGGCTTACCTATGCTGGTCCCTCTAGAGGCTATTTCTAGATGCCTTCAAGTCATGAAACTGTCTGGGAAGGAGGCATTCAGAGGGTGACTTCTTTAGGGCATGAAGCAACTGAAATTAGGGTTTGATGAGCCCTAAAACACTAATCTGGATGATGGGATTGATGTGCCCAAATGTATCTGTAACATTAACACTAAGGAAAACTTGAATCGAAATATCTAGAGTTTGCGCATGTATATAGTTTGGAAATCAAGATAAATTATAAGAAATGAAGAAATTTGCAGCGACAAGACAGAGTTGACCAAGAAAATCCCTCAGAACAAAGCATTAACCATTCCTTTATGAAAAAATCTTAATTAAATATCTGAATGTACAATTCAACTCAAATCCATAAGTTGCACTCTAAAATATGAAACCAAATATTTCAACTAGTCATTTAATCGCTCTTTGTTCACATGCTAAATTATCTTTTGACTAGTCATCTGATCAGGACTAGTACAATTGTTGATTTTATTTCCAACAAGGAAACAAACAAATCTGTGAGTATGGGTGGTTCGACATTTATGTACAAATAATTATAGTTTGCAGCAAAATGTGTGGCTTAGACAACAACAAGATGAGAACATATTCAATCTTCTCCTAATTTTTAGTGGAGAAGAGATCCATTGCTGACTGATTACTTGGAAAACTCAAGAAAATTTGCACCTAAAAGTAATATAGAAAATTCAAGGATGAAACCAAATGCAAATGGATAACCAGATAAATAAAATCCAACACAAATAATGAGAAGCGGTGAGGAAATGATGTGGCAACTCTATAACAAAGTTTCAACTAGGGTTGAATGTTTTTTCCTTAGAGACAACATACACTCACCTTCTTATCATGCATCCATGTCATAGGACTTCACACAATTAGCTCAACACAATATTCAATGCACAAGCCAGTGCACGTTGTTGTCCACACATAATAGCTCCCCAACTATCTCTTGGGCGATGCACCAACACAAATGCACCAATAACACTCATATAAAGATGAAAATAATGAAATAGAAAGTAATGGAAATGGTGATTCATCCCATAGGTGAGACAATGCTCACAGTAAGATCACTTTCACAATTATATCCTCTATAGTGCCCATATTCTTGACATCCATAGCACTGAACCTTAGACATGTTCTTCTTTTTCTTCTGAGGATCGAATTTACCAAGCTTCCTCTTTCTTTTTGTCATATCAACATAAGCTTGATATTTCTCTTTTTATCCTACATCATTTTTTTTTAGTATAGTTTCTTCGATCTTGCACAATGACCACAGATCTTAGAAAGTGGTGGCTTATTTCTTCCCATAAATACTTGAGGTGAAGTTTCCCCATTCCTTCGGTAGTGCATTTAATACTACAGTGGTCATTTCTTTGTTAGACATTATTTCACCCAGATCTTGAAGTTGATCTCTCATTTATGAAGTCCTCATAAAATATGAGGTTATTCCCTCTTCCTTTGAGATATTTAATTTGTATAGTTCTTTCCTTAGAGAAATAACTTCTCCCACAGTACTTACGGAAAACAACTCTACCAATTTGTCATATATTTCTTTTGAAGTGTCTAATTTTGATACATATGGGATGAGAGAGTCTTTGATGGATTCTATGAGAATCCTCTGGGCCATCACTTCCCCTTTCATGAATTTTTCAAGTGCTTGAGCATCTTCTTTGGGAGGTTGAGTTATTGACCCCTTGATGTGATCCATGACTTCATTCTCAATAGGGTTTAGGTCAGTTCTTTTCTTCCATGCAAGAAAATTTGAAGCTCCAATTGATTTGTTGCTTTCCTCACAAAAATACATTTTGATAGATTCATATGAATTCATCTACTTACTTGAATGGATGTTTCTCTCTCCACTTGCTTCCTTCTTAATCTTGATAGTGATATAGATAGTAGAATACTACTTGAAATATTCTTTGATAAGAGAGATCTTGCTTTACAAACCCTTTTGAATATGATGATAATATTCTTCGATCTACCCTTCCTTAGTCTTTTAAAAGCCTCCACTCCTTAGACCCATTTTTTCCACAAGTAATTGGACTTGTTACTCAAATTAGGTCTCATGGTGAGACATTTGAGGAAAGGAGAATAGTTGATAAAATTTTGAGAAGTATGCCAGCAAGATTTGATGCCACTATTTTGTCCATAGAAGAGACAAAGGAGATATGACAATTTTCAGTAGATGAGCTTCATGCATCACTAATTTCTCATGAACATAGATTGAATAGAGAAACAAAATCCTCATTGGAGCATGCCTACAAATCACAAGTTTCATTTGGTCAAGGTGGAGGTAGAGGAAGAGGAAGAATCCCACATATAAATGGAAGAGGAAACCTTCAAGGTCAAGTGGAAGGGGCATCAATCAAAATCAAAGTCAAGGCCCAAACCAAAATCAAGCACAAGGTCATAAGTATGATAAAACACAAATTTAATGTCATTATTGTAAGAAGTATGGTCATTATGAAAATGAAAGTAGAAAGAAGAAACATGATATAAGTAACAAACCAAGTGATAATTGTACAAAGGAAAGTAAGAACCAATATAGCATATTTTTAGCTTGTATTGTAGCACAAGAAAAACAAAAGGATGTATGGTTTCTAGATTCAGGGTGCAACAATCACATGACAAGGACATAGATATGTTTTCCATCTTAGATGAAAGTGTGAAATTTGAAGTGAAATTAGGGATTGATAACAAAGTCTTTTTCATGGGTAAAGGAAGAGTCAAAATTATAACAAATAAGGGGTAGAAGAAGTACATTTCAAATGTTTATTTTGTCAATAGTTTGAAGCATAACCTCCTAAGCTTTGGACATCTCATGCAAAAGGGATACAATGTCTTTTTCAAAAATGGAGAGTGCACAATTTTGGATAAGTCTCCAAGCAAATAACTGATTGAAAAAGTATAGATGACAAGAAATAGAATGTTTCCCCTAAATATAAAACCAAATTTGAAGGAAGAATGTGTGCAAGCACAACTGTCAATGAATTCACAAGAAGATGGAAGAAACATTGATGCTATCACACAAATAAAATATTAGGCAGAGGTTAAGGATGAAAACTAGTTATGGCATCTAATATTTGGGCATATTAATTTTGGAGGTTTGAATTGCTACATAGGAAATGCATGGTGAAGGGATTTCCACTCATAGAAAAACTAGAAAACCTATGTGAAGGATGCATCTTGGGAAAAAAAACATAGAGAATCATTTCCAGTGGAAAAGTCAATAAGGGAAAAGGAAACTTTCATGATTTCACATTCAGACTTATGTGGATCAAATACAAACACCATAATTGGTAGTAGCCATTATTTTTAACATTCATAGATGAGTATACAAGGAAGACATGGGTCTACTTCTTAAGGCAGAAATATGAAGTGTTTAAAAGGTTCCGCTACTACAAATATCTTGTTTAGAAGCAAAGTGGGCACTACATCAAAGTTTTGAGGAATGATAGAGATGGTGAATATATCTCAAATGAATTCCTACATTTTTACAAGCATGGATTTCACAAGAAAATTATAACAAGGTATACACCTCAACAAAATGGTGTCGCAGAAAGGAAAAATAAGATGATTATGGAAATGGCAAGGAGTATGTTGAAGGAAAAACATTTTCAAAATGACTATTGGGTTGAAGTTGTCACTTTCACAACACATATCATTAATAGGTGTTCAACCAAAAGTGTCAAGAATATGGTTCTTGAAGAGGCATGGAGTGGAAGAATAGTGTCACTCACATGAGAGTGCTTGGATGTGTGGCCTATGCACATGTACCAGGTGAATTAAGGAAGAAGTTGGACAACGAGGGGGAGAAATGCATATTTGTTGGATAGAGTGATGAATCCAAGTCATACAACCTCTAAAATACATTAACCAAGAAGGTCATAATCAACAGAGATGTGCATTTCATAGAAGAGGAAGCATGGGATGGAAGTTCGGAAAATACAATCAATGTGAAAACATGTATACCACAGGAAGACAAAGAGGAATTGACCGCAATAAGTAATTCCTCAATGGTGACTCCTCCTACTTCTATTCAAGCTCAACAAAGTAATTACAAAGTGATGTCATCAACAAATAATAGGGCAACGTCACGCAATCAAGCAAATACTATTCCAAGCACACCGCAAAGGCCCACAATGTCATCTACTTCAAGTGCAGCATCAAGTGACATGTCAATCCCATCTTCCACAAACATAATAGAACAAAAATTCAGAAATTTAAGTGAAATTTATGAGCAAAATGAAGTTGATAATAGTGCAGGTCTGAATTCCTTATTTGCATTGTTTTGTCATGTAGATGACCTAATCCATTTTGAGGATGTAGTAAAAGAAAAAAACTAGTTAGTGGCAATGGATGAAGAAATAAAAGCAATAGAAAACAATGATACATGGGAGTTAGCAGACCTTCCACAAGGAAAATAAGTCATTGGAGTGAAATCGGTCTATAAGACCAAGAGCAACACTGAAGGAAAGGTTGAAAGGCATAAGGCAAGGCTAGTTGTCAAAGGATACAAGCAGCAACCTGGAAGATATTATGAGGAGACATTTGTGCCATTTGAAAGGATTGAGACAGTGCATAAAATGTTGTCAACTATCATGGAACATAAATAGAAAGTGTATCAAATGGACGTAAAATCAACGTTCTTGAGTGGAGCGCTAAAAGAGGAATTATATGTTGCACAACCTCCTGATTTTGAGGTAGCAGGCCAAGAAGACAAGGTGTATAGGTTGAGGAAATCTCTTTATGGGCCGAACCATGCACCTCATGCATGGTATAGTAGAATAGATGCTTACTTGGTAGATAATGGCTTTGACAAATATGATGGTGAGCCTACGCTTTACATCAAAGAAAGTGATGGTAAGCTTCTTATTGTTGTTCTATATGTAGATTATTTAATTTTTACATTGAGTGATGATTTACTCATTGTTGATTCCAAAGAAGTCATGAAAATTGAGTTTGAAATGATAGACATGGGGTTGTTAAGGTATTTTTTGGGCATAGAAGTGAAGAAAATAGAAAATGTTATTTTTATTTCTCAAGCAACATATGTAGCAGACATTTTGGAGAGGTTTAATATGTATAACAACAAGCTCGCACCAACTTGAACTATTAGGGGATTGAAATTAAGCAAAGAAGATTGCAACAACAATGTGAATCCGACATTATACAAAAGTATGGTGGGAAGCTTGATGTACTTGACAACAACTAGGTCTAATATAATGTATGCAGTGAGCTTGGTGACAAGGTTTATGGAGACACCCAAGGAGACACATTGGCAAGCATCCAAAAGGATTTTAAGGTATGTTAATGTGACAAAGGAGTATGATATTTTGTACACCATAGCAAATGATTTTAGGCTGGTTGGTTACTCTCACAGTTACTAGGTAGGAAGTGTTGATGATAGAAACAACATTTCAGGATATGTTTTTCATTTGGGTTCGGGAGCCATTTAATGGCCCTCCAAGAAGAAGCCAATAGTGTCATTGTCAATAGCATAAGTTGAATATGTTGTTGCAACAATAGCACTGTGTCAAGAAATTTGGATGAGAAGAATGTTGAGGGATTTATGCCATGAACAAGAGGAAACAACAACTATTTTCTGTGACAACAATTCAACAATTGTGGTATCAAAGAATTATTTTTTTCACAAGACGAGCAAACATATTGACACTAAATATCATTTTAATAGAAAATTGATTAACACTGGTGAAATTGTGTTGCAGCACCGTAGGTCGCAAGAACACTTTGCATACATCTTCACAAAGCCATTGGCACGTGAAAATTTTGTTCATCATTTTTGTTTGCATGGAGAAGTTTTTTGTTTGCAGGCTGAAGGACATGGATTAAATGAAATTGTGACCGAGAGTACAAACTTCCTATTCCATAACATATCAAATAATTAAGAACAAATGACCATTTAATGGTCCACACATTTATTCCACAACTAATATATGTACTCCACAACAGAAAATCATGTTTTAGTACAAACTCCCATCCTAGGTTTTAAATATTTTGTCTTGTCATGTATTAAAATATTAAAAATGTATGTTTTGAACAAAACAAGTATGTAGAAGTCTTTTGCTATGTGGCAAATGTAAGTCTGAGAGGTCAAGGAGAGAAAATAGTGGAGCAATTTATGGTGGGTGCATAAAACAATTTAGTTACAGGTTTCAACTCCTAGTGAAGTGTAAATCTCAGTAAGAAATCATAGTTTTACTTGGTAAAAGAGTTGCAGCCTCCATTTTTCATGGGAATGTGTCCTAGCGAACTGTAAATCTAAGTAAGAAATCATAGTTTTACTGGGTGAAGGAGCTATCTTCCATGAATTTTTCATGCAACTGTATCTTCCATGTATTCCAAAATATAATCTAAAGTATATTATGTTATAACATCTCTAAAGCATATTATGTTATAATATCTTTATAGAAATTTTACGCCTAAATTTTACTATGCAACCACTCTATTTTACCCGGTTATCATTGTGCGTAAATTTTCTTGAGTTTTTAACTCTGTTTTGTTGCGTAAGTCAGTTGAGTGAATTAACCTCCGCGATTGTTATATAAAATAGAACACTCTGCCTCAACTTTCAATAGTCTGAGTTTAAAATTTCTAAATACATTCTCAAAATGAGTGAGTAATGTAGCTCTCCTTCTCATGTGAGAAGTATTATTTTAATGGCCTAATAATAACTAAACAATAAAAAATCAACACTGTGTAAGTGCATGGACCTTCTCTTTACTTAACCACCTCGGCTTATGAAACACTATTCTATTCGCATTCAAAAGAATTAAAAAATTGCATTTTCCTCCACTGCTGTACCCATTCTTGCCACTCCATTGAATAACTAAATTCATTAATCTACCCCTTGGTTTTTGGAAGAAAAATTTGGTTAGAAAACATTCTGGTTGAATAACTAAATTCATTAATTTACCCGTTGGTTTTTGGAAGCAAAATTTGGTTTAAAAACATTGTGGTTTATGGTATGGTCAGGGTTTCAGCGCTGCGAGGTATCTTTAATGGTTCTACTCTGGTGGAGCGCCAAGAGTAGAACTGGTGACCATAATCAACCGGTTGTTATTCATAAGTTTCTTAGTGTCTTATTGTCACACTAAAATTTTTAACATGTTACATATTGTTTTTATCACAATAAACCATAGTTACCAAATTCGAATTCGAATTCATTCGATACGGAAAAAATTCGACACTATAAAATTCAATACTGAAAAAATTCGACATTATACGTCTTACAAATACTTAATATTCTTTTTTTAATATTGGATTTATCTTTTTTTTTTCTATTTTTTTATAAGTCTTATCCATTGTAAACTGATTTTTGCTATTTTATAATTTTTTATAATATAGAAGTTACTGTTTTTCTATTTTTATTTTTTTTTAAGTTGTCATAATATAGAAGTTACTGTTTTTCTATTTTTTTTTTTATAAAAGTTGTCAATTTGGAAGCTTACCATTTTATATCTTTTATAGTAATGAATTTTTCCATTTTATAATTTTTTGTAATATAGAAATTACTGTTTTTCTATTTTTTTTATGGATCTGATAGCTAACCAATATTTTATATCCCCCAGCGAGGAGAAAGTCAAGGTGGTCGGACTTGATCTATCAATTCGAGAGGCCTCTGATGTCATGGTTGGTGTAGGTATTGATCTGTGAGTACAAGTCGGTTCCCAAGTCGTCCATTTTACGAAGTTGAGTAGATAACAAGGCATTTCCTGCACATGTGATTCCTAGGGCTTGTGGAGTTTACAGAAATAGTAAATGGGCAATCCTGCATTTAAATACTCCGAGGAGAGGAAGAGCCCTAATTCTCTTCTTTCTTCTCCTGTTTTTTTTTAAATATTAGGAAATGACGAGTGGGGACTTTGGTTATTATATTTGTTGTAAGGTACCTTTGACCAGAGGGTACCTGCAATCGATTTATGGAATCCAAGGGGGTAGGAATCCAAGGGGGTAAGGTTTGAAGAAACTGAAGCCCAAAAAGCGCTCATTCCAAGCAGATCCTGTAGGGGAGAAGAGCCCCGCGGGCAGCGACGACAATTTCTTTTATTAAACGGTGGGAGAATCGCGAATCATAATACTCCATACGCTCTCAGCCCACTGCGAAAACACCAACGTTAATTGTGAACCTAATATTTAATACACCGTACCGAACTCGAATTGACGTATTAATTCGCAAATCGAATCGAACCGGCGAATTTTCGAATTTTTTTCTGCAGTACGGCCGAACTTGGTAACTATGCAATAAACAACTTCAAAACCATTTTCCTTTTCAAGCAATGTAGTCGTCCCCGATGGAGATGGGGAAGGCAGCATATTCCAGTATGGATAAGATAGTTCATTCAAATACGATAAACTCTCGGTTAAATTAGCTGCATTTCCTTCAAAATCATCGGAATTGTTAGTCCACAAATTTTAGCATATATGAGCTACAACAATTATTGGTTTGTTATTGCTCTTGATGATTTAGTTCTATATTGTGATTTCCAAGAAAATATTTAATGATTATTGTTGCTATAATTGTTTCTTGTTTTAGTTTTTTCTTATGATTTCAATGCTCAACAAAGCATCACTAATTGTTTCCTAGAATGGAAAACCCAGATTGTAAGTTAGCGTACCGACAAAAATGCAAGGAATGACCTCGCCAGAGCGTATGTACATGCAAGGAGTGATCTCGCCAGAGCGTGCGTATGTACATGTTGTGCCATATCCAAATGTGTTCCTCAAACTAAGAACTTTGCCCATGTTATGGTATGAAACCTAGGTGCCCTTGAATATGATATATCAAGTATATATATATGAAATATGTATTGTCATTATAATTTTGGACTTGTTAGAGACCCATATGATTATTTGTTCTTATATATGCATGTATATAAATATAAATAATATGGAGGTGCGATGGTTCCTCATAAATTTTAATATAGTGTGTATAGTTGTTTACTAATTATAAGAACTTGAAAATGTTAGTTACTACAGTTATAGAAGCTTAGAGAAAGAATAAGCGATAAAGACGGGAGACCATAAATATTTTTGTTTCAAATTTAAAGGGTTATTCCTTTATTGCATTAAGTTTGAAAAGTGCTTTATAATCAAGGCTTATATCTGGAAGAATATATTTAAATCTAGTTGACATGATTAATATCATAATAAATTTATATTGTGAAACACAATCTCTTAAATATTATTTGAGGAATCTGCCTTGATATGCATAATCACTTGAAAAATTCCAGAAGCTTTCTTATTTCAAGTATGATACCAACACTATTCATTCTTTTGTGAGAAGTATGGTCTATAGTTGAAGAGAGTTCAGAATCCTTAATGTTCTTAGAATATTAATTTGGAAAGAATTTATTTTTTACTTTTCCGAAAAAGGGTTCAGTTTCTAAAGAATTTAATTGACTTTAATTAATAAAGAAGTTGCAATTAACAGTTTTAGGTTTAAAAGACATTAATTTGTAAGTAAGATAATAAAAAATTAAAATAAACAATTAAGTCAATAAATGTAATAAATATATAAAAAAAAAAAATTAGTAGGTAATTGATTTGAAACTTTAGTATTTCATAATGAATTTAATGTAAGTTGGTATAATCTAATAGATGTATCCTTCGTGTTTATAATAATTATTAATTTTTTTTTTATAATATCATTCTCTATTGTCACGCTGCTCTGCTCTCGTTCATGAGTCTCCATTTTCCGCCTAAAGAGTTCTAGGTTTAAAGTTGGTTTTAATATTAAGTTTACATTTTGAAAGTTTAGGCTTTATTATTAGTTTTAGTAAAATACTTTTAAGTTTAATGTTTTACAAAAATCTAATTACATTAGTATAATTTTAGGTTTATAATAAAAAGTTTTAGATTTTTATATATTAGAAATTTAATGTAAATCATAAGAGAAATTTAATGTAGATTTAATGTAAATAGTGATAGAGATTTTAATGTTATGTCTCCTACGCTAATTTCATATAAGCTAAAAATTTTGAACAATCCTCCAACAGCAATGCAGGATGGAGCAATATAATATTCTATTATATAGGTTTCGTTATAATATTTTATCATATAGGTTTCACCCTTATAAAGTTTTCAGGTTTCATGTTTTTAAGTTTATATTATAATGTTTTAGTTTTATGATATAATATAACATAATTCTTTTATGTTTAGAATAGAATATAACATTTACATTTTTAGGTTTTATATAATATAATGGGTTTTTAGGTTTATAATTAGTTTTTAACATATTTTTTGGGTTTTAATATTTGGTTTAAGCTTTATAATAATAATAGTTTTAAAGTTCAAATATTTTTAGTATTAGGTTTAAGTTGAATAATTATAATATAAGTTTTTTAGATTTTAATATTAGGTTTTAGGTTTTATGTTAATAATATGTTTTAGATTTTATATTAGGTTTAAATTTAGATTTAGGTTTAATAATAGTTTTAATGATATTAAATTTAGTTTTTAAATATTATGTTTAGTTTTAATAATATTAGGTTTAATGTTTACAGGGTTTTGGATAGATGGTGATTGAGTGTCATGTTAAGGCACTTCTTGAAGTGAAGTCACTAGTTCAATTCCCCGACCCGATAGAGGTGATATATTGGACACGATGAAGATGTAGTCATGATGAAGATGTAGTCCGGTCATGTTTACAAAAAAAAATAGTTTTAATTAAAAATGTAATAGTATTAGATTAATAATATTTAGTATAGTAATAATTAATATCATTATTATTGATTATTATTATTAATATTTTAACATTAAATCTCACTAATATTGTCCATGGGTGCTTTGTTAAGACAATCTTTGATGTGAAGTCATGTATTCAATTCCCCATCCCGATGGGGGTGATATATTGGACATGATGAAGTTGTAGTCCTACCAAGCTTACAAAAAAAAAACTCATTAATATTAATATTAATATTTATACAATATTAATAATAAATACATAGCACTAATATTAATTTTTAGTTATATTTTTCTTGAAAAATATTGATAAAGTTATTAATAATATTAATAGTAATTATAATAATGTTGCATTAATACTTTTTTACATTAACAATAATACATAAATGCATTACTAATGTAATAATTATATTCTATGTAAGTTTTAATTTTTATATTAATATTAATGCTATTAATAATATTATTAATAACATTAACATTAATACATAATAATAGTAATAACAAAAACAACAACATTCACATTAATATTAAAAACATCTGGATAATAATATGTTTCCAATATAGATTTATATGTTTGCACTATAGTTTTTAATGGTCTCAAATTTGTCTCAACTCGCACTATTTTTCAATTTCAAAACCTATTGCCAAGTGTTAAGCATGGAGGCCTATACTAGATGGTTATGATTAAGTATCATCAAATCATGGTTAACCATCAACAATCACCATTACAATGGTAATCATTGTTAAATCAGGGTCAACAAAAGACAAGTCATATTCAAAATATGGTCAAAAATATTCTTGAATTGTATTTAAAACATGATCAAGTATAGTAGTTCATATTCAACTATGGTTTAACATAGTCAAACCATTGTTAAAAAATGGTCAATTATAGTCAAACCATATTCAAGCATAGTTAATCATAATCGACCATAGTCAAATCTTGGTCAACTATAATCATATAATCGTTAACAATAGTCATTCATATTCAATACATAGTCAACGATGTTTAAACATAGTGAACATGGAAAACTATAGTCAACCATGCTCAACCATAGTCAAACAATTGTTAAACATAGCAATGTTCACCTATGGTTAAACCATGCTAACACACAATTAATGTTTAATTAAAATGCTTAATAATATTAATATCAATATGGTTTAAAACACATTGGTTACCAATGTGGTTGACTATGTTTGACTATATTTGATAGTCAACACTCTACAACTTCGGCCAAACATAATCGCCTATTATTATTATTGATTAATATTAATAGTCAGTCATAATCAACCACATTAGTCAAACAAAGTCACCCTTTGTAGCCAGTTTTTGAATAGATGACCATGATCAAATTTGGTAAACCCTATATTAACCATGTTTGATAATAGTCAACCTTGTTCCCTAAAAGTCATCCTCAATCAACATAACTCAACCGTATTCAATTATGATCAACCATGGTTAACAAAGTCAAACATTTTAAGCCTTATTCAATTAAGGTCATCCTTGGTTGGTCACAATCAAGATTTTAAAATATTTAATAATAAAAATATTAATATTAATAAAGTTGAGTAGTCATAACAATATTATTGTTATTAATATTGATATTTTAGCATCATAATCGTATAGAAATCTATCCAATGTTGCAATGTGACAAACATTATCGCACTATCACAACCATTGTCACAAATTTACATTACATTTCAATCCATCCAATTCTCAAATATGACATTACAAAATGTAGTCAACCACATTTAATGTGGCCCACTATGTTTGACTATGTTTGAAAATTAATAGTATTCAACTTTGGTGAAATATAATCACCTATTAATATTATTGATTAATATCAATAATCACTTATGTGACGTTAGAATGGTACAAAAATATATCCAACATTGCATTGTTACATTATATTGAAATTTATCAAACATCACAATGTGGCATTACAAAATTAGTCAACCAAATTTACTAATGTGGTTGATTGAGTTGGACTATATTTCACTATGTTCTACATTCAACACTCTTTAAGTTTGGTCAAACATAATCATCTATTAATATTATTAATTAATATGCATAGTGAAACACAGCGAATCATAGTCAACCATGGTCAACATAATGAAACATATTAGTAGTCAAACATTACTAATGTGATTGATATACATCAATTAATGAACTAATCTAGTCAACATGGTGAGCCATGGTCCACCAAGGTCAACCATGTTTAACAATGATCAACAATGGTCAACCATGATCAACCATTACCAATCATGATCAACCATGGTTGAATAAGGTCAACAATGGTCAACCATGGTCAAATATGGTCAACCATGGTCAACCATGATTGACCATGGTTGAATTTTGTCAACCATGATCAAGGTCTCCCTAGTTAAATTTGGTCAACCATGGTCAACCATGATTGACCATGGTTGAATTTTGTCAACCATGATCAAGGTCTCCCTAGTTAAATTTGGTCAACCATGATCAACCATGTCCAAGTCTCATGGACCATGGTGTTTATAATATTGGGTTTAATATTAAGGTGTATAATAGTGGGTTTAATAGTAGGGTTTATAGTATTGGGATTATAATATAGGGTGTTTAATATATATGGTTTATAATATTAAGATTTAATATTAGAGCCTATAATATTAGGTTTTATTTTGGGTTTATAATATAAGGTTTTTAATCTATATGGTTTAAAATATTAGGGCTTATAATATTAGGGTTTATAATATAGGATTAAATATATAAGTTTTATTATTTTGGGTTTAATATGAGAGTATTTAATATATAACATTTAATATATAGTGTTTACAATATTAGGGTTTAGTATTGGTGTTTATAATATTTGGTTTAATATTGGGTTTATAATATTTGTGTTTAGTACATGGTGTTTAATATATATGGTTTATGATATTAGAGTTTAATATTATGGCTTATAATATACAAAGTTAATATATAGGGTTTATTACTTTGGTTTTATGATATAGAGTTTATTATATAGCATTTATTTGGGGTTTATAATATAAGGTTCAAGAGTTGGGTTTATTTTGAGCTTGTACTATATTGTTTATAATAGTGAGTTTAATATTAGGGTTTATAGTATTGGCTTAAGGGTTTAATGTTTAATCCAAGCCTTAATTAACATTAGCCTTAATCTTAATAACATTAATGATAAACCATTATGGTCAACCATTAACATTAATCCTAATGAAATTAACATTAACATTAATATTAATATCATCAATTAATGTTAATTAATAGTAATATTATTATTAATGTTAATGTTTGTGTTATTATTAACATTAATGTAACATCCATCATTAATGTTACTATTAACATCAATATTAATTAAATCAGTGCTATTACTGATATTAATATAACATTAATGTTAATATTAATGTTAACATTAATATTAACGTTAACCTTAATGTAATACCCAAACTCCATTTGAAATAATGAATTATGGATAACCATAAACAAGTAAAACACCTACTAAATATACATTGAATAGAGATTATACCTCACATTATTTTGCTTTAAAATATGGTGTATAACAATAGGGTTTATAATATTAGATTTGTAATATAAGGGTTTAATATTAAGTTTTATAGTATTGGGTTTAGTTTTTCCCTCATGAAAGCATGACTATGTTTAGGTATATGATGTATAAGAAGAAGCTTTACAACACAAAATCTAAGAGGTTCCCCAAAATTTTTCTAACTCTAGCCAAAACCCCCACCTCTGAGTCAAATGAGGTTGGCATAAGAATGCCTAGTCTTTCCTCAGCCACTCGGGGATAGAGGAGTAGATACACTTCAAGAGTAAGGATAATATTAAGAATACTATTACTTCTAAATTTAAGGATAACTTGTGAGATGATAAGGATTTAGAGAGGAAAAGGAAGCCAAAGTATTAAAAGGAGGTGATCAACCCCATTTTTGCTAACCAAGATTATATTTTTATCTTAATTAGTTCTTAGAAGAAAATGAACATTGTGAAGATAAAAAATAATTCTCATGAGATTCGAAGTGAAACTAGGAGTTGTTCTATTCCCAAAACAACTTGGGACAAAAAAAATTGTCACCTTTGTAATACTAACAAGGTTGAAGATGAAAAGAGATTTCTCTTGGATTTCTTGTCTCTTACTCACATTCGTTCTCATTTCCAAAACATTTGTCACAGTACCAACGTTCTTAACTTCTTAAGTTAACAAAACTATAGTGATCTAGGAACACTTCTCTCCCTTCTTTTTTATCATAGAAATAAAATAATAAAGAATCTCAATTAATCTTTTTCTTAAGATTCGATAGACCACATTGGTCTTAGAAGAGAGCAATCATCATTATCATATTATATATTATAACTATGTTTAATAATGATAATGATTAATTAATTATATATTTATTTATTCATTAATATATTAATAATATATACTAATAAATATATCTTATTTATTGACATTAATTAATACTTCATATATATATAAAAATATATAGTAATAATTCACTAAAATAATGGTGAGAGATAATTAAATATTAATAATAATAATTATATGTTAATTTGAAATATTATTATTAAATTATTAATATAATATTATATACTAACATTGTATATATAACCCTTGGGTTTACAATATTAATTTCAAGCGTTTATAATATTAATCTCATTTACATACTTGAAGCAATTATTTTATGGAAAGTTTGAATTTGAATATTTGGTTTAATATTGTAATTTTGGTGTTAGGGTCATAAAAATATAGTAGTCCAATATGGTTATTTAGCCATTTATCCTATAGGGATATTGCAAAAAATATTTTCATTTTAAATTCTTTAGCTTATAAAAAGAAAAAATAGAAATAAAAAAATAGAAAAAGAAAGGAAAAAATACAAAGAGAAAGAAAAATAAAAAGAGGAATAATATATATATATATATGAAAAAGAAATAAATGAAATAAAAAATATATATAAATAAAACCCCGTAGGGCGCTCTAGTCTAAATATCGCCAAATTATATATATATTTTTTATTTGAAATAATTTGATGTGAAACCACCTTTTTTCATTTGCCATAAAAGTTGTGCATGTATCCACGATGATGATTTTCATCTCTCGGATCAATGGCGGTGGACAACTTTCGGATCTCCCCCCCAACCCTTCAGGACTTAACAGAGGGGGGGCGGTGGGGGGGACAAAAAGTGGCTTCTAAATACACCGCTTTGACTATGTGTCCATCCTGCAGAATTTTCTGGGGTTCCCTTCCCAATATAGCTTCCACTCCTACCCCCCCCCCCCCCCCTTAAAACCACCATCACATGCTTCCTTCCGCCCATTCACCCCCACGCCATCTGCTCACACCACCTGTCGTTTCATCCTACCATCCATGTCACCTCCCCTCCATGTCATTTGACCGTTACCTTTCAAATCACCCGCCAACAGCAAATAAATGTTGGACAATTAATCTCTCCCGCCAACAGATGCATTCCTAATTAATACCCCACTCCAAAAATGGTAATAATTCTATTGTAACCCCCATGAATCATGTTATAAGAATCTCTCAGTAACCTACAATTTTTCCCTTTCAACAGTTATTTGAATTGTGCAGGTCTACCTTGAAGTGTTTTGAAGTTACCAGCGCCATCTGCAAGCCATTCCCCTCTGCAATTTCAATCACAAAATAATTGGGTAACGTCATTCCTTCAGTGTTCTTTTGAAATTAAAATTTCATTGCATAAGTTAAAAGGAAATATGCTTGAGGATCCCCCATGTCCCAGATTTAGATAGGACTCCCTTGATTGATACTCAGTACAAGATAGCTGAGACCCAGTGTGAATTTGATCTATATGAGCTCCATAATTGGGTGAAATACAAATATATATACCATAGTGATGAATTAAGTATCTGAGAATCATTTCTTCTGCAATATACTTTTCCTCAAACCCATACTTTCCCATAATTTTCTACCTAGTGTCATCTCACATACCTCCCTATCCAGAAGGTAGTAATTGCCCAAAACAATCAATTCATGTTTTCCATTACCCCTAAAATCATTTTTCAAGCTCTCCAGATAAATCCCCAGGTCTCTCTGTACCCATTTTCCATTTATGCACTCATGGATATATAAAAAAATATTACTTTTCCCAAGTGAACCCATATTTTCTAATGTTTTTTACGTGAGAATTCTGAATTTCTGAGAACAAATCCCCCATACTCTACTTCTATCTTCCCAAATATGTCTAGACAAGTCATTTCTATGGTTACTTGTTTATTAGGCTATCATACAGACCAGTGGGTAGATGAGGTAGTATTAGGTTTTTTATCAGTATTTGCAGTTGGTCAGAAGCCTTCAATTCTTTTCAATTACAGTCAGTTCTTATCAGATGTTATACATGAGCAATTTCTCAAGTTTAAAGTTGAAGGGGTGTTCAAACACCAATCAGTTTTAGTATATCTCATGTTATTTTACCAGGCATACATGTTCAAGTTTCAATTGCAAAAGATGGATGGCCAGGGAAATTCGTTATCAGTCATTCATTGGACTTATTTAGTCAAAATAAACTCAAAGGATTATTCATTCATCGATTTTGTGGATAATTTTCTACATACATCCTTATGTCTACTTAGCAGTGATGTTATACCAAGGATTTCACCATAGATCAAGAAGGTCTTACATCTATCAGAGTAGTCAAAATTTGGAGACTAGTATTTATATAGAAATTAGAATATATGGGTGTGAGCTTCCCCTTTATAGATTACTAGTGTTTGTGCCAGTGAGAATTTTTGCTCTTGAATACATCAAACAAATGCTAAACATGGATGATTTATATTTTGTCTCAAACAACAAGAAAGCACACTTTAAGTTAAAGTCAAATGTAGGGCCTTATATTGTAAATACCATAGCAACAACAAAGGAAGTGGAAGGAATATTAAAGCAGATTAAATTTAAACCAAGATTCACATGGTCTTATGATCCTTTATGGATAATATCAAAGCTGAGAGTTGAGAAAAAGAGCACTCCATATGCACATACATCTACGCTAGAGATAGAGTAGTATGCTAATCAGGAGTAGTGGACAGAGAACACATTATAGAAGGCTGAAGAGAAATTAGTCCGTCAATCATCCCTACAAACTCCTATCCCAAAAGACAAAGAAATCAAGAGACCAAGGAAAAGTATGTCCGCTACAGATTCATAAAAGTAGGTTGTTGATTTCATTGTGTCGGAGGGAAGAAAGAAGGATCCAAAGACCACTACTAAGTCTAATAGTAAGATTGATCCCCAAGTAATAACTATTCAAGAAGGATCCTTAGAAAAAAGGGATTCATAGGAGAAAAATACCATGGTTTTGATAGGCATCCCTACAACTCCATTCACATATGTTGAGGAGACAACTGAGTCTCCTATCTCTTCTACCTCTCAGATTCCAACAAAAAAGAGTATTTTTACAAGGTATAGGGAGATCAAGTTGAAGAATGAAGCTTTAAAGGCTTCAACATATTCAAAGTTTTTGAAACAAATTGCCACCACCCAACATAGGTTGTTATCTGCATTTGACACAATAAAACGATAGTTGCAAATGACGTTTTTGGAACCTACAATGCCAATCCCCAGAAGTGTTGAAGATTATAAGGCCTCAATATTTTATGTTGATACCAAGAAGGTTCATGAAATCGATCAAATTTATTTGCATAAGAAAACAAGTGAGATGATTTACTCAACACTTACCAGCTCAACCATCGATACTTGTAAGTTGTAGACCTCTTTAAACAATGTGCACTCGTAGTTGAATATTGAAAGAATGTCTTCTCTAGCCAAAGACACCAGCTTTAAAACTTTATAAGATTTAATTATCAAACTAGGATATGATCCCAGTGATGTGTTGTGCTCTACAACAACCCCCCATTTCATATCATTTTTATTCACAAAACTATCATATGAAATGGGTCCCTTTAGATTTTGATTGGTATCAATATTGTATTATTCAAAAAGGTCCGAAAACCAAATGAAAACATTATAAAAACCTTTTGAAAAAACCCATTTTGATCATATTTATGCAAATAAATCAATCTTTTATCATTGCGATAAAGCGATCACAAGATCGCATATCGCAATGACATAAGGAACATAAGTAAATGGCACATTGGTTTCCGCCGATGCGATATTGCTATCGGCTATCAGTAATGCTCTATGCACATTCTTAAATCTCCCCCAGGCCATTCCCCCGATGCGATGCGATATCGCTATCGGCAATCGACGGTATACTATCCATGTCTCATGTAATACCAATTCTCCCGATGCGATGCGATATCGCTATCGGTGATCGGGGTTTCAAAAGGTGTCAATATAAGAGGTTAAAGCTTTCCCCGATGGCCGATTGCGATAAAGCGCAGATTTCAAAAAAGCTGTTAAAATGGAGGGATATTACGATCAATTCATATTAAAAGCTTGATCTGTCAAGCAATGATTCACCTACGCTCAACCGCCAAAACATCTATAACACGCTTATACGAATCATTCAGCCGATTAATGGTATAATGGGCATTTAAGGATTGGCAGGTTTTAAACGGCCATTTAATGAAATTGTAAGTCCTAAAATCTTCTTATGGATTGTATCCGCAGCCATTGTAAAAGTTTTCTCTCATCACGCATTTGATCAATATATCTCACCATATTGGAGTCTTCATTGCCAATTCTCTGTGTTACGTTTATCTTCACTTCTGTGCAAAATTCACCCAAAGAAGAAAACTCAAGTAAAATGGGGAAGAAATCTAAGAAAACCACAGCCGCTTCCGTTGCGCCAGCCACAGGACAAGCTGTCGCTGATCCCTCAAACAAAAAGAAAGGATTGATTTCGGATACTACATGTTCTGGTCTCGGCAAAACTACTTGGCAAAGTACCTACAACTTGATTGAAGCCGAAGAACCTGAAGTGACAACAGTACAAGCTACTGCAGATTCAACTCGGAAATCTGATGGCACTCTAAAGGACTTAGTTGACTCCTTCCTTCATCGGATAGCAGCTAGGGAACAAATTCTTCCATATACAGATGTAGTGCGGTGGGCAATTGAGGAAATTCTAATCATGGATAGAACCTTCAGCACCAGAGATGGGAGAATTTTCGGGTCATTCAAGGCTGATGATTTAAGGCAAATGTATCATTTGCTTGAGCCAGAGAAGAAATACTATAAGGCGTTCCTGGAGAAATTCCGGAATGAGAACGAAGTTGAATTCAAACCCATCCGGGATTGGAGACAAAATCCGGCAAAGCACAAACATGAATCTTCCGATAAGTACTTGGTTGATTCCCTAGCTTCTCCTTATTGCTACGCTGGAATAATGATGTGTGGATTGTGGGGATTGCATGATTCTTCTAATTTCACTATAGAAATGGTTCCCTTAATGGAAGCGGCATGCAACAGTATAATAATGGATTGGGCCACTATTCCCTCAAATAAACTAGCCACAGCTGTTCTTAAGTTTAGGAATAAGACCCGCATTTCTGAAAGGATAATTCCCCCATTCTATTACAGTGCCTATATTTTAGATACCTTGTGTTTTAATTCTGAATTTCCCGTGCTCGGCTGGAGGTGGACGCCACAAGACCCCATGCCTATTCACATATACCATCAGAAATTATGGAAATCCTCTTATAAGCACCATTTGTATCAAGTCTGCAATGGCTTTATGTTGCCTATTTATTATTCTATTTTTGATAAACCTGTTCCCAAGGTTTCCTACCAAGCTGGGATTGATTTAACAGCAGTAGGGAGATGGTTCGGGGAGGAGAAGTTCACTTATATAAGAGTTTTTGGTAGCCAAGCCGAACCTCATGTCCTCCCTTTATACATACCTGATAAACTGCTGGCAAGGGAAATCGCTTACCAGATCATTGCGGAGAGTGTTACACAGACTCTCAAGAAAAATAAGAAGCAGGGTTGGCCCTCTTTTCCTTTGAGATGCGGTGTCTATACCTTGCATGATATCAAACATGCAGAAAAAGAAGCTACAAATATTAAATCATTAACTCTGGCAACTCTCCCTAATAGGCAATTTGATCCAAGCAAAGTTGCCTATAAAGCACTAGAACAGGCCAAATTGTCAAAATTTGATCATAAAGAAGATATGTTTGATGACCTGTTCTCCTCCACTGAGTCAATAATGCAGGTTAAGGCATTTGCTAGAATGAAATATCAAGATGAAGGGTTGGTTGAGTTTAACAGACTTAGAGAACAGAGGTTGCAAACTCTGCCTCTAGATCTATTAGCAACAACCCCAACAACTTCGACAAGCGAGACTAAATGGCAATAGTCAAAGGAGCCTCCGGTTACAATAATAGAACCAGAAAAGCCACAGGAGGAAACTCAGACTACAGAGCAGAAGAAAGTGCAGGAAGAGACCCAGATGAAAGAGCAGAAACAGACCACCACTGAAGTAAACGTGGATACTCATATTGACCCAAAATTGCTCCAGGAATGGCAGCAATTTGATTCTATTATCAATGGTTTGGAATGTTCAAAGGACACTGAAACTTCAAAGGCAACAAACACACAGGAAACCACTTCACCACACGTTCTGAGTGGAACCAGCGGCCCACCCATGTCGAAAGAGGTAGAGATAATACCAAAGGACCCCTCCGATCAAATCATTTTGCAGGTAGAAGAGATTCCTCCCTTGGATGTCTTCTACAGCCCAAGGCATAAAGCTGTAGTAAAATGACAAAAGAAAAGAAGAAGGACTGATCAACCTTCCCTTTTCCCAGAACAGACGGTCACGGGCAATGTGGTTTGGAAGGAGGAATTTGACCCCTCCGATGACCTGACAAAATTGTCACAATATGCTGGAGCCTATTCGGCAGCAACAATAGATAAGGCATCGGAGGTGAGTCTTTTGCTGAAAACAAAGGATCAGGAAATTTTCTTGTTACAGGCACAGCTGACTGAAGCAAAGCAGAAAGCGGAGCAGGCAGAGCAGCAATTGTTGACACAACAGCAATTAAACAGTCAACTAACTCAACAATTGCAGGCAGAAAAACAAAGGATTGACCACAGCGCAATCCAGAAGCAGAAAGAATTATCAGAGGCATTGGCACAATTGAAGGCAGCGAATGAGCAAATGGTGAAAACAAAAGATGAGAAAATTGCTCAATTATCAGCACAGCTCGAGAAAACAAAGGGCGTTCCACAAGTAGCTGAATTTAGAGTAGAAGCACTACAGATAAATACTGCATTGATAGCCCAAATTAAGCTTCTATGTCAACAAATCGCCCAGGCAGAGCCACTATGTGAATTAACGGCATCCATAAGTAATAAAGTAGACAAGGCTAGGACTGAATTGGATCAAGCTGAAGAAACGATAGCTGCATTTCTCGACTGGCAAGATACTGATCAAGGACAAGAGGCGAATTTACCAAGAATCTTAGAATCACATAAAGATATACTCTTTACAGAATGGCAGTCCCAGTTAATGAAAGCAGAGAGGGCAGTTTCAAGATGCAAATCAACTTCAAGCAATTTAGTTGAATTAGTCAATAACACTCTCTACTTATCAAACATGATTTCCCAATGCACACCAGGAAAATTGACAACGATGAAAACATTGGAGCAATCATGTTATCCAGATTTAGAAGAAAAGGGGAGATTAATTGCCGGGATTAACAGTTTAACCTGGGACACCTATTGGTTCTTCTTGGTAAAACCACACACACAGAGAGCCGCCCTCAAGTGCCTTACGGATGCAATCGGGTATATTATCCCCGATATTCATGATGCCACCTATGTCGCCCAGCTTAGCTCTCGCCTCAACAGACCACCCGAAGTGGAGCCGATGCTTGCGATAAGTCAGCTCAGATTTAAAGGCAAATAGCCTACTTGATGATTCATGCCGCTGACTGCCAGATTGCTGAAGAAAATAGGATCAAAATCAATTGATACCAATTAAGTAGGATTTCAGTTTCGTAGATAGTTAGATTAATTAAGTATTTATAGACCCTTTCATTGTTTTGGAAAGGGTCGTAAAGTTTTGTACTTGACTTAAAGACTGAAGTTGCAATATTGTGCTTCAGCCATATTCTTTTATGAAACTGGACCAGTTATTCTAAATTTTACAAGGAAGCTTTTATGCAATTGTGCACTATTGTCTTTGTTTGAAAGTGTTTCTGCGTTGAAGGAAGAATCTCAAGTAGCGATTGATATTGGGAGTGTCTAGCAGCTCATATGGTACTTTTATCTATGCCTGAATTCATTCTTTTCATATGAATTGTTATTTTATTATCTTTGCTATTATCGAATATATGTATGTGCTTTAATAGCAGTTCTGTATTCCTTCCACTATTGGATGTTTATGGTGTGTTTTTCTTTTAATCATATATGTGTCGATGATATAAATGACAAGTGTAGTAATATTGCTTTAATCGCTTTGCTTAACTATTTAAGCAAAGTAATCCTTGAATGAATTAATGTCCATGTCTATTAGATGGAGTCATCTATATGCCTGTCCATAGACACAGATCATCAAGCGCTACACTTCAAAGCTTAATACTTCCTGGGATAAGTAATAGCTCTTTTATTGTGCTGATAGATTTAGCTATTCACCTATAATTAGATTAGTCAATCAATTATCCATTCACCCATTTATTCATTGCTGGGAAACTGGTCCCATTATCCCCAGTCGGAGCCACCATCCCAAACGGAAAAGGAGCTGTACTAAGGTCCAGACCGGGTGGTTATCCCCCAATGTTGATACAACGATTTTCGGGGCTTCAACATTTTTGGCGCTAGAAGGAGGGCCATCAACTGTGAATGACAAGCAAACCCAAATCTGCAATCCATTCTAAGAGTAATTCTCCCTCCGTATCCCCTCGGACTTCCCAATTGCATGCTGGTTCTCCAGCATCCAAACAAGAAGAAGAGGAATCAACTACCACTGCTCAAACGCATCATACTCCAGAACAATTAAGTCTTGAATCCCCTGAAGTCCAGTCTCTTATCCACAAACTTCAGAGCTTCTCGATTTCACCACAGAAATCTGAGGTATCACAAAGCAGTGCGACTTCACAGTTCAATTTACCTCACCCTCTCACCAGACTTCAGAGCGAAAAGCTCGGTATTGAACCCACTGAGTTCCCTTTACCCAAAAGGAAAAAGGCGAAGAAACATACTGAAGGATCTGACAGTGAAGAGCTTTCATCCACATCCTCCATTTCATCTTCCCCTCTACAAAGTCAACCATCCACTCCCCCATTACATATTGTTGTTCATCAGGGATTAGGAGCTTTAACATCCCAACCTGCTCACTCCTCAACAGTAGTTCCTTCCCAGACATTTGGAATTCCAACAGTAGTATCAACCACTACTGCTATTACAATGGCAGATCCATGGACCAGGCCTGGTGCAGTCAACATGCCTGCACCATTGCATGCATTACCAGATGCACCTGAAAAATGGCTACCCAAGTTTAACCCAAATGATGGGACCCAGGCTGAGGAACATATTAATAATTTCATGTTGGCAGTCAACTTGAAAGGAGTAACAGAACAAGATGTTGTTGTTAGACTTTTCCCTTACACCTTGCAAGGATCAGCAGGATCCTGGTATTTTTCTTTACCCTCTAGTTCCATTACCAGTTGGAACACTTGCCAAGAGCAGTTTCTTACCAAATATGGAGATGATAGGTCTTTGGCTACGCTAATAAATGATCTCTCCAATCTTAGGATAGAGCATAGGGAACTAATTAAGGAATTTAATGCTCGATTCAATAAACTCCTGAATAAAATCCCGATGGCCTCCAAACCAAGTGAACAAATTCGAAGCGAATGGTATATAACCGCCCTACCTGCCAATATATCCATTTTTGTAGATAGGGCTAGGAAACCTACCTTAGCAGAAAACATGAAAGAAGCGCTTGCTGTGGAGAAACATATTAATTCTCTAGAAAAGAAAGCTGCTATGGAAGACAGAAAAGCCAAAAAAGTCTCTTTTAAAGATGACTCAAGGAAGAAAACCCCAAAAGACCCATACGACATGGAGGGTTTGCAAAAAGTCCTAAAAACTTTGTCAAATGAAATGGTTGAAATAAAAAAACAGGTAGCCGAAACCTCAACCAAAAGACCCTTTAGGACTTATAAGAAAGCCGAATCAAAGCCACCGAATGTCATATCTAATGCAGATTCAGAGCAAGAAGAAGATGAAGAGGAAACAATCTCACCAACTGATGTTGAAGAAGAAGTAGTTGAATGTCATGGAATGTGGGATTTTATACTTCCCAATTCCGATACCGATAATGAGGAAGAAGCGTTCCCGGTCACTACTAGGAGTAAAACTACTTTCGAACCTGCTCAGGCAACGTCAAAGAAAAGGAGTGCAGGTGCTGCTACAACAAAGGAAAAAATACCTGCAAAGAAATCACCTGCAGCAGCTCCCCATGACCAACCTTCAACTTCTAATACTCCTTCAACATCTAAAACGTTAGTGGTATCCGATTCAATGGATTACAATATTGTTGATGACATGAAGAAAACTAAAGCAAACATTACTATGTTTGAACTTAGTAAATTAAAAAATCAGCAGAAATTGCTTCTCAAAGAATTGAATGTTGTTCCTTCTTCACCTCTTCCCAGTGCTAAAGCTACTAATGGTTCAGGGCAACCTCCTCCTGGTATGGTTGAAGCTACCGATGCAGTTCTGATTAGAGATAGATCAAACTCTCATACTCCACCTTTCCTTCTAACCTATGAGATCTACAACAGAAACCTGCACAACTGTTTGATTGACTCAGGGGCATCTTCTAACATAATGCCAGCTTCAGTTTGTTCCAAACTGAACATTGAACCCCAGAAGTCTGCTATTCATATTGTACAGTTGGACAGGACCAAAGTACAGGTTGTGGGAGAGATTAATTTCGTAACTATCAGGTTATCTGCTGACCCCAGAGTAGTACAAAGGATTGATATCCTAATAGCCGATATACCTGAATTTTACGGTTTAATCTTGAGTAGGGATTGGTCTGAAAAACTACATGGGTATATTTCTACTGATTGGTCACATATGTGGCTTCCCTATAAGGGTAAGCCAAATCAAATAAGGATTGATCGAGAAAAACATATGACCCATACAATTACTGAATTTGAGCAAGAAAACCAACCTGTAGCATTTAATAACAACATTTTGGGGAATTATTCATCTGAGTCATTCTTTGGCAACTTTACTGCCCAGCCATCCCCTTTCTCAGTGAACCATTTTACATCTCAGATTGAGAATTTTTCACAAACAGATAGGTCCAGATGTTTCAATGATACTGAGAAAACTGTAAATAAAATTTTTAATACTTCTTTATTTTGGTCGTTATATTTCGATGGGTCCAAATCTAGTGAGGGCTCAGGAGCAGGATGTATTTTGGTTAGTCCACAAGGAGAAAAAACAATGTTGTCCTGTAGGCTAGAATTTGAATGCACTAACAATACATCCGAGTATGAAGCCTTGGTCCAAGGACTGTATAAAGCAATCGGCCTTAAAGTGCAATGTTTAAAAGTATTCGGCGATTCTGAAATTATTATCAAACAGGTGAGAAATACAATTCATTGTCTTTCAAACCATCTTAAACATTATCAGTCGCTAGTACAAGAACTCACCTCACACTTTTCGGCATTTAATATTTCCTCCATACCTAGGTCTCAAAACTCGGCAGCCGACTTGCTAGCCAATGTAGCTTCCAAGCTCCTACCTTCTGAAGACTATAGCCCAGATAGATTTTCAACAGAATTGCTTTTTAGGCCATCAATTCCTGACAATGTCACTAATCGGATAGTATTCAACCATGATGAGGATATTTTACAATTCTTAACTTCTGAAAAGTCCTATGATAATCAAATTATTGAGGAAAACGAGCATGACTTTCAAATGAGAGAAACATCTCAGGAAAATTCAATCCCTAAGCCTGTGGTAAAGCTGGAGGATCTTTATGATATTAAAGACAGGTTTAAACCTGTGACTAATACAAAGCTCCAAAGTTCTACCCTAAGGTTTGAGTTGATAAATCTTGGCACTGAGAAAACTCCTCAAAACATTAATTTAGGATTAGGACTTTCCTTGGAAGAGAAAGAGGCATTCATTAAACTGTTAAGAAAAAATAAACAGGTTTTTGCTTGGAAATATGATGATTTGAAGACATATGATACATCCATTATCCAGCATACCATTCCAGTGCTTCCCGATCAGAAACCAATTCAGCAGAACTTAAGAAAAATACATCCAAGCTTAGAGAGTCAAATAAAAACTGAACTTAATAAACTCTTGAAAGCCAATATTATTTTTCCAGTCCGACACTCAAACTGGGTCTCCAATATGGTGCCAGTCAGAAAGAAAAATGGTGACATTCGGATTTGTATTGATTTCAGAAATTTAAACAAAGTGAGCTTAAAAGACAATTTCCCATTACCTACCATGGAGAAAATACTCCAATCAGTAGCAGGCTCTGAATTAATGTCCTTTCTAGATGGTTTCTCAGGATATAACCAAGTTTTGGTCCATCCTGATGACCAGCTTAAAACCACATTCAGAACAAAATGGGGAACATATGCATATTAGAAAATGCCTTTCGGACTTATTAATGCAGGAGCGACATTCCAAAGAGCGATGGATATAGCTTTTAAAGGGTTTATTAATAGAACAGTAGTCGTCTATCTAGATGATATTACTGTATTCTCTAAAGAGAGGTCCAATCATTTGCATGATCTAAATCAAATCTTTCAACGCTGCAAAAGATATGGTATTTCTCTTAACCCTAAAAAATCTTTCTTTGCTCTTGACCAAGGAAAGCTCTTAGGCTTTATTGTGTCTAAAGATGGCATTTATATTGATCCTGATCAGATCAAAGAAATCTCTGAAACCCCTTTCCCACATAATAAGAAATCCATGCAGTCATTTTTAGGCCAAATCAATTTTGTTAAAAGATTTGTTCCAGATTTTTCTCAAATTATTTTGCCACTTCAAACTATGATCAAGAAAAATTCAGTCTTTAAGTGGGGATCAGCAGAAAAAGAAGCGTTTGATTTAATCAAGCAATCAATAATCAATGCCCCAGCCTTAAATACTCCCAATTTTTCTAATCATTTTACATTATATACTATCGCATCCACCTCGTCTTATGCAGCAGTACTCACGCAGCTCAACGATCACAATTTGGAAGCACCCATTTCATTTTTTAGTTCAAATATTCAGGGTGCTGAATCGAATTACTCCGAAGTAGAAAAGCAAGCCTTTGCTGTATTTAAAGCATTCAAACATTATAGACCCTTCCTTTTGAAAACCCACACAAAAGTTATAGTTCCTTTCCCTGCAGTTAGGCAACTATTAATCCAAAGAGAACTGGGTGAAAAAAGGGCAAACTGGGTCACAGCGCTTCAAGAATATGACTTAGAAATTAAGCCAGCAAAGATTGTTAGGGGCCAAGGTTTTTGCAGGTTATTAGCAGGAGCATCCAACATTCTAGAATCAAGTGATACAGATCAAACTGAAGAAGTTAACCAGATAAGTGTTACTGATTCTGAGTCTCAATATGCAGACTTAATCTTTTATTTAAAAAATGGTTATGCACCTTCTAACCTGTCTTACAAAAACAAAAGGGCCATTAGGTTAAAAGCGAAAAATTTTACAATTATTGATGATGTGCTTTTTAGGCAGAATTATGATTCAATCTTATTAAGATGCCTTGAGAAACCTGAAGCACAAAAGGTTTTGCAGGAGTTACATGATGGACCAGCAGGAGGACATTTTGGAGCTGACACAACAGCTCACAAAATTATTCATGCTGGATACTATTGGCCCACTTTGTTTAGAGATGCCCACGAGTATGTAAGGAAATGCCGCAATTGTCAAACTTCTAGTGGAAGACAACGAAAACCAGCTTTCCCTCTGCAGCCAGTCAACATTGAACAACCATTTGAGCAATGGGGATTGGACATCATTGGGGAAATTACTCCACCTTCTTCCAAACAGCATAAGTATATCCTTACTGCTACCGATTATTTTACTAAGTGGGTTGAGGCAATTCCTTTGAAGACATCAAATTCTGAAGCAATCATTGAATTTATAGATCAATTCATCATTACCAGGTTTGGTGTCCCAAATGCTCTTGTTTTTTATAATGCATCTTACTTCTCAGGCAATGCTATGTTTGATTTCGCTATTAAAAGAGGATTTAAATTGAAATATTCTGCTAATTACTATCCCCAGGGTAATGGTTTAGCAGAGTCTACCAATAAAAATCTGATCAAAATCATTAAGCGAACTATCGAACAGAATCATAAAAACTGGCACAAATCCTTAATGTTTGCATTATGGGCTGATAGGATAACACAAAAAGCTTCTATAGGATCTTCACCGTTCAACCTTGTGTATGGAAAAGAAACAGTACTACCCAAAAATCTTGTTCTTCCTTCTTTAGCCCTAGTTCAGTTCATTGAGGAAAGTCCTTCTTCTTCTATTCAGCTTAGACATGATCAAATTCTAAAACTAGAAGAGGAAAGAGAAAAAGCCAGGGTTATTCATGCCAAACATCAGCAAATCATCAAGGTAGCTTTTGATTCAGTCTCATCCGGTTCAAAACAATTTCAAGTCGGTGATTTAGTTCTAAAATGGGACAAAGCCCATGAGGACAAGGGAAAACACACCAAGTTCCAGAAGATGTGGCTTGGACCATTTCAAATCTGCGAGAAGATAGGCCATTCGACCTTTATATTGCAAGATTTATCAGGTTTGAGAGATTCTCTCCTTGTTAATGGCCTTATCTTGAAGAAATTCTTTAATTGAGAAGGTAACCCCTTCTCCTTTTTTAGTTTAATAGAGTTTTGTAGTTTGTAGGATCTTTAGAAAATAAAGTTGTAAGGTATCCTCCATTGACCTTTGTTGTGTTTGAAAACTTGATCCACAGAAGTAGTATGATATTTGCTTTTAAAATAATAGAACTCTTAACCAAAAGGGATAATTTCTAGGAAACTAGGTATCATTGTATTCTGAAACCACACTTCAAGTTTTGTGAACTCCTCTCAAAATTTAGAAGTATTGTAAATCATTTTCTGTTTTCAAATTGGTCACAAAAGGTTATCAATATCAAAATAGAAGCTAATCCAACTTCAGCATCTTCAACTCTTACCCTGTCATCCATCTACTCTTAAGGAGAAAATTGTCCATCCCATTCACCAAAGTTTATGATTACTCAGAGTGTAATTCTAAAAATTTTGATATAAAAGATAAGAGATCTTATTACAAGCCTACTTACCATGATCATAGGGAAATAGTTTAACCGACATTACCAATACTGCATACCATAATAGGGTAATGGCTTAAAAATTATAAGACAAGGGGTCTCATCACGAGCCAGCTTGTTCGGTTAGATTATTACCAGTGAATGGCATTGTCAATAGCTAGCTACCAAACCAGGACAATGACTTTTTATCTTATCAATAACAGAAAAAGGAAAAGAAATACAAAATATGAAAACATATTTTGAATTCATTCTGTTAATCGCACTCTTAATTGGATGGGACAATGGACAATAACATGGTTAAAAGGTATCCCTGTCGAAACTATGAACGTTTGCTGGCAGCAGAGGCTCTACCTATGACAGACGAGTTCACTATAAAAGTTGATTTGGAAAGGTTTTCTGTTTTATCATTATAAACCAATAGGGGCCCATTTAAAACTTAGAATGTATCTATTTTCTTAAAAAGAGAGGAACTTAGCAAAAATAGTTTCATTTTACTCGGAATGCATATATACCTAGTTATATTAGAATTTTCCCCTTTGATTAGAACTCTATTTTGAAAAAGTTTAAGTATTTCTATACTTTTCAGAGATAACTGTTTCTTCCAGTGAATCACCAATTGTTGTGCTCTAAAACAACCCCCCATTTCATATCATTTTTATTCACAAAACTATCATATGAAATGGGTCCCTTTAGATTTTGATTGGTATCAATATTGTATTATTCAAAAAGGTCCGAAAACCAAATGAAAACATTATAAAAACCTTTTGAAAAACCCATTTTGATCATATTTATGCAAATAAATCAATCTTTTATCATTGCGATAAAGCGATCGCAAGATTGCATATCGCAATGACATAAGGAACATAAGTAAATGGCACATTGGTTTCCGCCGATGCGATATCGCTATCGGCTATCGGCAATGCTCTATGCACATTCTTAAAGCTCCCCCAGGCCATTCCCCCGATGCGATGCGATATCGCTATCGGCAATCGGCGGTATACTATCCATGTCTCATGTAATACCAATTCTCCCGATGCGATGCGATATCGCTATCGGCGATCGGGGTTTCAAAAGGTGTCAATATAAGAGGTTAAATCTTTCCCCGATGGTCGATTGCGATAAAGCGCAGATTTCAAAAAAGTTGTTAAAATGGAGGGATATTACGATCAATTCATATTAAAAGCTTGATTTGTCAAGAAATGATTCACCTCCGCTCAACTGCCAAAACATCTATAACACGCTTATACGAATCATTCAGCCGATTAATGGTATAATGGGAATTTAAGGATTGGCAGGTTTTAAAAGGCCATTTAATGAAATTGTAAGTCCTCAAATCTTCCTATGGATTGTATCCGCGGCCATTGTAAACGTTTTCTCTCATCACGCATTTGATCAATATATGTCACCATATTGGAGTTTTCATTGCCAATTCTCTGTGTTACGTTTATCTTCACTTCTGTGCTGAATTCACCCAAAGAAGAAAACTCAGTTAAAATGGGGAAGAAATCTAAGAAAACCACAGCCGCTTCCATTGCGCCAGCCACAGGACAAGCTGTCGCTGATCCCTCAAACAAAAAGAAAGGATTGATTTCGGATACTACATGTTCTGGTCTCGGCAAAACTACTTGGCAAAGTACCTACAACTTGATTGAAGCCGAAGAACCTAAAGTGACAATAGTACAAGCTACTGCAGATTCAACTCGGAAATCTGATGGCACTCTAAAGGACTTAGCTGACTCCTTCCTTCATCGGATAGCAGCTAGGGAACAAATTCTTCCATATACAGATGTAGTGCGGTGGGCAATTGAGGAAATTCCAATCATGGATAGAACCTTCAGCACCAGAGACGGGAGAATTTTCGGGTCATTCAAGGCTGATGATTTAAGGCAAATGTATCATTTGCCTGAGCCAGAGAAGAAATACAATAAGGCGTTCCTGGAGAAATTCCAGAATGAGAATGAAGTTGAATCCGAACCCATTCAGGATTGGAGACAAAATCCGGCAAAGGACAAACATGAATCTTCCGGTAAGTACTCGGTTGATTTCCTGGCTTCTCCTTATTGCTATGCTGGAATAATGATGTGTAGATTGTGGGGATTGCATGATTCTTCTAATTTCACTATAGAAATGGTTCCCTTAATGGAAGCGGCATGCAACAGTATAATCATGGATTAGGCCACTATTCTCTCAGATAAACTAGCCACAGCTGTTCTTGAGTTTAGGAATAAGACCCGCATTTCTGAAAGGATAATTCCCCCATTCTATTACAGTGCCTATATTTTAGATACCTTGTGTTTTAATTCTGAATTTCCCATGCTCGGCTGGAGGTGGACGCCACAAGACCCCATGCCTATTCACATATACCATGAGAAATTATGGAAATCCTCTTATAAGCACCATTTGTATCAAGTCTGCAATGGCTTTATGTTGCCTATTTATTATTCTATTTTTGATAAACCTATTCCCAAGATTTCCTACCAAGCTGGGATTGATTTAACAGCAGTAGGGAGATGGTTCGGGGAGGAGAAGTTCACTTATATAAGAGTTTTTGGTAGCCAAGCCGAACCTCATGTCCTCCCTTTATACATACCTGATAAACTGCTGGCAAGGGAAATCGCTTACCAGATCATTGCGGAGAGTGTTACACAGACTCTCAAGAAAAATAAGAAGCAGGGCTGGCCCTCTTTTCCTTTGAGATGCGGTGTCTATACCTTGCATGATCTCAAACATGCAGAAAAAGAAGGTACAAATATTAAATCATTAACTCTGGCAACTCTCCCTAATAGGCAATTTGATCCAAGCAAAGTTACCTATAATGCACTAGAACAGGCCAAATTGTCAAAATTTGATCATAAAGAAGATATGTTTGATGACCTGTTCTCCTCCGCTGAGTCAATAATGCAGGTTAAGGCATTTGCTAGAATGAAATATCAAGATGAAGGGTTGGTTGAGTTTAACAGACTTAGAGAACAGAGGTTGCAAACTCTGCCTCTAGATCTATTAGCAACAACCCCAACAACTTCGACAAGCGAGCCTGAATGGCAACAGTCAAAGGAGCCTCCGGTTACAATAATAGAACCAGAAAAGCCATAGGAGGAAACTCAGACTACAGAGCAGAAGAAAGTGCAGGAAGAGACCCAGATGAAAGAGCAGAAACAGACCACCACTGAAGTAAACGTGGATACTCATGTTGACCCAAAATTGCTCTAGGAATGGCAGCAATTTGATTCTATTATCAGTGGTTTGGAATGTTCAAAGGACACTGAAACTTCAAAGGCAACAGACACAAACCACTTCACCACAGGTTCTGAGTGGAACCAGCGACCCACCCATGTCGAAAGAGGTAGAGATAATACCAAAGGACCCCTCCGATCAAATCATTTTGCAGGTAGAAGAGATTCCTCCCTTGGATGTCTTCTACAGCCCAAGGCATAAAGCTGTAGTAAAACGACAAAGGAAAAGAAGAAGGACTGATCAACCTTCCCTTTTCCCAGAACAGACGGTCACGGGCAATGTGGTTTGGAAGGAGGAATTTGACCCCTCCGATGACCTGACAAAATTGTCACAATATGCTGGAGCCTATTTGGCAGCAATAATAGATAAGGCATCGGAGGTGAGTCTTTTGCTGAAAACAAAGGATCAGGAAATTTTCTTGTTACAGGCACAGCTGACTGAAGCAAAGCAGAAAGCGGAGCAGGCAGAGCAGCAATTGTTGACGCAACAGCAATTAAACAGTCAACTAACTCAACAATTGCAGGCATAAAAGCAAAGGATTGACCACAGCGCAATCCAGAAGCAGAAAGAATTATCAGAGGCATTGGCAAAATTGAAGGCAGCGAATGAGCAAATGGTGAAAACAAAAGATGAGCAAATTGCTCAATTATCAGCACAGCTCGAGAAAACAAAGGGCGTTCCACAAGTCGCTGAATTTAGAGTAGAAGAACTACAGATAAATACTGCATTGATAGCCCAAATTAAGCTTCTATGTCAACAAATCACCCAGGCAGAGCCACTATGTGAATTAACGACATCCATAAGTAATAAAGTAGACAAGGCTAGGACTGAATTGGATCAAGCTGAAGAAACGATAGCTGCATTTCTCGACTGGCAAGATACTGATCAAGGACAAGTGGCGAATTTACCAAGAATCTTAGAATCACATAAAGATATACTCTTTACAGAATGGCAGTCTCAGTTAATGAAAGCAGAGAGGGCAGTTTCAAGATGCAAATCAACTTCAAGCAATTTAGTTGAATTAGTCAATAACACTCTCTACTTATCAAACATGATTTCCCAATGCACACCAGGAAAATTGACAACGATGAAAACATTGGAGCAATCATGTTATCCAGATTTAGAGGAAAAGGGGAGATTAATTGCCAGGATTAACAGTTTAACCTGGGACACCTATTGGTTCTTCTTGGTAAAACCACACACAAAGAGAGCCACCCTCAAGTGCCTTACGGATGCAATCTGGTATATTATCCCCGATATTTAGGATGCCACCTATGCTGCCCAGCTCAGCTCTTGCCTCAACAGACCACCCGAAGTGGAGCCGATGCTTGCGATAAGTCAGCTCAGATTTAAAGGCAAACAGCCTACTTGATGATTCATGCCGCCGACTGCCAGATTGCTGAAGAAAATAGGATCAAAATCAATTGATACCAATTAAGTAGGATTTCAGTTTCATAGATAGTTAGATTAATTAAGTATTTATAGACCCTTTCATTGTTTTGGAAAGGGTCGTAAAGTTTTGTACTTGCCTTAAAGACTGAATTTGCACTATTGTGCTTCAGCCATATTCTTTTATGAAACTGGACCAGTTATTCTAAATTTGACAAGGAAGCTTTTATGCAATTGTGCACTATTGTCTTTGTTTGAAAGTGTTTCTACGTTGAAGGAAGAATCTCAAGTAGCGATTGATATTGGGAGTGTCTAGCAGCTCATATGGTACTTTTATCTATGTCTGAATTCATTCTTTTCATATGAATTGTTATTTGATTATCTTTGCTATTATCGAATATACGTATGTGCCTTAACAGCAGTTCTGTATTCCTTCCACTATTGGATGTTTATGGTGTGCTTTTCTTTTAATCATATATGTGACGATGATATAAATGACAAGTGTAGTAATATTGCTTTAATCGCTTTGCTTAACTATTTAAGCAAAGTAATCCTTGAATGAATTAATGTCCATGTCTGTTAGATGGAGTCATCTATATGCCTGATCATAGACACAGATCATCAAGCGCTACACTTCAAAGCTTAATAGTTCCCGGGATTAGTAATAGCTCTTTTATTTTGCTGATAGATTTAGCTATTCGCCTATCATTAGATTAGTCAATCAATTATCCATTCACCCATTTATTCATTTTTGGGAAACTGGTCCCATTATCCCCAGTCGGAGCCACCATTCCAAACGGAAAAGGAGCTGTACTAAGGTCCGGACCGGGTGGTTATCCCCCAATGTTGATACAACGATTTTCGGGGCTTCAACATGATGTCAAGGAAGCCGAGGAGATAATTAAGAAAAAAAATGCAGATATCCAAGCCCTCATCAAACAGCTTAAGCTCCAACTACAAAACACCCTCAGGCCAAGGAAGTGACCAGTCTAGAGATGGAGAAAGAAAAATTGTTCAAAATAATAGTGGAACAGAATGTTCAAATCCAGAAAATGGAACAGGACATGGAAACATTGTTGAAGGAAAAGGAGAAATTAGAGGCAATAGGTACATCAGTAGCAGGTACATCAACACATCAAACAACACAAGCATCAACTTCAGATTCTTTAGACAAGCTAGCTCAAGATTTAGGAGAATTATCATTAACAAATAAGGAAATGGAGAAGTTAATAACAGCACTCACCAAGATGGAGGAGAACAAGATCAAAGCAGACAATGCATACCTGGCAGAGGTACAAAATAATTTTAAATTAATTTAGCAGATTCAAAAGTATGAGGACCAATCCCTCATAATTTAGATGTTAGCAGAAGCCAAATGCAGCATTTGGCACAATATCAATGCAAATGTTACAGAATTGTGCTCGTCCATTCAAATTATTTTCGAAGAAGAAGAACTGGTATAGAGAGTTAAAGTAGCAATTGAAAAAACTAAATTTAACATCGAGCACAGGCCAACAAAAGCACATAAAATTATAAGGATGTTAAACTCTAATACTAGAGATGAGCTTGAAGAGATCAATATTCAAAACAGGACAAAGACAATAATCGAATTCAAAAGAGTATTGACTAAGAAAAACCTTATGGTGCAGTTAGAAAATAAGTGCAATGAATTGGAGCTACAGGTTAGAATATTTAACAGAAATTTTTCTTTGTTACAAGAGAAAAGACTTCCAAATCTAAGAAATTCTAATGGAAAATTGATTCCATTAGAAAATTATCAGGATCAATTATGCAACATAGCTACAAATGCATCTAAATTTGCAAAGGCAAAAGGAACTATCAATGGAGAATCTTTCTTGGAAGGCCTACAATCTGATCTCAACATTTAGCATGAGATTCATCATTTGTTTTTGAACACTTCAACTTTCTAGAATTACACAGAGGAAGATGAAAGATTTAGAAACATGGTAAATTTTTCTATCCCAGGTAAACAGAGATGGGAACAATTACTGGAGTTGGTCGAATGAGCGCAAACATAATACCTACAATTTTGGTAATAAGACAAAGAAAAGGAGTTGGAATATAGCTACAGCCAGTAACAGATTTCCTTCAAAGAGTCAATAGGAAAGTCAAATTTGTCTAGATTTTCTATTTCTTAGTACTATTTTAGAAATATCTACTTGTTTTTAGTAGATATTATTTTGTAATAAGTTTTATTCCAAGTCCGAATTTATTCGAGAAAAATTCTATAAATATTTTGTAATAAGACGTAGTAAGGGTTGGATTATGTATGAAGAAAAGAGCTCTACCTTGATGTAGGTTGTGAATTGTACTCAAAGTAATCAATTTTCAGAAATACAGAGGCAGTTGTGTTCGAGGATTCTTGTGTCAAACAAACAGTTATGTTTCTCTCATGTTAAATTGTTCTTTTTTCTCAGTTTCCATATGGATTTACCTCTTGATTGTTACAAGAGGATTATAATTTGTATTTACTTAAGGCTGCTTTGCTTTGGCTTGTTTTAAACAATATTAATGTTTTCTTCATGAGATTAAATGTAAAATTCATCTAAATATGCCTTATATTTAATTGATCGTTTACTTTTTCATCTCATCCACACCATAAATATCTTAAGATCCAAGAGTTTTCCTACGGTGCCTTGTTACAGCTATTTTGTCAATTTGTAATTGATTACCCAAAAGTTTATGACTCCATTCCCAATGGACTTTTCCAACATTTTCCAACCAAATTTTTGAAAAGCCCAACTAGAACTTCGATATCTAGCCTAAAATCTTGAAAGAAGAAATTAAATCATATAGAGAGAGCCCTCTCTGAAGTTGGAAGGGCTAGATACCAGCTTTAAAAGTGGTTTTTGGTTACCTTTGTAGTTTTCTTCCTCAGCTTAGGAAACTTACAGAGTGGTAACAGTTGGTACAGTAAGGAAATATATCGAATGTCACATTGTAACAAGCAACATATCAATGTGACAAGTAGTGTGACAATCATTGTCACAATGATATATTACATTGAATAAATTAGGGTTTAATATTCTAGTTTATATTATTTGGTTTAGATTTTAGGGTTTATTTTGGATTATAATATTGGGTTTATAATTATCATAGGGTTTATAACATTAATCCTAGGGTTTAATATTATTCACTTGGGTTTATTAATTCTTTGAGTTTATAATATTATTAGTCTCTTAGATTTATCAATCACTTGGGTTTATTAATAATCCCCTAGGTTTATTAATCTCTTGGGTTTATAATATTAATAATCCCAAGGCTTTATTAATCCTTTCGCTTTATAATACTAATCCCTTAGGTTCATTAATCCTGGGGGTTTATAATATTATTCCCTTGGGATAATTAATCACTTGGGTTTATAATATTAATAATCCCTTGGGTTTATTAATCCATAGGGTTTATAATATTAATCCTTTGGATTTATTAACTCCTTTGGTTAATTAAACCCAAAGGTTTATAATATTAATCCCTTAGGTTGATTAATCACTTATGTTTATAATATTATAAATCACTTAGGTTTATAATATTAATTCCTTGGGTTTATAATATTAATAATCTCTTTTCCACATGGTCTTGGAAATATGGTGATCAAGTGTGATGTTAAGGCACTCCTAGATGTTAAGTCATTTCTTCAAGTCCCTACCCTATTCGGGTGTCATTCTTGGACATGACCATGATATGGACTCATTGATGTCGAACTTATACACACACACACACACACACACGTACACACACACACACACACACACGATGTCTTGAGTTTATTAATCCCTTAGGTTTATTGATCCCTTGGATTTATAATAGTAATCCCAAGAGTTTATAATATTAATACCTTGGGTTTATTAATCCCTCAGGATTATAATATTAATATATTGGTTTTATAATATTAATATTTTGGTTTTAATAATCCCTTGGCTTTATAATATTAATAATCTCTTGGATTTATTAATGTCTTGAGTTTATAATTTAAATCATCCCTTAGGTCTATAATATAAATCATCCCTTGATTTTATAATATTAATTCTTTGGGCTTATAATGTTAATCCTTTTATTTTATTAATTCTTTAGATTTACAATATCAACCCTTTAAATTTTTATTTTTTTTGTAAGATAATCTTCTATTAATTTCCAAAAAAAGACTACATATAGATGTCGTCAAAACAGGTGGTCTCACCTTGACAAGGTTTGTTGACAAAAAATTTCACCATATAACAAAAATGCAACAGAGCCTTTAAAGGCAGAAATCGGAATTGATTAGGCCATAGGCACCAGAACACAACTAAAACGAAAAATACTCTAGAAAGCATATGAGTCACTAGAAGTAATGGATGTAGGGTTGTCTGGGGCAATTCTAGAAGATGGTGGAGGGTGGAAGTTGCACTGGATTTTCCCTTCGAAGTGCGCCATCCGGGTCTCCATATTTTCAACTTTCTCAGAGAGCAGATTCTAGCCTCTCCGCACCACAACTATATGCTCCCTAAGTTGACTTTGGAATTAGTGAATCTGCTCCAAGGTTGTCATCTGCAGCGCATGTTCTTCTCTCTAGATGTGTTCAGCAGCATCCATTCAATTCATTAGATTAACAATGAGGCCTCGGTAGCTTCCCCACAACACTGGTGGTGGACTTGCCCTTCTTGAGCTTCAAACGTTCCTAGGTCGCTTTTCACTTTACCTCGATGTCCACCACCCCAGATCCTCTGTCTGTGACTATTCTCCACATCCCCCCGCCTCATCCCCTATTTTCCACCTCTCCTAACACCTCCCCCTCAGTAGATTTCCAGTCATCCTCCACCTCTACCACCTTGTGACCCATCCGCACCTCATCGCGAGGTCCTAGCCGTTTCTCCACCATGGCGAGGCAAGGCAGAACCAATGCTTGGGCAGGTGATTCCTCAGCAGCAAGAGGACTAGTGGAGGAAGCCTTCCGTAATGAGGTCTTCATGGTAGTTAGCCGAGATGGGGAATTGCACAAATCTTATAGCTCTAATTTGAATCCCACTGGCCCGCACTCACTCCAAACGAAAACTACCTAGAACACAATCCACCGAATGTCGCCGTCTTCCGAGATTTCTCTGGGAAAATGGCATCCTCCAGAGTTAAGTGGATCATTACCAAATTAGAACATAAATTTGAAAAGCTTCCACCCGCATAATTTGACAAATCAAACTCGGTAGCAGGCCCTCCTAGTTTTCCACTTTGGATGAACAGGGACGCCATGAGGGAGGGTCGACTGTCACTGCGCAAAGAGCAAAGGTTAGTCCAATGACCGTCACCACCCTATCCCACTGCTAAACTACCAATCAACCATTGGAGCCGAAGTAGGGACTTTCCATACCCAAATATGTCGAACACACCAAAGAACACAAATTTGTAGGCAATGGAAGTCCCCCTCTTCCCTACGGCTGACACCCTCTCCAACACACATCCAGAGCTCTCTGCCCACAAAAAATAGGTTTACCAGCTCGCCTTACCTTTCCAACCACCAATCCGTTACCTTCCTCCATATGAAAATGCAAACACAGATGCAAATACCCAAGATCGCCATTGCTCTGTTGTATTTCACCCCACCACCCTCGACAACATTCTCAAGAATGCTCGTTGCATGCTTAACCACCTGCTCCATCGTACCACTCCCCATGGCTATTAATGGCTGAAAGGACCAAGAGGCCTACACCCCCCACCTCAAACATTTGGATTTAGTCATGTGGTAGCGCAACCACGTGTTGTTGGCTCTGCACCCCCATAAGGGAACCCTGTAAGTTTATTAATCTCAAAGATTTATAATATTAATTTCTATTGTTATTATATATTATTATGATACAGTTAATAGTGTGTGTGTGTGTATATATATATATATATATATATATATATATATATATAATATTGCTAGTTATATTAATATATATATATATATATATATATATATATATATTAATCATTAAAATAATAGTTAGAGATAAATATGTATTATTATTATATATTATTATATTATATGTTAATTATGCTATATTTTAAACTAAAACTATTAATATAGTAATATAATATAAAATTGTTAATATAGTAATATAATATAATATAATATAACATAATATAATATAATATAATATAATATAATATAATAGTATATTAATATATAATATAATATTAATATAATAACTTGATATATATGATCTAGTTATTATTTATATAATTATAATAAATATTTTTATATTATACATTTAATAATTATTAATATGATTGATATATATTTATTTGTTTATATCCACTACATTTATTAATGTAATTATTTTTATAACTAGCAATTGTCCCAAAAGGTACAAAGAGAGGCCGATAGGATTATTAAATAGGAATTGTTGAATTTTTCTAGAAGAGTTAACTGGTTTGTGGAAAACCTTGTTTTCTTGGACTGGATCATTATGCAATTATTTTTCTTTAGATGTTTTGTTTATATCTATATTACAAGGAACACATTGAATGTCTTATTTCATTTTAGAGTAAGTTAATTACCCAAAATCAAGAAACCTCTATAGATGGCCAAGCATATACGAAGAATACATCTCATTCATATGCAATACCAAATCCATCTTTTCTTTTCTCTGAGTAAAATTTCAAAAGCATGAACACATGCCATTTCATATGCACAATAAACCCACTTCTAAAATTTCAATGCTTGGATGCATCCCATTCATATGCTACAGTAAACCCATATTTTCGTTAAATTTCAATCCATAAACACATCCATTCATGAGCCATAACAGAACCAAAAAAACAAAACCCCCTGACCCGTTAATACATTATCTACTCAGAGAGAGGTAAGACCAAAGGACAACTCTGTCTACAGATCCTCCATGTCTCCGAAGGAGATGAGGAGCGTCCCGTGACCCATTAATGCATTGTCTTCTCAGGAGTGCGAGGTAAGACTAAAGAAAATCACTAGCTACGGATGCTTCATGTCTCCATAAGGCCTTCATAAATCTTCGTTTATTTTGTAAATACAATAATTTGATTGAATTTTAACACTGTAAATACTAAAAATGAGCCCATAAAGAGCATATAATCAAGAAGGAAACGCTTTAATCACAGAATGGAAATCAGGAATGGTGATTATTTTATAACGACCAAATCCACCTTCTAATAAAATCTTCTTCCATTCTTTCTCTATTCTTTCCTTCCCACCAGAGCAGTGTGCCACCATTACCAGATCAAATACTAGAACTAAATTAGGACCCAGAACCGGCTTCTCTTTCTGGCCACCATTATTATTATCACCGCCTCTGTGATTAGAGTCTGGCGCCACTACATCAACAATAATGAGCTTCCCCGTCTCGGGGATCGCCTTCCTACAGCTCTTCAGTATCCTGATATAGTCCTCGTCGCCCTAGTCATGCATGATCCACTGATGACATCGCACAAACAAATTGTATAGTCAAAACGTGCTCTCAGCTCATTCTAATTGAATTACATGACAGCTCAGCAAGTTCACGACTTACCTTCATGAATATGGTGTCTGCAGAGGGCACGGTTTCAAACATGTCTCCGCCCATGTGCTCCACACCTATTTACATACATTTATATGTATAAGATTGTTATACATATATACCATTGATGAAGCAAAGGTGTTGTTAGTAACCTGGGAGATGGGAAGCAGTGGCCACGACATGAGGGAGGTCGTAGTTGATGCCTCTGATGGAAGGATAACGCCGCAACATTGCCTCGATTGTCTCCTCTGCAAGCCCAGCCTCTCGAGGCAAATCAGAGAATGGAAGTCAAATTTCGAAAAGCTCTTTACAGAGCTTCAAACCGACATTTCTGTGTTTTAGAATACTCGAGGGATTGTTACGTCGAGGGATTGTTACATCGGCACTGCATCAGAAAGAGCTATTACTTCAAGATGCACCAGATCACGGCTTTGGGGGTTTGGGGATTAAGTCTGCAGAGATACAGCTAAAGAGTTGGCCGCAGGTAGTTTTAATTGGTGTATGGGGTATATAATTTAATACTAATGAGTGCTTGCCAAAAGCGAGGGAAGGAGTTTTAGTGGCATACCTCTTCATCTGATAGATACATTAGCAGCCAATTTGAAAATACTATATCAGCAGACTCTGGTTCAATTTTTGAGGTCTGCGGACGTAACATCAGCACACATAAATTTGACATTCTTGAAGTGGCTATTTATTTCTTCATTCTGAACAAAGTAAAGAATAGTTAGTTGATTTATGTAAAGCCTTTTGAGTTTCATAATTTAGATTCAAAGATTAACAGAAGCCATACGCGTTTCTAAATTCTAGCTTTAGATCTGACATGCAAACCAAGAGAAAGATAGAAACTATAAGCAAGGATTACGCATACCTTTTTGATTGCACTCTCAATGAAGTCCATAGCTAAAACATGTTCAGCCTCCTTCGCTAATTCAGCTGTGTAGCGTCCAATGCCAGCTCCTAGCTCAATTACCGACTTACCCTTACGTGATGATAAAAGAGAAAGTATCTGCAGCACAGATAAACATTTATGTTTTACATTTGAACATATAGATATTTTGCTTTCAGTTTCATGCTATCTTGTTATTTCTATACCAGAATTGTAACAGACAAAAAGGAACAGGCATAACAAGAACTTGTAAAATAAAAAACAAATGCTCTCGTAGACTGTCAACGCAAGTGAAGTTGCCGAGACATTTGCTAGCATTTACATAAAACCGAGGAACAGTTATAAATCACAAAACTTCATTTCAGACAGTTTAAATTAACAATTATAAAACCAAGCAAGTGTTTAGAATTAGATGAAACGTCCGTTATAAACAAACGAATGTTACGAGTCCTCAAAGTCAAAACCCGCTATATTTAACCTTTGAAATTAAGATTCTTTCATGTCAAAACTTTAAGTCAGAATTATGTTGCATAGCCAACTTCGCTTTCACATTAAGATCCACAATGCCGCAACTCAGATCAGAATCCTTTGACCTAATCAGCATCGTTTTGCTGGTAACGAACTGACAGTGCGGCAAATTTAGAGCTGAAGGCATTAACCTAATCATCAAAATCATCAGATTAAGATTCCAATATGTTGCAACCCAAGCCTTGGCATAGATTGTTTGAACTTTCCTTCAAAGTTCATATTTTGTCAATGTAGAAAAGGAACCATTGCAAACTAAGCTCCTTTGCTGATTGAGATCACAGTCCCTGATTCATCCGCCCCTACAGTCACAAAACCAGATCCCTAAACGTCACCTAATTAAACTCCTACAAGCAGACATAATTTACCCTTGACATTGGGTGATATAATATTGGTGCATCTTATGACTCTCTTCATGAGAATCGGTGGAGTACTCCCAGTTAACTGCTATATCAAATATGCTGACTAATATTTTTATCTAAATGCTGAACGACACCAAAAATGCTACTACCCTTCAAAATTACCTTGAATAGTGCAAACCTATGGCCATGGAAACGAATTTATACAAATCACTATTTCTGTCTCTCACCCACAATATATAGAGACCATATAACCTTACTTTCGTATTTCGAATCTGAACAGTGACTTTATACAAATCACCAGTCCACATTTATTATATATATTCTGCTACAAAATTTCAAACGAACCAAAGACCATCACTCACTTTTGTGCTTCTAATCTAAACACTCGTTGCATCCAGCCCATGCGTGGGAGATATATATGTGTACATATAACACATACGAAACAATAGAAAGAAAATGGGAAAATATAAAAATACCCTGATAGTGACCTATTTGTTTCCAGTGATAAAGATCTTGAAGAAAGATTAAATCAAGGAATTTATCACTAAATATAAAACACACTATGTCAAGCAGGTTGTGGTCAGCTGGTTAGATCAAAACAATAGCAATGCTTAGACCTGGGTTCAAAACTTTCTGAAGACATGTTTTCTGTTCATATGGGTCAAGACAAAAGAAACAAACACTCTTCAACAACAATATTCAAATCTATTAGATGATGGCCTGTAGCAACCATCTGTAGACATGTTCCCTTGCTAATATGGTTCAAGGGAAAAAAAACAAACACTTTTCGACGACAATATTAAAATCTAATAGATGGACTGTAACAATCATTCACTACAACAAATTCTTGTAAAAGATAATTTCATTAAATTCGTCATATTATAAAAGAGATGCAGATTCCAGAACACCATTGCGATATAGATTCATAACAGCAAGCATTACCTCTGGCCTTTCTTCTTCATCTAGCTTTGAAGCCTGACTGTCAAGCATCATGGCTTCCAAGCTCAGAACGACGGAATGCTCCTTCCAGTAGTTCAATTGAAGAGCCCTCTCGCCTGAACACATACATTCAGGCTTAATAACAATAACCCACCTCAATAATCCCCAAATCAACCCATAATAAATAGCCAGCCAGGCCAAAAAATCAAAAGATATGACAAATGCATGCCACCATTCGGATTCAAATAGAGGAAAAAACAAATTGCAATAAAATTTTAACTACAAAATCAATAAACTCTTGAAATTTTCGATCAATAATCGAATACCCAAAACAAAATGTGCAATGCACTTACCATTGACGGCCATGGTTCGTGAAAATGGTATACCCAGAAAAGACTGGATGAAAAGTAAAACCAACCGCCAATAAAGGAGATGCTAGCAGCCTTCAATGGCGATACGAGAGCGAGAAAATGTTCTCGATCTTCGGTTTGAGTTTTGTCCCTTCTTTTGCATGGGCCCTGGTCCAAAATGCTCGCAGATGTATTGCCCAAGTGAGCCCAGATTTCAAGAAATAAAACCAAAAGCTAACAAAGGAGATGCTAGCAGCCTTCAATAGAGATACGAGATCTTGAAAATGCTCTTGATCTGCGGTTTGAGTCTCTTCCCTTCTGCTTCATTGGCCAAGACTCTTTGCCTAATCCAAAATGAAAGAAACGCTCACAGACAAATATCTTCAAGACTGAAATAAAAGAATGGGAAAAAGCAGTAAATATATTTGGAAAAAGCAGTCACACTTCAAATCAACGGTTGAAAGTGTCTCACCTGATCCAACGGAGCAGGGTAAAAGTGTTGACAATTGTTGATGCATAGGAAGGCCTATCGGCCTAAAAATATATTTGGAAAAAGCAGTTACACTTCAAATCAACGATTGAAAGTGTCTCACCTGATCCAACGGAACAGGGTAAAAGTGTTGACAATTTTTGATGCACAGGAAGGCCTATCGGCCTAAATATATCAATCACATTAATAAATATAATTATGCTAATTTAACAAAACTAAAATTTGAACCAATCTAAACTCATCTCAATTAAAGAAACCTTCGTTCCGATAAAAACTTTTGACCAAAGATGAAATTCTTATTGTTTCCTCGCACAAGCTCATTATTCCATCCTATAGCCCACAGATTTCTTATGTTCACAGATAGCAGCAGTTGGACCAAATTCGGCTGCTCCAATGAGACAAGTATTAATAATGATAACTTGCCAGTGCACCTCTTCAAAAGAGGGGCCTGTATACAATTTCATCAGTCGTTTTATCGATTCTATCAATGAAATAATTTACACATACACAGCAGATTTCCTGTATTCCATTACATCAATCTTGTAATGCTGTTATCGCCCGTGACAATGAGTTATCGTACGTACCCAAATATTCTGTTCGTGACCATATTTTCTTGTGTATATCTCTTTATTTACGAAACATTAAAAATATATTAACTCATAAATATATTAATCTATTAAATCTCTGTATCCTTAACACGTGACTTCATATATTACATAGATAGAACCGGGATGTGTAAACAGGTCAAAAAATGATCTAAATAAGTAAAATTTCAATTTTAATAATAGATGGAAACGTTTACCCATCAAATTGGACCGTAAAATTAAATTGTAAAATGAGCCTCCGGACTCAATGAATTAAAAAATATAAATTATTTATATTATTAAAATTATTTTAATAATATAAAGAAACTTTAAATTTAAAAAGATAAATTAAATTTAAATTAAAAAATAAAAAAATATTTAGTTAAACTTAATTTTTAAAAACAAAAATTTAATTAATGATTAATTTTATCAAATTAGTTATTATTATTATAAAAACACATGATTTGATTAAATTATGACTTTATTTTAAATATTAATAATCATTATTATTATAATTATTTAAAAAATATAATAAGTGAGAATGTAAATTTTAGTTGTTCATTTTAAAGAGATTTTTCTCATGAAATTATGTAGAGGATTTTTATATGGGTTAAATATATATCAATCTTTCATTTTATTATGGATATTCTTAATATGGAAATACGTTCTGTTACAATATCATGGCTTATTAATACCACATATACCAAAAGTCTTAATCCATTTCATATGTCATTTATTCATATCATAGTATTTTTAATTAAAAAGGTAGAAAGGGCTTAACTCTTTTTAAGATAAATCTTAACTTTTGATTTGTGAATAATATTAAAAATATTCTATAAAAGTTACATCCTCACTTTCCATTTAATAATTATTGATAATTAAATTAAATTTTTGGAAACACTATTTCAAAATAGACACCCCATTAATTCGTAAAAAGAAAAGTATTGAATGTTTATTTAAGTTCATGATTTATTAATGAAATTTTAAAAACATTGTTTTTAATTAATTGAAAATTAACCAAAAACTATTTTTAATTAATAATCTTATCATCTATTGCAAATCAAATCTAAACAAACCCCTAAATTTATTATATTGAGGATAGAGAAGGAATATATATATATATATATATAGATAACATTTTACGCTTGAAAAAAATTAAATAAAAATAGTGATAACCCTTTTCCAAAACAATTTTGTACCTATATTTGATGCTAAAAATTAGAGAGAGTTGAAATAAATATTTTTTATTTATTGTTGATAATTTTAAACTAACAAAATTTATAAATTTAGTTTTTTTTTTTAATAGTATTGGGTGTTTTAAGCAAAGTCTTTCAGTACAAATCACATAAGAGAAATTTTTGGCTGATACGTTTTCAATCAACAAGTGTGGTTCATCATCATGAACCACACTAGTTGGTTCGAAAAGCGTAAGACAAAAATTTCTCTTATGTGATTTCTACAAAAAGACTTTGCTTAATTTATGGATCACAGAAGCTTGAATATAGAAAGTATTAGGTGTTGTTAGATACATAGAAAAATACAAAATGCACATGATATTTGGCATATTATTCATATAACTCTTAATTGGATCAAATTATTTTTATCAAGAATAAATGATTCTTAGAGTAATGTTGGAATAGGTAAATACAATTCATTCAAACGTGATATTATAAGTACAAATAAAAGGCCTAAACAAAAGAATATATTTTGTATTTGTGGGGTTGTTTTGAGTTATTAGTTTGGCACATCAAAATTACATCATGAGAGTATACGAGGATATTAAAACCTAGTTATAACAAGTGTAAGTGTTGTTGTTTAGTACCTTTCTCTTATGCATAAAGTAATTGATTGCAAAAGTTATTGTATCTAGTATATATATATATATATATATATATATATATCTTCATGCCTATCCATAAAGATTTTAAATTTTTTTAATTATTAAATCTTGTGATTTGCAAGGTTCCATTTTGTAGGTAACATTATAATATTTAGATCTTCTTCAACTTTTTAATTTAGGTTTCTATTTCAGATATTAAAACAAATAGAATTTTTAACGTTTTTAAGTAGGGATTTTTTTGACAAAGTTAAGATTCAATAAGTTTTTTGACAAAGTTAAGATTCAATAAGTGTTTAGTTAAAAAAATAATAATAATAATTGTGTTAAAATCATTCATAACAAAAATTTCCACAACCAACAACATCAATTGACTTTGATTTGTTATCTATATTCTTAGGTCTTATATGACTCTTACATAAGTTTCCCATAAAATCAAGGTAGCTATTAAAGGTAGGTAAATATATTTGAAAGAAAAGCATTATATAATATTAAAGTAACACATGATTAATTATGAAAAATGTGTTGACTTAGGGGCATGCTAAAAAGATATGAAGATTTATAATGGATGGCTCATGGGACATTGTTTTTCTTCTTATCAATACATTATATTATTTGAAATATATATATTTTGTTTCTTATCAATACATTATATTATTAGTAAAGGAATAAGCAATTAAGTTAAGTTTTAGGTATTTTACATTGTAATAGAAATATATTTATATGTATTGAGAGACTTGGAGTTATTAATAGTTTAGACAGGCATTAAATGTAAAATTGAGACTATAATTTCAATTCCAATTAGAAATCAATTTATGTAGGTAAAAAGCAATTTCGATGATTTTTTTCATATATATATATATATATATAATCCAACTCAAATGTTGATTATATATCGAAAGAAGTTGTATTAATGTAGAAAGGGACTCAAAAGCAGCAAGAGTTCAGAGAAAGAACTTAGATTGTATTGATTTGTGTATATTGCGAGGTACTCCAAGCCCTAGAGTTGGGGGATTGGAGGAAAATGTCCACAAGAGCCACTTGTGGGCTTGGAACCCAAGGTAGGGGTTTTTCACCCATCAAGATTTGGGGTTTTTCACCCATCAAGATTTGGGGCAAAACCATGAATAATTTCAGCATGAGAAAATTTGAGGTGATAGAGCTTCAAGTGTTGATTTTAATGCTCCAAAGATCACTCAAATCAGAGCTCTAAAAGTGAAGTTATAAATTTTTGAAGTGACAATTAATGTTTGGACAGCCAAAGTCATGTAGGCTTGAGGAATTCATCCAATAGACATGTCTCTTCATCAATTCATCGAGCCCTTCTATTGGTGTATAAATAGAAGGTGATGGAGGACTTATTTCCTCATCAATTTTGTGCAACAAAGGGCATCATAGAAGGAGAGATCAGGAGTTCATTCAAGGAGGAATATATTTGTTTTATTAGGCCGTGGGTTAGGGAATTTCTAGCAAAGGAAGGAGAGACATTTAGGTCACTCCTGATGATTTTTCAGAATGAAAATTAACCAGGCAAAAGGCCGCAATAAAGGAGATGAATTCTGGGTTGTTTTAAATGTTATGTGTGGGTTGGAAACTATGTTTCAACAAGATGTGGGTATAGGAAGCCACCTGTGGTAGGCTGGAGACCCTAACCCCACAGAAAAGGCATTGCATGGGACTATTTTGGTGCTAGATTGAGCCCTAATCAACAACGTGGAGGAAAAGGACTTGTACAAGGATAGGCCACAGTTTTTTAAGGTTGTTCGGTGACTTGGTTAAGGGTTGTTGCAACATATGGATGTCCTAAATAGTCACAGTTAGGAACAACAGCGAAAAAAATTGGAACAACAATTGTGTCTTGTGTTGGGTCAAGGAATTTGACTAGTTTTGGATCAAATTGTTGGGCAGCCTATGAGAGCCAATTTGCAGGCTTGATTGGGTGATCGTAAGCCTTCATCGATGCAAATATTGTAGTGTAGTATTGGGTACCATTGACCTTGTGGAGAGTAGTGTGTTGGCTGCAAAAAGTAGCCCTAGACGAGTTATCTTGAAGTGATGAAGAGGAGCTGAAGTCTGGGTGAATATTGGTGCTAAAGTGCAGTACCTTGATGGACTAAGGTGACTACTAGCTTGGTAGTTTGGAGCTCGAGAACTGGCCAACCTAGAGATAAGATTGGATCAAACCACGTACATGCAGCAGAAATGATTTGCAATAGTGTTAGGTGGCATCCCTTGTGGAGTCTCTGTGTGTTGTGCTTTGAAGGACTAAGGGGCATCTAACGAGCAGTAGGGGAGCAAAGGACCAGCAGGACAGGATACAACATAGAAACTACATAAAAGTTTGTCATTGTATTTTGTATACCATAGATTGTTGTATTATTCAAATTGGTTTAATATAACAAAGATTGGGTTGTACATTATTGTACAATTTTGCTAAAAATTGTGTATACTTGTGCATATGTGATTTACTGCTTCATATTTTCTGCTGTGCAAAGTAGTTCTTGTTGAGATTCTTGGTTTGGTAGTATCATATATTTTAAGATTCTAACCTATACCCAAGATCGTGGAAATTCAACATGGTATCAGAGTGTGTCTGAGCTACTTTAGAAGTCAATGAATTAGAGTTATGCATAGTGAAGTACATCTTAAGAGTGAGTTGGTCACATTGTAGGTAAGAATGTCAAAGTTGCAGGTTGGTATCCAGTAAGAGGATAGGTTGGAGGGGTTGTCCAACTATAGCCCGTGGAAAGAAAGGGTCAAGTTGGTCTTGTAGGTCAACAAGATCTGGGAGTTCACCAAGAAAGCCATCAAGAAGCCAACTCACCCAAAGGAGGTGGAAGTGTGATAGGATTTGGATACAAGGGCGAGATTGATCATCCTAGATGGTGTGAAGGATGCCCTAATACCTCATTTGTCTGGGAAGAACTCTGCACATGAGATGTGGATGGCTCTTCAAAATTTGTTCCAGAATAAGAACGAGAACTGGGTATTGGTGTTGGAGGATAATTTGAAGTCCACCAAGATGATAAAGGGTGGATTCATCACTTCGTATCTGAAAAGATTGTCTAAGGTCAAAGATGAGCTTGTTGTCATTTGTGTGACTATTTCAGATGGAGATATGGTGAGGATTGCTTTGAAAGGGTTCACCGAGGAATGGAAGCCCTTCACCAAAGGGATTATTTCCAGAGAGAAGTTGGCCAGACTGGAATAGGTTGTGGGACAACTTCATTGAGGAAGAGTTGCAAGACGAGGATCTTCATCCAAAGAAGGAGGCTTTCGATGATGACATGGAACTTGCACTGTGAATGGAAGGTAAATAGAAGAAGGACTAGATCAAGGTTAAGTGTTTTAACTGTGGCCAGATGGGTCATTTTTTATCAAGAAGTCTGATGAAGAAGAAGGGAGATTATGAGAAGAAGAAAGGAAAGCAAGTCGTCGTTGTTTCCACTTCTACTAAAATAGATGATCTCACCAAGATATTGGAGGAGGAATTTGCTATGATCTCTCACTTCTCGCGGGAAACTGTCAATGAGGATGGATGGTACGTGGAAAATGTTGCAACGAAACATATGACAGGGTCATAGGAGGATTTTTTTGCTCTAGTGGAATGGGACTCAAAGTTGCACATGGTGTTGGATGACAAAAGTCATAAGGAGGTCTGAGGATCAGGTGTTGTGTCATTCAAGATGGAGACATGATGAGTAATGTGGGTCAAGGATGTATTGTTCGTACCAAGACCCAAAGATATGGTGATTTATGTCTTGATGATCGAGAAGAAGGGGTTTGAGGTCTTATTCTGAGATGGGAAGGCAAGACTCAAGCCTAGAGGATCTAGCTCTACGAGTATCATAGTTGGAGTTAGAGAGCATGGTCTATATAGGCTAACGGGTAAGCCTATGGATCATGAGAAGTAGGTGGAGCAGGTGCAGGTTCCAAACAAGCAAGTGCAGGTGCAGGCTTAAGAGGAGAAGGTACTAGTTCCCAAGAAGAAGGTTCACCTTCCAAAGAAGATCCAAATTCTAGAGACTCACAGCGAGTCAAGTTCTAGAGGGAGCTTGCAGATTCAGAGGGAGACTTTGCAGTCAAATGGTGCTCCTATAGCTACCAAGAAGGAATCATGGAGAGAATGGAAGACATTACAGGAAAACAAGGAGAAGCAGGGTGCTTCCAACAGCGACAGTGACACTTCCGAGAGAAGTGTATTTCACAGAACAGGGGTTGTTTCGATTTTGAGTGCCAAGATTTGGGAAACTGTTGTGAGTAGTGATGTTGATGATGAGTTACTTCCTAGTCTTGGAAGTACCTACCTCGCTAAGAGGGAGTGTTGATTTGTGTACCTTGGGAGGTACTCCAATCCCTAGGGTTCGAGGATTGCAGGACAAATCACCACAAGAGTCACTTGTGGGCTTGGAACCCAAGGTAGGGGTTTTTCACCCATCAGGATTTGGGACAAAACCATGAATAATTTGAGCATGAGAAAATTTGAGGTGACAGAGCTTGGTGTGCTGATTCGAATGCTCTAGAGATCACTCAAATTAGAGCTCTTGAAATGAAGTTATGAATTTATGAAGTTGACAATTAATGTTTGGACAGTCAAAGTCATGTAGGCTTGAGGAGTTCGTCCAATAGACATATCTCTTCATCAATTTGTGGAGCCTTTCTATTTGTGCGTAAATAGAAGGTGATGGAGGATTTGTTTCCTCACCATTTTGTGCAACACAAGGAAGCATACAAGGAGAGAGAAGGAGCTCATTCAATGAGGAATATCTTTGTTTTATTGGGTCACAGGTTAGGGAATTTCCAGCAAAGGAAGGAGGGACGCTTTGGTCACTCCTATGATTGTTTTGGAGTGGAAATTAACTAGGAGAAAAGGACATAATAAAGGAGATGAATTCTAGGTTGTTTTAAATGTTATGTTTCAGTAGACCGTGGGTACAAGAAGCCATCTTTGGTAGGCTGCAAACCCTAAATCCACCAAAAAGGCATTGTGTGGGATTGTTTTGGGGCTAGATTGAGCCCTAATCAATAGAGTGGAGGAAGAGGACTTATACAAGGGTAGGCCACGGTTTTTGAAGTTTGTTTGGTGACTTGGTTAAGGGTTGTTGTAGCATATGGATGCCCTAACTAGTCATAGTTAGGAACAATAGCAAAAATAAATTTGGAACGACAATTGTGCCTTGTGTTGGGTCAAGGAATTTGACTAGTGTTGGATCAGATTGTTGGGAAACCTGTGGGAGCCAATTTGGAGGCTTGATTGGGTGTTCATAAGCCTTCATCGGTGCCGATATTGTAGTGTATTATTGGGTAGCATTGACCTGGTGGAGGGAAGTGTTTTGACGACCCAAAGAAGCCCTACACAAGCTATCTTCAAGTGATGAAGAGGCGCAGAAGGTTCGGTGAAGTTTGGTGGCAAAGTGCAGTACCTTGATGGACTAAGGTGACTACTAGCCTGCTTGTTTGGAGCTCGGGAAGTGGCCAGCCTAGAGAGTAGATTGGATCAACCCATGTACATGCAATGGAAGTGACTTGCGGCAGTGTTAGGTGGCAACCCTCCTAGAGTCTCTATGTGTTGTCCTTTGAAGGATTAAGGGGCAGCTAGTGAGCAATATGGGAGAAAAGGACCAACAGGACAAGATACAACATAGAAACTATAGTGAAGTTTGTCATGCTATCTTGTATACCATAGATGGTTGCATTATTCAAATTGGTTTAATATAACAAAGATTGGGTTGTACATTGCTGTACAACTTAATGTATATACTTGTGCATATGTGATTTACTGCTTTATTTTTTCCGTTGCGCAAAGTAGTTCTTATTGAGATTCTTGTTTTGGTACCAAGATCCTCTGAATTCAATAGATTGCATTTTAAAAAATAACTCTATATTGATATAGGAAGTGATAGAATATCACAAATGTGTTTATTGGATTTTATTTTTTGTAATTATTGCATTAGTATTAGAGTCCTAATAGTAAGTCTTAAATGAGATTTTTGTTAAAGATTTTTCATTATAGCTTAGGAATATTTTATTTAAGCAATGACATAATAGTTTTAGATGTTTTTCTTATATTAAGTATGTTGTACATGTTAATATTACATATAAAGGTGAATATATATATATATATATATATATATATATATATATATATATATATATATATATATATATATATATATATATATATATATATATATATATATATTTCACATTTAAAATATATTTTTAAATATGATATAAGTGAAAAAAGGTCTTTTTCACTAATTTTAATGAAAATCCGGTGGAGATTTTTTAAAAATTAAGTTTAAATTGTTTAATCTAGATAATTGGAATGTCCCAGGGGTTTTTCAAGTCCGTTGATGCATTTATGCATTCAAAAATGTTTTTAAACAACAAAAAATCTTGAAATTGTATTGCCATGTTTTTATGAATTCAGATGAAAAACTATTTTATCTATAAATTAAACTATGCCTATATATAACCACAAAAAAACATATCATAAAATAAAAATGTAATCTTTTTTATTAATAAAGTTTAATTTAAGTAATTGAAATAAAAACATATTTTTCCTTTATTCAAACTCGATTCTCACACAAAATTATTAAATTTTTAATCCATATATTATTGTAACAATATTAAAACTAAATCAATAAAACAAAATATTTGTGCTTAAAATTATTAATATTTATACTTAAAATTTAATAATTTATATATATATATATATATATATATATATATTAAAATTAATAATTTTGATTAGCATATATCTATTTTATATTTCATAATATAATATGATGATGATGATGATGGTGATGGTTAACGTCCACTGAGACCAAACTTTGGTCTATCGGACCTAAAGAAACAAATTATTTAGTTTGATTTAAGATTTTATTCCTAAGCTCAAAAAGCTTGGAGAGAAGCATCCGAAGCTCACTATAATTTTGACATCATAAAAGGATAGGAAGGTCAGTATTGCGACAAAGATTATGAAACTGAGATCTAATGTGTTGTACGTGGGGCACTCTAAGAGGAAGTGGTTTTCATCCTCGATGTTCCTATTCTCACAGAGATGGTAGATCCTTTCCATCCATGGTGTTTTAGGAACTACCCAACGACCTGTTTCACTATGGAGCTCATGAGAGTTCGTTCTAATCTTCGCTATATTAATTTTCTTCTTTGAGCTAGTTAAAACATAGAGATACTTTTGATCTTCTAGGGTGGGGTTGATGACTTTCTTATAATAACTTAATTTTCTTTTAGCTGTTAAATCTTTCTCACACCACATTTTTTCTTTGAACTTAGAAGTAACAATATTTTTAATGGTATTAATGTTTTGGAAAGCATCCTTCTCGTTGATCTCCCAAAGGTTTAACCAGGCCTTCGTGTCTTTATACCACCCCCGCTTGAGCCTTAGGTGGTTTTGGCTAGAATTTAAAGCTAACTTAGGAAGTCTACGATCTCCTATGTTATTGAGTTTGTGCTTGTACAATAGAAGCCTAGTCATAGCTAGGCTCTTGATAGGGGAAAGACCTACTTCTATAAGGAGAATAGGATAGGGTGTATTGCTTTTAATTTTCAGGTTATATGTTATAAAACACTTCTAGATTTGCTCAATCTTTTTCCAAGATTCTCTGGAGACACTGCAACCCCAGACCTCACATCCATATAAGATAACAGGAGTGAATAAAGTTTCAAAGAGGAACTTCTTTTTATCCCACATTACGAGGTTTTTCGTTTTACAATTATTTTCAAGACCAAAATAAGCTTTCCACCCGCCATTAATCCCTTTCTCAATGTTATAGTTCTAGTTGAGCTTGTGATGAATATCAATTCCTAGGTACTTGTAAGAATACACTTCCTCCAAGTTATTATTGTTATACATAAAATTAGTGTAAGTGTCCTTCTTGGATTTGATAATCATAACTTTTTTTTGTTAGTGTTAACAATCATACCCATGGTATAGCAGAAATCCTTAAGAAGCCTAAGTTGCTTATCAAGATCAGATGGGCACCTTGTGAGAAAAATAATATCGTTAGCATAGAGAAGAAGGATGATGACTATCCCAGCTAAGATCGTGCCAGCACAACTTGCTTCCTCTAAATAACCTTCAACTTGTCGATGTAAATGCCAAATAGGGAAGGGGAGAGGGGGCAACCTTGTTTAACTCCAATATTACATTTAATATCTTTCAACCACCCCTCATTTCTTTTTAGCTTGGCAATTACATTTTCGTATAATCTTATAGTAGCAACTTTCAACTCGTAAGGAACCTTTAGCTCTTCTAATCTATTCCAAAGGTTGTTTTTAGGAACCATATCGAAAGCCTTTCTAAAATCCACAAAACAACAAAAGAGATTAAATTTATTATTTTTATTTTACTTTATTATATTGTAATAGTTAACACACTTCTTTTTAATATCGTTATTTATTGAGAGGGTAAATTTCTCAGAATGAGATAAAATTTTCGATTATTGATCTCTCCGGAATTGCCATTGCATTTTAATAGCCCGTTCTATGTATTAACATACGAAATATAATCATTAAAATGGTTAAAATGGTACCTAATTTAGATGAAGATGGCACTAATTTAGAATATCATTTAGATGGGGTCATTTGGTTCTTTGCATTTAAATAATATAATATGAGTAGGAATATTTGTTTTACTATCTCCTACTGAAGTTTTAAATAATGTGTAGTTTTCTCATAATGTTAAAATTATGAGATGCGTAATTTATTAAAGATGGGTGAGGTGAAAGTATCTTCATTAAAATCTCAACCTTTTCAAAATAATAATGCATTAAGATAAACGTTAAACCGGTGGTGGTGACGTGGATATTTTAGGTTTTCCCAACTCGGCGGGCTGGGAAACCGTTTGTGTGAGGTGTTTGAGCGGAGAAAAGAAAAGAAATGAGAGTCCTTTATTTTTTGAATAATTTATTATAAATCCAGATGTGTTTAGATGATAAATTTTTCAAGTTTTTTAAGTCTAGTTTGTTGAGATCAGAAATTTATATTGATTAACTATGTATAAAAATGTTATGGATTAATTTTAATTTATGGAAAAAAGGAATTACACATATTATTGTCAAATGAACAATTTTACTAAATAAAATTTGCTTATATATAAATGAATGTTATAAATAATAATGAGGATATGATCATGGAGGAGCATATTAGAATTGGAATAATCTCAAATCCCTAGGAAATTGGTAGGTGAGCAACCACATAGCATGAATCTATTTTTTAAAATTTATTAAAAGTAATGGATCATTTTACTAAATAAAATTTACTTATATATAAATGAATGCTATAAATTGATGTAGGAGCATCTGGTCGACAGGGCACAGACCGAGAAGAGGCAGACCAGGTTTCTGAAGAAGATTGGGAGAAGTGAATATTTCAACAGTTGGACAGCAAGACTGTCATAGTTTTTTTTTTATATTTTCATTTTGTTCTTTAAGGATTAAACTACAGCATTTAGTTTATTAGCTTAAGTGTCTTATTAACTTGTTTCTGTTGCAATTGTAATAACAGGTCCTAACTAAAATTGTTAAGGGCTTGTAGTTATAGGCTTTGAATTAAGATTATTAGAGAATTAGACAAAAAGACCATAAATCATTGTAAAGCATCAAACCTTTACGAGACAGAAGGAACAGACAAACTAACAATAGCCAAGTCACGTAACTGGAGTAACTGTCAAGTAAACTGTAATCTGGAACTAACTAACAGTTACCTAACTACTGAACCATTGTATAAGAAGACAGGAAAAATACATGTAAAAGGTTCTGGAGTGTGACATTGAAAAAAAGAGAAATAGCAGAATACAAATTCTTTTCCTTCATATATTGTTCAGTGCATCTTAAATAAATTTACAGATTGTGATTTTATGTCCTCGAAGATATATCTTGCATATACGGTGAATTCTTTTCATTACATCTAATACAAATACAACCGTGACAGAGTTTCACACAACATCCACGCACATTCATCTATTTTCATTTACTGTTTATATTCACACATTGCAAAGTAGTATTGTAACCAAGTATCATTACTCCGAGAGGTAAACGCACACATACATCAAGTTCTGTTCATGAAAATACATTGCAGGTCGACACAGTAACAGGGTATTCCAATTACAAGCGTCTCACGACCAGCCGAAGCCGAAGTCGAGTGAAGAACGAAAGGAGTCGGGCTATCAAGCAAGAAAACTACGGTCCTCAAACCACAGGTAAGCAACGACACCGAAACCCCAAAATTATTACATTCGCTGTGTATAAATCTTGCCGGTCATAAAATTGCCAACGGCCAAGCAAGCGAGAACTCATAAGACTACCTAGCACTGCTATAGAATGACCGAGTGACGAGAGAGCCAAGGACCGGAGCATTAACCGAAAATTAGCACAGAAACCCTCTGAATCACAAAAGCGGGTTGAACCCTCACACAGACTTGACTCATTAACATATACAGACAACCATAGCAAGCAAATACAGTGCAGACCAAAAGCCACAGAAAAGGGAGGAATAGAAACAGAGCTACCCGGAGGATAGGCGGTCGAATCCCCTGCAAGGCCACGGAACCAGTTACCTGCAACCACCGTGACATATATTGTTAGGGTCGCGGATGTAATTAAACTCATGCAACAGCAAATAGCTCAGTGAAAGACGAATAGAAAGAACAGAGGGAGGAAAGACCCGTATAGAGCCACGGTGTGGAAACTTACCAGTTGTAACCAGACCCATAAGTCGCAGAAGCTCAGTGACAACCTAACCACAGAGGAGCTGTGAAGGGTTAGGCGAAATTCGAGTTGAGGACAAGAGCATACAGCATGAAACGAAACCCTTACCTGAGCAGACGAAGTTGAATGATGGGTTGAAACCAGAGACGGAGTTGCAACCTTGAGCTTCCCACCGAGACGGAGCCGAACCTCTGAACAAAACCCATAGACAGAGCCGAATACCAGAGCAGAACCACAGAGAGCGGAACATTGCAGAGAGTAACAAAACCCATATACAGAGCCGAATACCAGAGCAGAGCCACAGAGAGCAAACATAACAGTGAAAATGACCAAATGAGCGCGAACTAGCCGGGGAAAAGGGCCAAGTGAGAATTAGGGTTTTGCCAAATCCCGAGACGGACAGGTGGAGCGTGGAGAGGCGGAGAAGTACAGGCGGGTGATTAAATATCACCTAATTCATAAAAGCACAATCAAACAAATATCCAATTACGAAATAATCACACAAGTCCACGTAAGGTTTGGGAGTGAGGGACACGTGGGCTGGGTCCCCATCAATTGGTATCAGAGCAGTTTTCTTTAGTTAAGAGAAGATGGCAGAAGGACAAGTGCCAAGACGAGGACGTGGAAGAGGTGCACGTAGAGGAGCAGATGAAGGATTGCGAGAACAAATTAGAGTTCTTACAGCTCGCTTGGAAGCAGTAGAAGCGGGTAGACGAAGAGACCCAGAACTGGGAGACACCAGTGAAGAGGAGGTGATGACTGCTGCAGAAGGGTCTGATGAGGAAGCTCCAGAATTGAGGTTGCTGCGACAGGTTTTGATGGCCAGCAGCAAACCAAAAACAGAAATCTCAAATTATGATGGCAGTCTGTCTGCGGAAGTCCTGTTGGACTGGATAAGCGAACTGGATAAATATTTTGAAAATGAAGAAGTCAGTGAGGATAAGAGGGTTAAGTTCGCTGCCACTAAGTTGAAGGGACACGCACTATTATGGTGGGACAGTGTCCAAGCAGACAGAAAGAAAATGAACAAGTCGCCGATACGACTATGGTCCAGAATGATAGCGAAGTTGAAGGGCAGATTTCTGCCGAAAGATTACCAGGTGGAATTATATCGGCGAGTGCAGAGCCTAAGACAAAAAGGGATGACAGTTAGGGAGTATACAGAAGAATTTTACAGGGTAAATTTACGTGCTGGTTATACTGATGATAACCCAGAAAAGACAGCAAGGTACGTAAATGGATTGAGGATGGAGATACTAGATGAAATTAGTATTCTTTCTCCCCGGAATATTGAAGAAGCCTTTCAGAGCGCTGTTAAGGCTGAGGAAAAGATTAACAGAAAACAAAACAGCAGAAGAGGGAGAGGAAGTAGCAGAGGACGAGGACAGTCCTACGGAAGAGGTAAGAGTGCTGCAAACAGCGAAGAAAGCAGCAGTTCAAAAGCTTCAGGGACAGCCGAAAAAGGAGATAGCACCAGAGGAGGTCGGTCATACCAGAGAGGACGAGGGAATGGCCGCGGAAGAGGGGCGAATGTCCAGTGCTACAGGTGCCACAAATGGGGGCACAGAGCCTTTGAGTGTCCAGAAGCTGAACAAGCTGGTCAAAGGGGAACGCTGATGGCACAGCCTGAAGAAGCTGAAGCACAACCCCGGGAAGTGGAAGACATGGCAGAAATGGGGGAAGCTTTAATTTTGAATAAAGTACTGATAAAGCCAACCAAGGAAGTGGCTGAAACAACCCAGAGGAAAGCACTATTCCGGACAGTCTGTAAATCACATGGAAAGTGCTGTAAGGTAATTATCGACAGCGGGAGTACTGACAACTTGGTAGCCACGGAGATGGTGGAAAAGTTGGGGTTGAAGCGGCTGAAGCACCCCACACCTTACAAGGTGTCGTGGCTGCAGAAAGGCCACCAGTTGTTGGTCGATGAACAATGTGAGGTGGAGTTCCGCATTGGCAAGTACCAAGATACAGTGGTCTGTGATGTCATGCCAATGGACGTGTGTCACATACTGCTCGGAAGGCCATGGCAGTATGACAGGAAGGTGACACACGATGGCAAAACAAATTGTTATAAATTTACGAAGGATGGGGTCAAACATACACTTGTACCCATCAAGGAGGAAGATACAGCTGAATCCAGCGGGACAAAAGCATTATTACTTGGAGGAAAGCAGTATATAAAACAGATTGAAGAAAATGAGATTAATTTTGCAGTGGTAAGGAGGATGAAGCCAGTATTACTGAGCGTGGAAAGGTCAGAATTGCCCAAGGAGATCCAGGAGCTGTTAGAAGAATTCCAGGATATTGCGGCTGAGGAGTTACCTGATAAGTTACCTCCCAAGAGGAGCATCAGCCACCATATTGACTTTATACCCGGATCAAGTTTACCGAACAAGGCAGCGTACAGAATGAGCCCCAAGGACAACGAGGAGGTACGCAAACAAGTGTAGGAATTGTTAGACAAGGGACTGATCAGAGAGAGTTTAAGCCCCTGTGCGGTACCTACAGTCCTTGCACCCAAGAAGGGGGGAGAATGGCGAATGTGCACAGATTCGCGGGCCATAAACAAGATCACCATTCGATACAGGTTTCCCTTGCCTAGAATGGATGATATGATGGACTGTCTTAGTGGGGCAGCGTATTTTACTAAGATAGATCTGAAAAGTGGGTACCATCAGATCAGGGTTAGAGAGGGAGATGAGTGGAAGACAGCCTTCAAGACCAACGAAGGACTGTACGAATGGCTGGTCATGCCATTTGGATTGAGTAATGCTCCAAGCACTTTTATGAGATTAATGAATGAGATGTTAAAAGAGTTTATAGGAAAATTTGTAATAGTCTATCTGGATGATATTTTGATTTTCAGCAGGACGAAAAGAGAACACCTTCAGCATATCCGAAGGGTGTTCGAAAAGCTGCAGCAGAACAAACTGCTGGTAAATTTAAAAAAATGCACTTTCTTGCAGAAGGAGTTGATTTATCTGGGATTCGCGGTAGCAGAGAATGAGTTGAAGATGGACCCAGAGAAGATTGAAGCGATCATGAGTTGGTCGTCACCCAAAAGTTTATTCGAGGTACGTAGTTTTCACGGTTTAGCAAGTTTTTACCGGAAGTTTATCAGGAATTTTAGTGAAATTTGCGCACCCATGTTGGACACCATCAAGAAGGCCAGCCAACCTTTTTGTTGGACTAAGGCGGCAGAAAACAGTTTCCAACTCCTGAAGCATAAGATAACAGAGAGGCCAATCTTGAGATTGCCCGATTTCAGCAAACCTTTTCAGGTTCGATGTGATGCCAGCGGGACAGCTATTGGCGCTGTACTCAGTCAAGAGGACAGACCAGTGGCATTCTTTAGTGAGAAGCTGAATGAGAGTCGGCAGAAGTATTCGTCATATGATAAGGAATTTTATGCAGTGGTTCAAGCCTTGAAACATTGGAGGCACTACTTACTGGGAAATGAGTTCGTTTTGTTCTCTGATAATTCTGCTTTGCAGTACATAACTCAGCAGCACAAATTGAACCATAAACATGCCAAGTGGGTGGAGTACCTACAAAGTTTCACCTTTGTGTTGAAACACATAAGTGGGCAAGCCAACAAAGTGGCGGACGCTTTGAGTAGAAGAGCCCTGCTCTTACAGGAAAGTGGCATACAGGTGATGGGATTTGAATACTTGAAAGATTTATACCAGATGGACGTGGATTTCAAGGAAGCTTTTGAAGCATGCCAGAATCCCGTATTGAGGAATACAAGCCCATGGCTAGATTACAATCTACAGGAAGGATTGTTGTTTCGAGGGGGACAGCTGTGTGTTCCAGATTGTTCGATGAGGGAAAATCTGGTGAGAGAGAAACACAGTGGCGGACTAGCGGGACATTTTGGCGTCAATAAGACAGTGGAGCAGCTCGCGCATTTTTATTACTGGCCAAGGATGAATCGAGACGTGCAGCGGTATATAACCAGGTGTAAAATCTGCCAACTAGCGAAGGGACACAGCCAGAACACGGGGCTGTATACACCCCTACCTGTTCCAAGCAGGCCGTGGGATTCAGTCAGCATTGATTTTGTCCTAGGATTGCCTAGAACACAGAGGGGGTATGATTCAGTGATGGTGGTGGTGGATAGGTTTTCAAAGATGGCTCATTTCATTCCTTGCCGGAAGACAAGCGACGCCACGAACGTGGGACATCTTTTTTTTACAGAAGTAGTTCGACTACATGGCTTACCAAAAACTATTGTTTCAGACAGGGATGTGAAATTTACAGGACATTTTTGGCGCACCCTGTGGAAAAAGCTGGGCACACAATTAAACTTCAGCTCTGCGTATCACCCGCAGACTAATGGACAGACAGAGGTGGTAAACAGGAGTTTGGGCAACTTATTACGCAGCTTGACGGGGGAGAACTCACGATTGTGGGACCGAGCTCTTGCCCAGGCACAATTCGCTTATAACGATTCGCCAAATAGGAGCACCGGTCTTAGCCCATTTCAAATCTTGTATGGTATGCATCCGCGAGGAGTACATGAATTACGAGATTTGGGACAGCTAGAAAGAAGGAGTGCAGACGGGGAAGATTTTGCAGAAGCAATGAGTGAGCTGCATGAAAAGGTCAAGACGAGACTACAGGACAGCACGCAGAAATATAAGCAACATGCAGACACAAGGCGGCGAGAGGTAAACTTTGAAATTGGGGACGAAGTCCTTGCACATTTGCGCCGAGAGCGGTTTCCTAAGGGTACGTATAACAAACTGAAGTTCAAAAAAATCGGCCCATGCAAAATTCTGCGAAAATTCTCAGCGAATGCATATGAAATTCAGCTGCCACCTGATATAGGCATATCACCCATATTTAATGTGGCAGACCTGGTTCCATATCATGCCCAGGCAGAGGAAGAACGAGTGGTACAGCCACAACGGGACACCCAGTTCGAGGACAATCTTTGGAAGAAACAGTTACCATCGGTCAAGACCCATGAGATAGAAGGAATCATCAGCACGCAGGTGGCCAAAAAGACACGCAGAAAGGAATATCTGCGTTATCTCGTTAAATGGAAGGACCGTCCAATGGAGGACAGTTCTTGGCTTGACGAGATGCAGATCCGAAAGGCAGGTTACTCGGTGGAAGAACTCATGGAACGGAGCCATGAGAACTCTCTTTTACCCCGGCAGCCTGATGCAGGAGCATCTGGTCGACAGGGCACAGACCGAGAAGAGGCAGACCAGGTTTCTGAAGAAGATTGGGAGAAGTGAATATTTCAACAGTTGGACAGCAAGACTGTCATAGTTTTTTTTTTATATTTTCATTTTGTTCTTTAAGGATTAAACTACAGCATTTAGTTTATTAGCTTAAGTGTCTTATTAACTTGTTTCTGTTGCAATTGTAATAACAGGTCCTAACTAAAATTGTTAAGGGCTTGTAGTTATAGGCTTTGAATTAAGATTATTAGAGAATTAGACAAAAAGACCATAAATCATTGTAAAGCATCAAACCTTTACGAGACAGAAGGAACAGACAAACTAACAATAGCCAAGTCACGTAACTGGAGTAACTGTCAAGTAAACTGTAATCTGGAACTAACTAACAGTTACCTAACTACTGAACCATTGTATAAGAAGACAGGAAAAATACATGTAAAAGGTTCTGGAGTGTGACATTGAAAAAAAGAGAAATAGCAGAATACAAATTCTTTTCCTTCATATATTGTTCAGTGCATCCTAAATAAATTTACAGATTGTGATTTTATGTCCTCGAAGATATATCTTGCATATACGGTGAATTCTTTTCATTACATCTAATACAAATACAACCGTGACAGAGTTTCACACAGCATCCACGCACATTCATCTATTTTCATTTACTGTTTATATTCACACATTGCAAAGTAGTATTGTAACCAAGTATCATTACTCCGAGAGGTAAACGCACACATACATCAAGTTCTGTTCATGAAAATACATTGCAGGTCGACACAGTAACAGGGTATTCCAATTACAAGCGTCTCACGACCAGCCGAAGCCGAAGTCAAGTGAAGAACGAAAGGAGTCGGGCTATCAAGCAAGAAAACTACGGTCCTCAAACCACAGGTAAGCAACGACACTGAAACCCCAAAATTATTACATTCGCTGTGTATAAATCTTGCCGGTCATAAAATTGCCAACGGCCAAGCAAGCGAGAACTCATAAGACTACCTAGCACTGCTATAGAATGACCGAGTGACGAGAGAGCCAAGGACCGGAGCATTAACCGAAAATTAGCACAGAAACCCTCTGAATCACAAAAGCGGGTTGAACCCTCACACAGACTTGACTCATTAACATATACAGACAACCATAGCAAGCAAATACAGTGCAGACCAAAAGCCACAGAAAAGGGAGGAATAGAAACAGAGCTACCCGGAGGATAGGCGGTCGAATCCCCTGCAAGGCCACGGAACCAGTTACCTGCAACCACCGTGACATATATTGTTAGGGTCGCGGATGTAATTAAACTCATGCAACAGCAAATAGCTCAGTGAAAGACGAATAGAAAGAACAGAGGGAGGAAAGACCCGTATAGAGCCACGGTGTGGAACCTTACCAGTTGTAACCAGACCCATAAGTCGCAGAAGCTCAGTGACAACCTAACCACAGAGGAGCTGTGAAGGGTTAGGCGAAATTCGAGTTGAGGACAAGAGCATACAGCATGAAACGAAACCCTTACCTGAGCAGACGAAGTTGAATGATGGGTTGAAACCAGAGACGGAGTTGCAACCTTGAGCTTCCCACCGAGACGGAGCCGAACCTCTGAACAAAACCCATAGACAGAGCCGAATACCAGAGCAGAACCACAGAGAGCGGAACATTGCAGAGAGTAACAAAACCCATATACAGAGCCGAATACCAGAGCAGAGCCACAGAGAGCAAACATAACAGTGAAAATGACCAAATGAGCGCGAACTAGCCGGGGAAAAGGGCCAAGTGAGAATTAGGGTTTTGCCAAATCCCGAGACGGACAGGTGGAGCGTGGAGAGGCGGAGAAGTACAGGCGGGTGATTAAATATCACCTAATTCATAAAAGCACAATCAAACAAATATCCAATTACGAAATAATCACACAAGTCCACGTAAGGTTTGGGAGTGAGGGACACGTGGGCTGGGTCCCCATCAATTGGTATCAGAGCAGTTTTCTTTAGTTAAGAGAAGATGGCAGAAGGACAAGTGCCAAGACGAGGACGTGGAAGAGGTGCACGTAGAGGAGCAGATGAAGGATTGCGAGAACAAATTAGAGTTCTTACAGCTCGCTTGGAAGCAGTAGAAGCGGGTAGACGAAGAGACCCAGAACTGGGAGACACCAGTGAAGAGGAGGTGATGACTGCTGCAGAAGGGTCTGATGAGGAAGCTCCAGAATTGAGGTTGCTGCGACAGGTTTTGATGGCCAGCAGCAAACCAAAAACAGAAATCTCAAATTATGATGGCAGTCTGTCTGCGGAAGTCCTGTTGGACTGGATAAGCGAACTGGATAAATATTTTGAAAATGAAGAAGTCAGTGAGGATAAGAGGGTTAAGTTCGCTGCCACTAAGTTGAAGGGACACGCACTATTATGGTGGGACAGTGTCCAAGCAGACAGAAAGAAAATGAACAAGTCGCCGATACGACTATGGTCCAGAATGATAGCGAAGTTGAAGGGCAGATTTCTGCCGAAAGATTACCAGGTGGAATTATATCGGCGAGTGCAGAGCCTAAGACAAAAAGGGATGACAGTTAGGGAGTATACAGAAGAATTTTACAGGGTAAATTTACGTGCTGGTTATACTGATGATAACCCAGAAAAGACAGCAAGGTACGTAAATGGATTGAGGATGGAGATACTAGATGAAATTAGTATTCTTTCTCCCCGGAATATTGAAGAAGCCTTTCAGAGCGCTGTTAAGGCTGAGGAAAAGATTAACAGAAAACAGAACAGCAGAAGAGGGAGAGGAAGTAGCAGAGGACGAGGACAGTCCTACGGAAGAGGTAAGAGTGCTGCAAACAGCGAAGAAAGCAGCAGTTCAAAAGCTTCAGGGACAGCCGAAAAAGGAGATAGCACCAGAGGAGGTCGGTCATACCAGAGAGGACGAGGGAATGGCCGCGGAAGAGGGGCGAATGTCCAGTGCTACAGGTGCCACAAATGGGGGCACAGAGCCTTTGAGTGTCCAGAAGCTGAACAAGCTGGTCAAAGGGGAACGCTGATGGCACAGCCTGAAGAAGCTGAAGCACAACCCCGGGAAGTGGAAGACATGGCAGAAATGGGGGAAGCTTTAATTTTGAATAAAGTACTGATAAAGCCAACCAAGGAAGTGGCTGAAACAACCCAGAGGAAAGCACTATTCCGGACAGTCTGTAAATCACATGGAAAGTGCTGTAAGGTAATTATCGACAGCGGGAGTACTGACAACTTGGTAGCCACGGAGATGGTGGAAAAGTTGGGGTTGAAGCGGCTGAAGCACCCCACACCTTACAAGGTGTCGTGGCTGCAGAAAGGCCACCAGTTGTTGGTCGATGAACAATGTGAGGTGGAGTTCCGCATTGGCAAGTACCACGATACAGTGGTCTGTGATGTCATGCCAATGGACGTGTGTCACATACTGCTCGGAAGGCCATGGCAGTATGACAGGAAGGTGACACACGATGGCAAAACAAATTGTTATAAATTTACGAAGGATGGGGTCAAACATACACTTGTACCCATCAAGGAGGAAGATACAGCTGAATCCAGCGGGACAAAAGCATTATTACTTGGAGGAAAGCAGTATATAAAACAGATTGAAGAAAATGAGATTAATTTTGCAGTGGTAAGGAGGATGAAGCCAGTATTACTGAGCGTGGAAAGGTCAGAATTGCCCAAGGAGATCCAGGAGCTGTTAGAAGAATTCCAGGATATTGCGGCTGAGGAGTTACCTGATAAGTTACCTCCCAAGAGGAGCATCAGCCACCATATTGACTTTATACCCGGATCAAGTTTACCGAACAAGGCAGCGTACAGAATGAGCCCCAAGGACAACGAGGAGGTACGCAAACAAGTGCAGGAATTGTTAGACAAGGGACTGATCAGAGAGAGTTTAAGCCCCTGTGCGGTACCTACAGTCCTTGCACCCAAGAAGGGGGGAGAATGGCGAATGTGCACAGATTCGCGGGCCATAAACAAGATCACCATTCGATACAGGTTTCCCTTGCCTAGAATGGATGATATGATGGACTGTCTTAGTGGGGCAGCGTATTTTACTAAGATAGATCTGAAAAGTGGGTACCATCAGATCAGGATTAGAGAGGGAGATGAGTGGAAGACAGCCTTCAAGACCAACGAAGGACTGTACGAATGGCTGGTCATGCCATTTGGATTGAGTAATGCTCCAAGCACTTTTATGAGATTAATGAATGAGATGTTAAAAGAGTTTATAGGAAAATTTGTAATAGTCTATCTGGATGATATTTTGATTTTCAGCAGGACGAAAAGAGAACACCTTCAGCATATCCGAAGGGTGTTCGAAAAGCTGCAGCAGAACAAACTGCTGGTAAATTTAAAAAAATGCACTTTCTTGCAGAAGGAGTTGATTTATCTGGGATTCGTGGTAGCAGAGAATGAGTTGAAGATGGACCCAGAGAAGATTGAAGCGATCATGAGTTGGCCGTCACCCAAAAGTTTATTCGAGGTACGTAGTTTTCACGGTTTAGCAAGTTTTTACCGGAAGTTTATCAGGAATTTTAGTGAAATCTGCGCACCCATGTTGGACACCATCAAGAAGGCCAGCCAACCTTTTTGCTGGACTAAGGCGGCAGAAAACAGTTTCCAACTCCTGAAGCGTAAGATAACAGAGAGGCCAATCTTGAGACTGCCCGATTTCAGCAAACCTTTTCAGGTTCGATGTGATGCCAGCGGGACAGCTATTGGCGCTGTACTCAGTCAAGAGGACAGACCAGTGGCATTCTTTAGTGAGAAGCTGAATGAGAGTCGGCAGAAGTATTCGTCATATGATAAGGAATTTTATGCAGTGGTTCAAGCCTTGAAACATTGGAGGCACTACTTACTGGGAAATGAGTTCGTTTTGTTCTCTGATAATTCTGCTTTGCAGTACATAACTCAGCAGCACAAACTGAACCATAAACATGCCAAGTGGGTGGAGTACCTACAAAGTTTCACCTTTGTGTTGAAACACATAAGTGGGCAAGCCAACAAAGTGGCGGACGCTTTGAGTAGAAGAGCCCTGCTCTTACAGGAAAGTGGCATACAGGTGATGGGATTTGAATACTTGAAAGATTTATACCAGATGGACGCGGATTTCAAGGAAGCTTTTGAAGCATGCCAGAATCCCGTATTGAGGAATACAAGCCCATGGCTAGATTACAATCTACAGGAAGGATTGTTGTTTCGAGGGGGACAGCTGTGTGTTCCAGATTGTTCGATGAGGGAAAATCTGGTGAGAGAGAAACACAGTGGCGGACTAGCGGGACATTTTGGCGTCAATAAGACAGTGGAGCAGCTCGCGCATTTTTATTACTGGCCAAGGATGAATCGAGACGTGCAGCGGTATATAACCAGGTGTAAAATCTGCCAACTAGCGAAGGGACACAGCCAGAACACGGGGCTGTATACACCCCTACCTGTTCCAAGCAGGCCGTGGGATTCAGTCAGCATTGATTTTGTCCTAGGATTGCCTAGAACACAGAGGGGGTATGATTCAGTGATGGTGGTGGTGGATAGGTTTTCAAAGATGGCTCATTTCATTCCTTGCCGGAAGACAAGCGACGCCACGAACGTGGCACATCTTTTTTTTACGGAAGTAGTTCGACTACATGGCTTACCAAAAACTATTGTTTCAGACAGGGATGTGAAATTTACAGGACATTTTTGGCGCACCCTGTGGAAAAAGCTGGGCACACAATTAAACTTCAGCTCTGCGTATCACCCGCAGACTGATGGACAGACAGAGGTGGTAAACAGGAGTTTGGGCAACTTATTACGCAGCTTGACGGGGGAGAACTCACGATTGTGGGACCGAGCTCTTGCCCAGGCAGAATTCGCTTATAACGATTCGCCAAATAGGAGCACCGGTCTTAGCCCATTTCAAATCTTGTATGGTATGCATCCGCGAGGAGTACATGAATTACGAGATTTGGGACAGCTAGAAAGAAGGAGTGCAGACGGGGAAGATTTTGCAGAAGCAATGAGTGAGCTGCATGAAAAGGTCAAGACGAGACTACAGGACAGCACGCAGAAATATAAGCAACATGCAGACACAAGGCGGCGAGAGGTAAACTTTGAAATTGGGGACGAAGTCCTTGCACATTTGCGCCGAGAGCGGTTTCCTAAGGGTACGTATAACAAACTGAAGTTCAAAAAAATCGGCCCATGCAAAATTCTGCGAAAATTCTCAGCGAATGCATATGAAATTCAGCTGCCACCTGATATAGGCATATCACCCATATTTAATGTGGCAGACCTGGTTCCATATCATGCCCAGGCAGAGGAAGAACGAGTGGTACAGCCACAACGGGACACCCAGTTCGAGGACAATCTTTGGAAGAAACAGTTACCATCGGTCAAGACCCATGAGATAGAAGGAATCATCAGCACGCAGGTGGCCAAAAAGACACGCAGAAAGGAATATCTGCGTTATCTCGTTAAATGGAAGGACCGTCCAATGGAGGACAGTTCTTGGCTTGACGAGATGCAGATCCGAAAGGCAGGTTACTCGGTGGAAGAACTCATGGAACGGAGCCATGAGAACTCTCTTTTACCCCGGCAGCCTGATGCAGGAGCATCTGGTCGACAGGGCACAGACCGAGAAGAGGCAGACCAGGTTTCTGAAGAAGATTGGGAGAAGTGAATATTTCAACAGTTGGACAGCAAGACTGTCATAGTTTTTTTTTTATTATCATTTTGTTCTTTAAGGATTAAACTACAGCATTTAGTTTATTAGCTTAAGTGTCTTATTAACTTGTTTCTGTTGCAATTGTAATAACAGGTCCTAACTAAAATTGTTAAGGGCTTGTAGTTATAGGCTTTGAATTAAGATTATTAGAGAATTAGACAAAAAGACCATAAATCATTGTAAAGCATCAAACCTTTACGAGACAGAAGGAACAGACAAACTAACAATAGCCAAGTCACGTAACTGGAGTAACTGTCAAGTAAACTGTAATCTGGAACTAACTAACAGTTACCTAACTACTGAACTATTGTATAAGAAGACAGGAAAAATACATGTAAAAGGTTCTGGAGTGTGACATTGAAAAAAAGAGAAATAGCAGAATACAAATTCTTTTCCTTCATATATTGTTCAGTGCATCCTAAATAAATTTACAGATTGTGATTTTATGTCCTCGAAGATATATCTTGCATATACAGTGAATTCTTTTCATTACATCTAATACAAATACAACCGTGACAGAGTTTCACACAGCATCCACGCACATTCATCTATTTTCATTTACTGTTTATATTCACACATTGCAAAGTAGTATTGTAACCAAGTATCATTACTCCGAGAGGTAAACGCACACATACATCAAGTTCTGTTCATGAAAATACATTGCAGGTCGACACAGTAACAGGGTATTCCAATTACAAGCGTCTCACGACCAGCCGAAGCCGAAGTCAAGTGAAGAACGAAAGGAGTCGGGCTATCAAGCAAGAAAACCACGGTCCTCAAACCACAGGTAAGCAACGACACTGAAACCCCAAAATTATTACATTCGCTGTGTATAAATCTTGCCGGTCATAAAATTGCCAACGGCCAAGCAAGCGAGAACTCATAAGACTACCTAGCACTGCTATAGAATGACCGAGTGACGAGAGAGCCAAGGACCGGAGCATTAACCGAAAATTAGCACAGAAACCCTCTGAATCACAAAAGCGGGTTGAACCCTCACACAGACTTGACTCATTAACATATACAGACAACCATAGCAAGCAAATACAGTGCAGACCAAAAGCCACAGAAAAGGGAGGAATAGAAACAGAGCTACCCGGAGGATAGGCGGTCGAATCCCCTGCAAGGCCACGGAACCAGTTACCTGCAACCACCGTGACATATATTGTTAGGGTCGCGGATGTAATTAAACTCATGCAACAGCAAATAGCTCAGTGAAAGACGAATAGAAAGAACAGAGGGAGGAAAGACCCGTATAGAGCCACGGTGTGGAACCTTACCAGTTGTAACCAGACCCATAAGTCGCAGAAGCTCAGTGACAACCTAACCACAGAGGAGCTGTGAAGGGTTAGGCGAAATTCGAGTTGAGGACAAGAGCATACAGCATGAAACGAAACCCTTACCTGAGCAGACGAAGTTGAATGATGGGTTGAAACCAGAGACGGAGTTGCAACCTTGAGCTTCCCACCGAGACGGAGCCGAACCTCTGAACAAAACCCATAGACAGAGCCGAATACCAGAGCAGAACCACAGAGAGCGGAACATTGCAGAGAGTAACAAAACCCATATACAGAGCCGAATACCAGAGCAGAGCCACAGAGAGCAAACATAACAGTGAAAATGACCAAATGAGCGCGAACTAGCCGGGGAAAAGGGCCAAGTGAGAATTAGGGTTTTGCCAAATCCCGAGACGGACAGGTGGAGCGTGGAGAGGCGGAGAAGTACAGGCGGGTGATTAAATATCACCTAATTCATAAAAGCACAATCAAACAAATATCCAATTACGAAATAATCACACAAGTCCACGTAAGGTTTGGGAGTGAGGGACACGTGGGCTGGGTCCCCATCAATTGGTATCAGAGCAGTTTTCTTTAGTTAAGAGAAGATGGCAGAAGGACAAGTGCCAAGACGAGGACGTGGAAGAGGTGCACGTAGAGGAGCAGATGAAGGATTGCGAGAACAAATTAGAGTTCTTACAGCTCGCTTGGAAGCAGTAGAAGCGGGTAGACGAAGAGACCCAGAACTGGGAGACACCAGTGAAGAGGAGGTGATGACTGCTGCAGAAGGGTCTGATGAGGAAGCTCCAGAATTGAGGTTGCTGCGACAGGTTTTGATGGCCAGCAGCAAACCAAAAACAGAAATCTCAAATTATGATGGCAGTCTGTCTGCGGAAGTCCTGTTGGACTGGATAAGCGAACTGGATAAATATTTTGAAAATGAAGAAGTCAGTGAGGATAAGAGGGTTAAGTTCGCTGCCACTAAGTTGAAGGGACACGCACTATTATGGTGGGACAGTGTCCAAGCAGACAGAAAGAAAATGAACAAGTCGCCGATACGACTATGGTCCAGAATGATAGCGAAGTTGAAGGGCAGATTTCTGCCGAAAGATTACCAGGTGGAATTATAGCGAGTGCAGAGCCTAAGACAAAAAGGGATGACAGTTAGGGAGTATACAGAAGAATTTTACAGGGTAAATTTACGTGCTGGTTATACTGATGATAACCCAGAAAAGACAGCAAGGTACGTAAATGGATTGAGGATGGAGATACTAGATGAAATTAGTATTCTTTCTCCCCGGAATATTGAAGAAGCCTTTCAGAGCGCTGTTAAGGCTGAGGAAAAGATTAACAGAAAACAGAACAGCAGAAGAGGGAGAGGAAGTAGCAGAGGACGAGGACAGTCCTACGGAAGAGGTAAGAGTGCTGCAAACAGCGAAGAAAGCAGCAGTTCAAAAGCTTCAGGGACAGCCGAAAAAGGAGATAGCACCAGAGGAGGTCGGTCATACCAGAGAGGACGAGGGAATGGCCGCGGAAGAGGGGCGAATGTCCAGTGCTACAGGTGCCACAAATGGGGGCACAGAGCCTTTGAGTGTCCAGAAGCTGAACAAGCTGGTCAAAGGGGAACGCTGATGGCACAGCCTGAAGAAGCTGAAGCACAACCCCGGGAAGTGGAAGACATGGCAGAAATGGGGGAAGCTTTAATTTTGAATAAAGTACTGATAAAGCCAACCAAGGAAGTGGCTGAAACAACCCAGAGGAAAGCACTATTCCGGACAGTCTGTAAATCACATGGAAAGTGCTGTAAGGTAATTATCGACAGCGGGAGTACTGACAACTTGGTAGCCACGGAGATGGTGGAAAAGTTGGGGTTGAAGCGGCTGAAGCACCCCACACCTTACAAGGTGTCGTGGCTGCAGAAAGGCCACCAGTTGTTGGTCGATGAACAATGTGAGGTGGAGTTCCGCATTGGCAAGTACCAAGATACAGTGGTCTGTGATGTCATGCCAATGGACGTGTGTCACATACTGCTCGGAAGGCCATGGCAGTATGACAGGAAGGTGACACACGATGGCAAAACAAATTGTTATAAATTTACGAAGGATGGGGTCAAACATACACTTGTACCCATCAAGGAGGAAGATACAGCTGAATCCAGCGGGACAAAAGCATTATTACTTGGAGGAAAGCAGTATATAAAACAGATTGAAGAAAATGAGATTAATTTTGCAGTGGTAAGGAGGATGAAGCCAGTATTACTGAGCGTGGAAAGGTCAGAATTGCCCAAGGAGATCCAGGAGCTGTTAGAAGAATTCCAGGATATTGCGGCTGAGGAGTTACCTGATAAGTTACCTCCCAAGAGGAGCATCAGCCACCATATTGACTTTATACCCGGATCAAGTTTACCGAACAAGGCAGCGTACAGAATGAGCCCCAAGGACAACGAGGAGGTACGCAAACAAGTGCAGGAATTGTTAGACAAGGGACTGATCAGAGAGAGTTTAAGCCCCTGTGCGGTACCTACAGTCCTTGCACCCAAGAAGGGGGGAGAATGGCGAATGTGCACAGATTCGCGGGCCATAAACAAGATCACCATTCGATACAGGTTTCCCTTGCCTAGAATGGATGATATGATGGACTGTCTTAGTGGGGCAGCGTATTTTACTAAGATAGATCTGAAAAGTGGGTACCATCAGATCAGGGTTAGAGAGGGAGATGAGTGGAAGACAGCCTTCAAGACCAACGAAGGACTGTACGAATGGCTGGTCATGCCATTTGGATTGAGTAATGCTCCAAGCACTTTTATGAGATTAATGAATGAGATGTTAAAAGAGTTTATAGGAAAATTTGTAATAGTCTATCTGGATGATATTTTGATTTTCAGCAGGACGAAAAGAGAACACCTTCAGCATATCCGAAGGGTGTTCGAAAAGCTGCAGCAGAACAAACTGCTGGTAAATTTAAAAAAATGCACTTTCTTGCAGAAGGAGTTGATTTATCTGGGATTCGTGGTAGCAGAGAATGAGTTGAAGATGGACCCAGAGAAGATTGAAGCGATCATGAGTTGGCCGTCACCCAAAAGTTTATTCGAGGTACGTAGTTTTCACGGTTTAGCAAGTTTTTACCGGAAGTTTATCAGGAATTTTAGTGAAATCTGCGCACCCATGTTGGACACCATCAAGAAGGCCAGCCAACCTTTTTGCTGGACTAAGGCGGCAGAAAACAGTTTCCAACTCCTGAAGCGTAAGATAACAGAGAGGCCAATCTTGAGATTGCCCGATTTCAGCAAACCTTTTCAGGTTCGATGTGATGCCAGCGGGACAGCTATTGGCGCTGTACTCAGTCAAGAGGACAGACCAGTGGCATTCTTTAGTGAGAAGCTGAATGAGAGTCGGCAGAAGTATTCGTCATATGATAAGGAATTTTATGCAGTGGTTCAAGCCTTGAAACATTGGAGGCACTACTTACTGGGAAATGAGTTCGTTTTGTTCTCTGATAATTCTGCTTTGCAGTACATAACTCAGCAGCACAAACTGAACCATAAACATGCCAAGTGGGTGGAGTACCTACAAAGTTTCACCTTTGTGTTGAAACACATAAGTGGGCAAGCCAACAAAGTGGCGGACGCTTTGAGTAGAAGAGCCCTGCTCTTACAGGAAAGTGGCATACAGGTGATGGGATTTGAATACTTGAAAGATTTATACCAGATGGACGCGGATTTCAAGGAAGCTTTTGAAGCATGCCAGAATCCCGTATTGAGGAATACAAGCCCATGGCTAGATTACAATCTACAGGAAGGATTGTTGTTTCGAGGGGGACAGCTGTGTGTTCCAGATTGTTCGATGAGGGAAAATCTGGTGAGAGAGAAACACAGTGGCGGACTAGCGGGACATTTTGGCGTCAATAAGACAGTGGAGCAGCTCGCGCATTTTTATTACTGGCCAAGGATGAATCGAGACGTGCAGCGGTATATAACCAGGTGTAAAATCTGCCAACTAGCGAAGGGACACAGCCAGAACACGGGGCTGTATACACCCCTACCTGTTCCAAGCAGGCCGTGGGATTCAGTCAGCATTGATTTTGTCCTAGGATTGCCTAGAACACAGAGGGGGTATGATTCAGTGATGGTGGTGGTGGATAGGTTTTCAAAGATGGCTCATTTCATTCCTTGCCGGAAGACAAGCGACGCCACGAACGTGGCACATCTTTTTTTTACAGAAGTAGTTCGACTACATGGCTTACCAAAAACTATTGTTTCAGACAGGGATGTGAAATTTACAGGACATTTTTGGCGCACCCTGTGGAAAAAGCTGGGCACACAATTAAACTTCAGCTCTGCGTATCACCCGCAGACTAATGGACAGACAGAGGTGGTAAACAGGAGTTTGGGCAACTTATTACGCAGCTTGACGGGGGAGAACTCACGATTGTGGGACCGAGCTCTTGCCCAGGCACAATTCGCTTATAACGATTCGCCAAATAGGAGCACCGGTCTTAGCCCATTTCAAATCTTGTATGGTATGCATCCGCGAGGAGTACATGAATTACGAGATTTGGGACAGCTAGAAAGAAGGAGTGCAGACGGGGAAGATTTTGCAGAAGCAATGAGTGAGCTGCATGAAAAGGTCAAGACGAGACTACAGGACAGCACGCAGAAATATAAGCAACATGCAGACACAAGGCGGCGAGAGGTAAACTTTGAAATTGGGGACGAAGTCCTTGCACATTTGCGCCGAGAGCGGTTTCCTAAGGGTACGTATAACAAACTGAAGTTCAAAAAAATCGGCCCATGCAAAATTCTGCGAAAATTCTCAGCGAATGCATATGAAATTCAGCTGCCACCTGATATAGGCATATCACCCATATTTAATGTGGCAGACCTGGTTCCATATCATGCCCAGGCAGAGGAAGAACGAGTGGTACAGCCACAACGGGACACCCAGTTCGAGGACAATCTTTGGAAGAAACAGTTACCATCGGTCAAGACCCATGAGATAGAAGGAATCATCAGCACGCAGGTGGCCAAAAAGACACGCAGAAAGGAATATCTGCGTTATCTCGTTAAATGGAAGGACCGTCCAATGGAGGACAGTTCTTGGCTTGACGAGATGCAGATCCGAAAGGCAGGTTACTCGGTGGAAGAACTCATGGAACGGAGCCATGAGAACTCTCTTTTACCCTGGCAGCCTGATGCAGGAGCATCTGGTCGACAGGGCACAGACCGAGAAGAGGTAGACCAGGTTTCTGAAGAAGATTGGGAGAAGTGAATATTTCAACAGTTGGACAGCAAGACTGTCATAGTTTTTTTTTTATATTTTCATTTTGTTCTTTAAGGATTAAACTACAGCATTTAGTTTATTAGCTTAAGTGTCTTATTAACTTGTTTCTGTTGCAATTGTAATAACAGGTCCTAACTAAAATTGTTAAGGGCTTGTAGTTATAGGCTTTGAATTAAGATTATTAGAGAATTAGACAAAAAGACCATAAATCATTGTAAAGCATCAAACCTTTACGAGACAGAAGGAACAGACAAACTAACAATAGCCAAGTCACGTAACTGGAGTAACTGTCAAGTAAACTGTAATCTGGAACTAACTAACAGTTACCTAACTACTGAACCATTGTATAAGAAGACAGGAAAAATACATGTAAAAGGTTCTGGAGTGTGACATTGAAAAAAAGAGAAATAGCAGAATACAAATTCTTTTCCTTCATATATTGTTCAGTGCATCCTAAATAAATTTACAGATTGTGATTTTATGTCCTCGAAGATATATCTTGCATATACGGTGAATTCTTTTCATTACATCTAATACAAATACAACCGTGACAGAGTTTCACACAGCATCCACGCACATTCATCTATTTTCATTTACTGTTTATATTCACACATTGCAAAGTAGTATTGTAACCAAGTATCATTACTCCGAGAGGTAAACGCACACATACATCAAGTTCTGTTCATGAAAATACATTGCAGGTCGACACAGTAACAGGGTATTCCAATTACAAGCGTCTCACGACCAGCCGAAGCCGAATTCAAGTGAAGAACGAAAGGAGTCGGGCTATCAAGCAAGAAAACTACGGTCCTCAAACCACAGGTAAGCAACGACACTGAAACCCCAAAATTATTACATTCGTTGTGTATAAATCTTGCCGGTCATAAAATTGCCAACGGCCAAGCAAGCGAGAACTCATAAGACTACCTAGCACTGCTATAGAATGACCGAGTGACGAGAGAGCCAAGGACCGGAGCATTAACCGAAAATTAGCACAGAAACCCTCTAAATCACAAAAGCGGGTTGAACCCTCACACAGACTTGACTCATTAACATATACAGACAACCATAGCAAGCAAATACAGTGCAGACCAAAAGCCACAGAAAAGGGAGGAATAGAAACAGAGCTACCCGGAGGATAGGCGGTCGAATCCCCTGCAAGGCCACGGAACCAGTTACCTGCAACCACCGTGACATATATTGTTAGGGTCGCGGATGTAATTAAACTCATGCAACAGCAAATAGCTCAGTGAAAGACGAATAGAAAGAACAGAGGGAGGAAAGACCCGTATAGAGCCACGGTGTGGAACCTTACCAGTTGTAACCAGACCCATAAGTCGCAGAAGCTCAGTGACAACCTAACCACAGAGGAGCTGTGAAGGGTTAGGCGAAATTCGAGTTGAGGACAAGAGCATACAGCATGAAACGAAACCCTTACCTGAGCAGACGAAGTTGAATGGTGGGTTGAAACCAGAGACGGAGTTGCAACCTTGAGCTTCCCACCGAGACGGAGCCGAACCTCTGAACAAAACCCATAGACAGAGCCGAATACCAGAGCAGAACCACAGAGAGCGGAACATTGAAGAGAGTAACAAAACCCATATACAGAGCCGAATACCAGAGCAGAGCCACAGAGAGCAAACATAACAGTGAAAATGACCAAATGAGCGCGAACTAGCCGGGGAAAAGGGCCAAGTGAGAATTAGGGTTTTGCCAAATCCCGAGACGGACAGGTGGAGCGTGGAGAGGCGGAGAAGTACAGGCGGGTGATTAAATATCACCTAATTCATAAAAGCACAATCAAACAAATATCCAATTACGAAATAATCACACAAGTCCACGTAAGGTTTGGGAGTGAGGGACACGTGGGCTGGGTCCCCATCAATTGGTATCAGAGTAGTTTTCTTTAGTTAAGAGAAGATGGCAGAAGGACAAGTGCCAAGACGAGGACGTGGAAGAGGTGCACGTAGAGGAGCAGATGAAGGATTGCGAGAACAAATTAGAGTTCTTACAGCTCGCTTGGAAGCAGTAGAAGCGGGTAGACGAAGAGACCCAGAACTGGGAGACACCAGTGAAGAGGAGGTGATGACTGCTGCAGAAGGGTCTGATGAGGAAGCTCCAGAATTGAGGTTGCTGCGACAGGTTTTGATGGCCAGCAGCAAACCAAAAACAGAAATCTCAAATTATGATGGCAGTCTGTCTGCGGAAGTCCTGTTGGACTGGATAAGCGAACTGGATAAATATTTTGAAAATGAAGAAGTCAGTGAGGATAAGAGGGTTAAGTTCGCTGCCACTAAGTTGAAGGGACACGCACTATTATGGTGGGACAGTGTCCAAGCAGACAGAAAGAAAATGAACAAGTCGCCGATACGACTATGGTCCAGAATGATAGCGAAGTTGAAGGGAAGATTTCTGCCGAAAGATTACCAGGTGGAATTATAGCGAGTGCAGAGCCTAAGACAAAAAGGGATGACAGTTAGGGAGTATACAGAAGAATTTTACAGGGTAAATTTACGTGCTGGTTATACTGATGATAACCTAGAAAAGACAGCAAGGTACGTAAATGGATTGAGGATGGAGATACTAGATGAAATTAGTATTCTTTCTCCCCGGAATATTGAAGAAGCCTTTCAGAGCGCTGTTAAGGCTGAGGAAAAGATTAACAGAAAACAGAACAGCAGAAGAGGGAGAGGAAGTAGCAGAGGACGAGGACAGTCCTACGGAAGAGGTAAGAGTGCTGCAAACAGCGAAGAAAGCAGCAGTTCAAAAGCTTCAGGGACAGCCGAAAAAGGAGATAGCACCAGAGGAGGTCGGTCATACCAGAGAGGATGAGGGAATGGCCGCGGAAGAGGGGCGAATGTCCAGTGCTACAGGTGCCACAAATGGGGGCACAGAGCCTTTGAGTGTCCAGAAGCTGAACAAGCTGGTCAAAGGGGAACGCTGATGGCACAGCCTGAAGAAGCTGAAGCACAACCCCGGGAAGTGGAAGACATGGCAGAAATGGGGGAAGCTTTAATTTTGAATAAAGTACTGATAAAGCCAACCAAGGAAGTGGCTGAAACAACCCAGAGGAAAGCACTATTCCGAACAGTCTGTAAATCACATGGAAAGTGCTGTAAGGTAATTATCGACAGCGGGAGTACTGACAACTTGGTAGCCACGGAGATGGTGGAAAAGTTGGGGTTGAAGCGGCTGAAGCACCCCACACCTTACAAGGTGTCGTGGCTGCAGAAAGGCCACCAGTTGTTGGTCGATGAACAATGTGAGGTGGAGTTCCGCATTGGCAAGTACCAAGATACAGTGGTCTGTGATGTCATGCCAATGGACGTGTGTCACATACTGCTCGGAAGGCCATGGCAGTATGACAGGAAGGTGACACACGATGGCAAAACAAATTGTTATAAATTTACGAAGGATGGGGTCAAACATACACTTGTACCCATCAAGGAGGAAGATACAGCTGAATCCAGCGGGACAAAAGCATTATTACTTGGAGGAAAGCAGTATATAAAACAGATTGAAGAAAATGAGATTAATTTTGCAGTGGTAAGGAGGATGAAGCCAGTATTACTGAGCGTGGAAAGGTCAGAATTGCCCAAGGAGATCCAGGAGCTGTTAGAAGAATTCCAGGATATTGCGGCTGAGGAGTTACCTGATAAGTTACCTCCCAAGAGGAGCATCAGCCACCATATTGACTTTATACCCGGATCAAGTTTACCGAACAAGGCAGCGTACAGAATGAGCCCCAAGGACAACGAGGAGGTACGCAAACAAGTGTAGGAATTGTTAGACAAGGGACTGATCAGAGAGAGTTTAAGCCCCTGTGCGGTACCTACAGTCCTTGCACCCAAGAAGGGGGGAGAATGGCGAATGTGCACAGATTCGCGGGCCATAAACAAGATCACCATTCGATACAGGTTTCCCTTGCCTAGAATGGATGATATGATGGACTGTCTTAGTGGGGCAGCGTATTTTACTAAGATAGATCTGAAAAGTGGGTACCATCAGATCAGGGTTAGAGAGGGAGATGAGTGGAAGACAGCCTTCAAGACCAACGAAGGACTGTACGAATGGCTGGTCATGCCATTTGGATTGAGTAATGCTCCAAGCACTTTTATGAGATTAATGAATGAGATGTTAAAAGAGTTTATAGGAAAATTTGTAATAGTCTATCTGGATGATATTTTGATTTTCAGCAGGACGAAAAGAGAACACCTTCAGCATATCCGAAGGGTGTTCGAAAAGCTGCAGCAGAACAAACTGCTGGTAAATTTAAAAAAATGCACTTTCTTGCAGAAGGAGTTGATTTATTTGGGATTCGTGGTAGCAGAGAATGAGTTGAAGATGGACCCAGAGAAGATTGAAGCGATCATGAGTTGGCCGTCACCCAAAAGTTTATTCGAGGTACGTAGTTTTCACGGTTTAGCAAGTTTTTACCGGAAGTTTATCAGGAATTTTAGTGAAATCTGCGCACCCATGTTGGACACCATCAAGAAGGCCAGCCAACCTTTTTGCTGGACTAAGGCGGCAGAAAACAGTTTCCAACTCCTGAAGCGTAAGATAACAGAGAGGCCAATCTTGAGATTGCCCGATTTCAGCAAACCTTTTCAGGTTCGATGTGATGCCAGCGGGACAGCTATTGGCGCTGTACTCAGTCAAGAGGACAGACCAGTGGCATTCTTTAGTGAGAAGCTGAATGAGAGTCGGCAGAAGTATTCGTCATATGATAAGGAATTTTATGCAGTGGTTCAAGCCTTGAAACATTGGAGGCACTACTTACTGGGAAATGAGTTCGTTTTGTTCTCTGATAATTCTGCTTTGCAGTACATAACTCAGCAGCACAAACTGAACCATAAACATGCCAAGTGGGTGGAGTACCTACAAAGTTTCACCTTTGTGTTGAAACACATAAGTGGGCAAGCCAACAAAGTGGCGGACGCTTTGAGTAGAAGAGCCCTGCTCTTACAGGAAAGTGGCATACAGGTGATGGGATTTGAATACTTGAAAGATTTATACCAGATGGACGCGGATTTCAAGGAAGCTTTTGAAGCATGCCAGAATCCCGTATTGAGGAATACAAGCCCATGGCTAGATTACAATCTACAGGAAGGATTGTTGTTTCGAGGGGGACAGCTGTGTGTTCCAGATTGTTCGATGAGGGAAAATCTGGTGAGAGAGAAACACAGTGGCGGACTAGCGGGACATTTTGGCGTCAATAAGACAGTGGAGCAGCTCGCGCATTTTTATTACTGGCCAAGGATGAATCGAGACGTGCAGCGGTATATAACCAGGTGTAAAATCTGCCAACTAGCGAAGGGACACAGCCAGAACACGGGGCTGTATACACCCCTACCTGTTCCAAGCAGGCCGTGGGATTCAGTCAGCATTGATTTTGTCCTAGGATTGCCTAGAACACAGAGGGGGTATGATTCAGTGATGGTGGTGGTGGATAGGTTTTCAAAGATGGCTCATTTCATTCCTTGCCGGAAGACAAGCGACGCCACGAACGTGGCACATCTTTTTTTTACAGAAGTAGTTCGACTACATGGCTTACCAAAAACTATTGTTTTAGACAGGGATGTGAAATTTACAGGACATTTTTGGCGCACCCTGTGGAAAAAGCTGGGCACACAATTAAACTTCAGCTCTGCGTATCACCCGCATACTAATGGACAGACAGAGGTGGTAAACAGGAGTTTGGGCAACTTATTACGCAGCTTGACGGGGGAGAACTCACGATTGTGGGACCGAGCTCTTGCCCAGGCACAATTCGCTTATAACGATTCGCCAAATAGGAGCACCGGTCTTAGCCCATTTCAAATCTTGTATGGTATGCATCCGCGAGGAGTACATGAATTACGAGATTTGGGACAGCTAGAAAGAAGGAGTGTAGACGGGGAAGATTTTGCAGAAGCAATGAGTGAGCTGCATGAAAAGGTCAAGACGAGACTACAGGACAGCACGCAGAAATATAAGCAACATGCAGACACAAGGCGGCGAGAGGTAAACTTTGAAATTGGGGACGAAGTCCTTGCACATTTGCGCCGAGAGCGGTTTCCTAAGGGTACGTATAACAAACTGAAGTTCAAAAAAATCGGCCCATGCAAAATTCTGCGAAAATTCTCAGCGAATGCATATGAAATTCAGCTGCCACCTGATATAGGCATATCACCCATATTTAATGTGGCAGACCTGGTTCCATATCATGCCCAGGCAGAGGAAGAACGAGTGGTACAGCCACAACGGGACACCCAGTTCGAGGACAATCTTTGGAAGAAACAGTTACCATCGGTCAAGACCCATGAGATAGAAGGAATCATCAGCACGCAGGTGGCCAAAAAGACACGCAGAAAGGAATATCTGCGTTATCTCATTAAATGGAAGGACCGTCCAATGGAGGACAGTTCTTGGCTTGACGAGATGCAGATCCGAAAGGCAGGTTACTCGGTGGAAGAACTCATGGAACGGAGCCATGAGAACTCTCTTTTACCCCGGCAGCCTGATGCAGGAGCATCTGGTCGACAAGGCACAGACCGAGAAGAGGCAGACCAGGTTTCTGAAGAAGATTGGGAGAAGTGAATATTTCAACAGTTGGACAGCAAGACTGTCATAGTTTTTTTTTTATATTTTCATTTTGTTCTTTAAGGATTAAACTACAGCATTTAGTTTATTAGCTTAAGTGTCTTATTAACTTGTTTCTGTTGCAATTGTAATAACAGGTCCTAACTAAAATTGTTAAGGGCTTGTAGTTATAGGCTTTGAATTAAGATTATTAGAGAATTAGACAAAAAGACCATAAATCATTGTAAAGCATCAAACCTTTACGAGACAGAAGGAACAGACAAACTAACAATAGCCAAGTCACGTAACTGGAGTAACTGTCAAGTAAACTGTAATCTGGAACTAACTAACAGTTACCTAACTACTGAACCATTGTATAAGAAGACAGGAAAAATACATGTAAAAGGTTCTGGAGTGTGACATTGAAAAAAAGAGAAATAACAGAATACAAATTCTTTTCCTTCATATATTGTTCAGTGCATCCTAAATAAATTTACAGATTGTGATTTTATGTCCTCGAAGATATATCTTGCATATACGGTGAATTCTTTTCATTACATCTAATACAAATACAACCGTGACAGAGTTTCACACAGCATCCACGCACATTCATCTATTTTCATTTACTGTTTATATTCACACATTGCAAAGTAGTATTGTAACCAAGTATCATTACTCCGAGAGGTAAACGCACACATACATCAAGTTCTGTTCATGAAAATACACTGCAGGTCGACACAGTAACAGGGTATTCCAATTACAAGCGTCTCACGACCAGCCGAAGCCGAAGTCAAGTGAAGAACGAAAGGAGTCGGGCTATCAAGCAAGAAAACCACGGTCCTCAAACCACAGGTAAGCAACGACACTGAAACCCCAAAATTATTACATTCGCTGTGTATAAATCTTGCCGGTCATAAAATTGCCAACGGCCAAGCAAGCGAGAACTCATAAGACTACCTAGAATGACCGAGTGACGAGAGAGCCAAGGACCGGAGCATTAACCGAAAATTAGCACAGAAACCCTCTGAATCACAAAAGCGGGTTGAACCCTCACACAAACTTGACTCATTAACGTATACAGACAACCATAGCAAGCAAATACAGTGCAGACCAAAAGCCACAGAAAAGGGAGGAATAGAAACAGAGCTACCCGGAGGATAGGCGGTCGAATCCCCTGCAAGGCCACGGAACCAGTTACCTGCAACCACCGTGACATATATTGTTAGGGTCGCGGATGTAATTAAACTCATGCAACAGAAAATAGCTCAGTGAAAGATGAATAGAAAGAACAGAGGGAGGAAAGACCCGTATAGAGCCACGGTGTGGAACCTTACCAGTTGTAACCAGACCCATAAGTCGCAGAAGCTCAGTGACAACCTAACCACAGAGGAGCTGTGAAGGGTTAGGCGAAATTCGAGTTGAGGACAAGAGCATACAGCATGAAACGAAACCCTTACCTGAGCAGACGAAGTTGAATGATGGGTTGAAACCAGAGACGGAGTTGCAACCTTGAGCTTCCCACCGAGACGGAGCCGAACCTCTGAACAAAACCCATAGACAGAGCCGAATACCAGGGCAGAACCACAGAGAGCGGAACATTGTAGAGAGTAACAAAACCCATATACAGAGCCGAATACCAGAGCAGAGCCACAGAGAGCAAACATAACAGTGAAAATGACCAAATGAGCGCGAACTAGCCGGGGAAAAGGGCCAAGTGAGAATTAGGGTTTTTCCAAATCCCGAGACGGACAGGTGGAGCGTGGAGAGGCGGAGAAGTACAGGCGGGTGATTAAATATCACCTAATTCATAAAAGCACAATCAAACAAATATCCAATTACGAAATAATCACACAAGTCCACGTAAGGTTTGGGAGTGAGGGACACGTGGGCTGGGTCCCCATCATAAATAGTAATGAGAAACATATCATGGAGGGACTTATTAGAATTGGAATAATCTCAAATCCCTAGAAAATTGGGGGGCCTGAGCCACTTCACACAAATCTAATTTTTTAAATTTATTAAAAGTCAATGCAACCTAACAAATTATGTAATACACTATAGCCATTGATAAGCATTAAGACAAAGTATACTTTGACCATATTCTCTTGATAATCAATCTAGGTCTCAAATTAAAAAAAAAAAATCAACAAATAAAAAACCTTAAACAATAAATTAATGAGCCTATTCCAACTTATAAATATTAAACAATTTAAACTCAAATTTTTAAAAATCTTTGTCATAATTTTATTAAAATTAACAAGAAAAATCTTCCGCAAAAATTTTAAACTATACACTACCTAAATTAATGAACCCATTTTCATTACAATAAATTAATGAACATATTCTCATTCTAATACAATCGTGCTGTTTGAATTTAAAACAAAATTATTTCGCATAACGACACATGTTATCTTAAATTTTTGTTGGACTTTTTTTTTTTAATTTGTATTTTTGATAATAAGATTTAAAACCAAATATTAATCAATTCAATTAAATCTATTGATAAAAAATTAATAGTAATTTTAAAAGTTTAAAAAATATCTTTTAATTTTAAAAATTTAAGTTAAATTTTTAAATTTTTTCAAAAATTACATATTAATTAAAAAATTAAAAATAAGTTTGACATATTTATTTAGAAATATAATTTTCATAAATTTTGAAGTTTGATATATTTATTTAGAAATGAAACTTTCATAAATTTTAAGATTTGAGGAGTTCACTTTATTTTTTATAAATATTAAGATTTGATGTGTGTACTATTATGACATCTTTGACATATAGAAAAGAAATTTATGTTTGATTTTTAAAATAAATTTCTATTTTTATTTATAATACATTAAATTAATCATTTTATTTATATAATGCAATAAAAAATAAAAATAAAAATTTCAAAAATTTCAATAAAAAAATAAAAATATTCAATTTAATAAAATTTATAAAAACTTTTTAAAATTTTCAAAACTAATTAAAAATCAGTCTTAGCTTTTTATTTTAAGACTAATTATAATAAAATTGAATTTGAAAATCAAACTTAGCTTTTATCTTAAGACTAACTAGCATTTGCACCAGATGTTGCAAAGAAAACGTCGTAAGGCATAAATTGAAGAACACAAATACAACAAAAGAATACTTTGATAAAGAATAAAAATATATTGAACGCTCAAGTCAATGCCCCATTAACTGGAACCAGTTAGTAGACATATCTATCAACATTAGGATTATACACAATGATCAAGAAATTTCCCATATACAAACAACACCTTCCACAACAACCTTTTGTCACATCCACATTTTAAAAAATGCCTTGGAACGTGATTGGGATCTCTCATATTGTCTTTTTCATTATGCAAATAAATCTTCCATATTGTTATTTTCATCATGAATATTGTTAGTTCATTGTTGTAAAGTGTTAGTGTGTTAAATTCAATACTATAAGTTTGACAAGCGAAAAACATTCTTCAATTAGCATAATATGCATTTTTCTCTCATCGCGTATTTTTCAGTCATGCATTACAAAACTTCCATCAAAGAGCACAAGTAACAGATTAACATGTATTTTCCCTTCATTATTTTCATCATAGAGCCAAGAAATCTATGCCTTATCTATAAAGTAACAAAAACATTTTGAAATAAGTTTAATATTTCAAGCCAGCATTTAACCTATAAAGTAACAAAAAAAATTTGAAATAAATTTAATAGTTTAAGGAATTGACTAACCTAATTTAATAATTGAAAAATTCTCAAAGATGAATTATACTCCATGATAAGACAACCAATATTGGAGCCCATACTTTCACTGAAACCAAAAGAAACACAACCACTTGTTAGGAAGAAATTCAAGTAATAATAATAAAACAAAAATAATAAACATTAAAGTATAAAATGGTATTTCCAACACACAGGTATAAATATACATGCTCTATGTCCATTGTTATTGTTAGATTAAATGGGTGTGGAGAAAATTAGTAGAGAACCCAAAATTGTATTTCTAATTAGGAGAGGGGTGGAGAAATGTTTTAAATGTGGGTCGTTATCATTCTAATGAAACCCTTTGCAAAGGGGATGTTAAGATTCTGAGAGAGAAGCTAGGCTTGGCTCCTGTGAATCTGAACATCTCTTGAGGAACGATTATTTGTTATATTGGCTAATGATTCCTTTGACAGAGAGATATTTTTGTAATTTCTGTTTCCTTTCTTGTCAAGTCAAGTTGGGAGAGCATTGTAGTTAGGCTTATATATAGCTAGAATGAGTAGAGTGAATCTACTGAGAGGGTGCCTGAGGCTTTTGAGAAGCCATTGTAATCCCTTCACGACAGGGGTGTAACTTTTATATTGTGTGGATAAGAAAATATTAACTGTTGTTTCAAACTACGCGGTATAACTTTTATATTGTGTGGATAAGAAAATATTAACTGTTGTTTCAAACTATTGTGTGTTGTCCACTATATTCATGTTGCCTATATATGTGTAGTTTGTGATTTTTTTTATTACTCGAATGGAAGATAACACGAATCTGGCCTCTGTCGATGATATAGAATTTAGTAATCCTGTAGGTTCCACTACTACTATTGTCCTTGGTGACTCTGAAGGTGTCCTTGGTGACTCTGAAGGCATGAGTTCATCTCTTCAAAATTAGAGACTTCCTACTGCTATTGTTGGTGCTTTTTCTAAACATGATGAACACGAGCAAGGTAATGAGGAAGATGTTGACTGAAATTCTAAACACACCAGGCAAATTGTTGACTCTCCATCATTTAGACATGGTATTTGCAACAAGAGGGTCAGGTCTCCTAGTGATGATCTGTCAGTACTGGAGAGTTAGAAGGAGATATCCAAACAGTCTAGGGATTCAACACTAACACAAATAGAGAACGATCCAGAAAATACCATAAATTTCATCATGGATCTGCATTATTTTCTCGATATATTTTGGATGGAGATCATAAAAGAAGTCAGACAAATCTTGAGCCATTTATTAGAAATGGGCTTGGAGCAGTGGATATTCAATTTCTAAGAACACTAGATCTTGCCTTACCTGGAATTTCCTCTCCTCTTGGTAAAGAGAACATCATTTTTCTCTTACAGTGGATAGAGGATTTGACCCTAAACTGCCTTTAGACATTCCTTGAAGAGTTCAAAAGGAGCATAACTGAAGGAAAATGGCTAAAACACATCAGGGTACCAATCTCCTAGCCTGTCTTTTTTGTTCAATTCTAAATGGAAATCTATTGGTTTTCAGTTAAGAGACCTTCCCTTAATTGATATTTCATTCTACGGCAAACCCATTGATGATGTCATGCGGGCCCTCCAAAAGATGGGAGTGGTGGTTGAGTATGGGAAAGGATGTGGTGTTATCACCAGTTGAAAGGCTTAGCTGCTCGAACACTCTTCAAACTAAGACACCTTATAAAATTTCAAGAGAATGTACTGTATTATTGTAACAATAATATTTATTTTATTTAAAAAACCAAATTTCTATGTTTATCCCTAATTAAATAATGGATTGAGATATGGTAATGTATGCAAATGTCGAGCTAGCAATGAATTGTCAATTGTCTTTCATTCCATGTCCCTGATCGTCTTTGTGATAATTCAAATTCTCCAAAACAGACACAGATGTAATGAAAACAAAAAAGTGATATTGTAATTTTCTTTTATCAAAAACTGTTTATTGTAACAGTAATATTTATTTTACTTGAAAAACCAAATTGCTATGTTCAACCCTGATTAAAGATAATGTATGCAAATTTCAAGCAAGCAATGAATTAAAATTTGATGCAGAACTCTATGCTTTGATTAAACTTCTCATTTCAAATTCTCCAAAATAGACACGGATGTAATGAAAACAAAAAAGTGATATTTTAATTTTCTTTTATCAAAAACTGTTTATTGTAACAGTGATATTTATTTTACTTGAAAAACCAAATTGCTATGTTCAGCCCTAATTAAAGATAATGTATGCAAATGTCAAGCAAGCAATGAATTAAAATTTGATGCAGAACTCTATGCTTTGATTAAACTTCTCATTTCAAATTCTCCAAAACAGACACAGATGTAATGAAAACAAAAAAGTGATATTGTAATTTTCTTTTATCAAAAACTGTTTATTGTAACAGTAATATTTATTTTACTTGAAAAACCAAATTGCTATGTTCGGCCCTGATTAAAGATAATGTATGCAAATGTCAAGCAAGCAATGAATTAAAATTTGATGCAGAACTCTATGCCTTGATTAAACTTCTCATTTCTATGGCTTCTATTCGAAAATATGTGAATTGTCTTTCATTCCATGTCCCAGCTTTAAAATCCAGTTTCTAAATTTTCCTTGAAACAGTTTCCTTAAAAAATTAAAATAAAAATAACTTCAATATCATTGTTGTTATACAATAATCACCCTAGAGATGCAAAAATTTCTATTTGGATCTGTCTTCTTCCTATAGAGTATATTCTCCATAGGAAAGAACTCAAATTTCGTCTAATTTCCTTGGTAATTGGAAGCAATTTTTCTCAGTCAGAGGTAAACATTTTCGTGGTTGCACATTTTTCAATGAATTGAAGATGATATAAGAAATTTTCTGCTAGATATTTCGTAAAAGTCATATTCTTTTAATGATTTCGATGATGTTATTTATTAAGATAGTCCATACAGTTCTGTAAGAACCTTTTCTCAATTAAAATACACAAAATAAACAAATTTCGGAAAATATGACATACTGGCAGCGTATTTTCGCTTGAGAAGGGAATATTATTTAGTCATTTTGCCCATTCCTAAAATGAAAAACTCTATGCTTTGATTACACTTCTCATTTCAAATTCTCCAAAACAGACACAGATGTAATGAAAACAAAAAAGTGATATTGTAATTTTCTTTTATCAAAAACTGTTTATTGTAACAGTAATATTTATTTTACTTGAAAAACCAAATTGCTATGTTCAACCCTAATTAAAGATAATGTATGCAAATGTCAAGCAAGCAATGAATTAAGATTTGATGCAGAACTCTACGCTTTGATTAAACTTCTCATTTCAAATTCTCCAAAATAGACACAGATGTAATGAAAACAAAAAAGTGATATTGTAATTTTCTTTTATCAAAAACTATTTATTGTAACAGTAATATTTATTTTACTTGAAAAACCAAATTGCTATGTTTGGCCTTGATTAAAGATAATGTATGCAAATGTCAAGCAAGCAATGAATTAAAATTTGATGCAGAACTCTATGCTTTGATTAAACTTCTCATTTCTATGACTTCTATTCAAAAATATGTGAATTGTCTTTCATTCCATGTCCCAGCTTTAAAATCCAGTTTCTAAATTTTTTATGACTGGTCCTTGAAACAGTTTCCTTACAAAATTAAAATAAAAATAACTTCAATATCACTGTTGTTATACAATAATCGCCCTAGAGATGCAGAAATTTCTATTTGCATCTATCTTCTTCCTATAGAGTATATTCTCCATAGGAAAGAACTCAAATTTCGTCTAATTTCCTTGGTAATTGGAAGCAATTTTTCTTAGTTAGAGGTAAACATTTTCATGGTTGCACATTTTTCAATGAATTGAAGATGATATAAGAAATTTTCTGCTAGATATTTCATAAAATTCATATTCTTTTAATGATTTCGATGATGTTATTTATTAAGATAGTCCATACAGTTCTGTAAGAACCTTTTCTCAATTAAAATACACAAAATAAACAAATTTTAGAAAATATGACATACTGGCAGCGTATTTTCGCTTGAGAAGGGAATATTATTTAGTCATTTTTCCCATTCCTAAAATGAAGAACACGCATTCTGCCCTGTCAAATAAAAAACATTTTGCCAATTCATCCAATCGTCTTTGTGATAATTCAAATTCTCCAAGACAGACACAGACGTTAACGATGTAATGAAAACGAAAGAGTGATATTGTAATTTTTCTTTTATCAAAAACTGTTTAGCTAAAACTTAAATCTTAAACTTAAAGATTACAGATAATTGGAGTTTCCTCTAACAAGAGACAAACGCTCCAAAGGGATTAGTCGAGTCCACCATTCCCTTATTCAATGAGGGTATGGCTTATGCAATGACAACAGTTTCAATAGTTGCACTTGTTAGTCTTGAACACACAACATTTTTGGTGCTCTCTACATCTTTTTCTTCCCATATCTCAGGCAGGGCTTCTCTAATGTTGTGAATACTTTCAAGGGAAAAATATGATTCCTTTGTTCAGACTAATGTTCACACCTAATGATGACAATGAACACCAATATTAAATTAAGAAAAGATTGGACCAATTAAACGAGCTTACAAAAGCCTCATATCCCATTTAGAAAGATATAGTCTTACCAATATAGTTTGCAGGCCTACACGCTTTCCTGTGGCTATATTCCGGTGACTGTCATCAAATAAAATCTGCAGGGAAACATAATAGATTTAACAACAACTCCTGCAATAGACGCTTTTGAAATGACCTGCATACGGTAAAGAAAAATGGATGTTGTATGGTATGCCACAAGCCAGAAATGGCTGAAGTATGTGATGTCTAATTGCAGGTTGCCAGATTGTTTTGAGACTAGATTATGATTCAGTACAACAGTCCCTTTGTAGCTCCTCTCTACTAAAAAGGGGCTATAATTTGGGAACAGAACTATACTTGAGCATTATGTGGGATGTCATCAAACTAACAAGCATGCCTTATTTAAACATATCTGGCACACACCTTAAGATTTATGTTTTGGGATGAAATTATTGTTGAACACAATATTCTCTTTCTAGATCCTCTTTGTTGAAGGATTGTGTACAAAGACAAGTGGGTAATTGCGAAGTATATGTGACATGATCAGAGTAACATGCATCTCTTTCTTGTCAAAATACCACTGTAGCACAACTTTTCAAAAGACAATAAGGCATTCACCTTGGGGCAAGTTTTTACATTAAAATGAGAATTAACTCTCCAGATTTTAGCCAAGATGGCCATTTTTAGAAAACGTATAGATACCCCTGGGCCCTCACACTGGGCCAAAGCACAGATGCTAGCTATCCTTATTTGTGTACCAAGGGAGATTTGGTATAAAATTTCTATTTTACCTAGATGAGTCAATCTTAATGTAGACCTATATTGATTGCTAATGGATTATATAATTCATTTTCATGAAAAAAGGGATAGCTGAAAGAAAATGGCCATCAAAATATTTAGTCCCATACCGTTCTTTGTGGATCAACATTTGCAAGGTGAAGAGCCTGCTCCATGGCCTCTTTTGAGGGCTTACAAATTATGGGTGCCTTCCGGGTTGTAGAGTTATCAGTGGGCATATCCAAGTCATTATTGCTTTCAGTAATTTCTGAAGGAGGGTTAAGTGTCTCAAAGCATATTATGCCTTCAAAGTAATCGTCCAACCCTAGCTTGTTAAGGACCTTTGCAACATGAACTTTTTCATTGTTTGTAAATATCTGTTTTACACAACAAAGTTACAAAAGGTTGAGAAGTATGTTTATATATTTCCAAAAAAACCTAGGACTTCATCATGTGCTATCATCATATAAAGAATTTGAAGGGATCCATATGATCTTACAATTTTCCTTTGAGGCATGCTTAATAACAAGTTCTTCAGCACAGGGTCTGGTTTAAGATTCTCATATGGAATTCCTCCATGAAAAAAATTGTATAAGAAATATTTGATTCCAGCGAGTGAAGAAAGTTTTTTTTACCAAAAGCAATATATGGTATTCCAAACAACGTAAACAATGCAAGTCAAATCAATGGAATTTTCTTTGATCTTGTCGAAAGTTAAAACATTAGATAGTTGTAAATTCACCAACCAGAAGACATAATATTTCTTAGGTACCTGTGGTAATCGTCATAGTCGAAGTCATAGCCCATTGCCTGCGTAGATCAAAGACAATTGTCAATAATAAGCAATGAATTCATGAATGAAAGCAATTCAAATGCAATTGTTAGCCATAAGATTGAACATATTGATGGCTAGTAATTATTAAATAAAGAAAATTTCAATTTTTAACACAATAAATTTGTATTCATACATCATCCTCAATGGACCAAGAAGAGAGGCTGAAGTTCACACCTGATGATGACAGTGAACACCAATATTAAATTAAGAAAAGATTGGACCAATTAAACGAGCTTACAAAAGCCTCATATCCCATTCAGAAAGATATTGTCTTACCAATACAGTTTGCAGACCTACACACTTTCCTGTGGCTATATTCCGGTGACTGTCATCAAATAAAATCTATAGGGAAACACAACAGATTTAATAGCAACTCCCGCAATAGATGCTTTTGAAATGACCTGCATACGGTAAAGAAAAATGGATGTTGTATGGTATGCCACAAGCCAGAAATGACTGAAGTATGTGATGTCTAATTGTAGGTTGCCAGATTGTTTTGAGACTAGATTATGATTCGGTAAAACAGTCCCTTTGTAGCTCCTCTCTACTAAAAAGGGGCTATAATTTGGGAACAGAACTATAATTGAGCATTATGCGGGATGCGATCAAACTAACAAGCATGCCTTGTTTAAACATATCTGGCACACACCTTAAGCTTTATGTTTTGGGACGAAATTATTGTTGAACACAATATTCTCTTTCTAGATCCTCTTTGTTGAAGGATTGTGTACAAAGACAAGTGGGTAATTGCGAAGTATATGTGACATGATCAGAGTAACATGCATCTCTTTCTTGTCAAAATACCACTGTAGCACAAATTTTCAAAAGACAATAAGGCATTCACCCTGGGGCAAGTTCTTACATTAAAATGAGAATTAACTCTCCAGATTTTAGCCAAGATGCCCATTTTTATAAAATGTATAGATACCCCTGGGCCCTCACACTGGGCCAAAGCATAGATGCTAGCTATCCTTATTTGTGTACCAAGGGAGATTTTGTATAAAATTTCTATTTTACCTAGATGAGTCAATCTTAATGTAGACCTATATTGATTGCTAATGGATTATATAATTCATTTTCATGAAAAAAGGGATATCTGAAAGAAATTGGCCATCAAAATATTTAGTCCCATACCGTTATTTGTGGATCAACATTTGCAAGGTGAAGAGCCTACTCCATGGCCTCTTTTGAGGGCTTACAAATTATGAGTACCTTCCGGGTTGTAGAGTTATCAGTGGGCATATCCAAGTCATTATTGCTTTCAGTAATTTCTAAAGGAGGGTTAAGTGTCTCAAAGCATATTATGCCTTCAAAGTAATTGTCCAACCCTAGATTGTTAAGGACCTTTGCAACATGAACATTTTCGTTGTTTGTAAATATCTGTTTTACACAACAAAGTTACAAAAGGTTGAGAAGTATGTTTATATATTTCCAAAAAAACCTAGGACTTCATCATGTGCTATCATCATATAAAGAATTTGAAGGGATCCATATGATCTTACAATTTTCCTCCGAGGCATGCTTAATAACAAGTTCTTCAGCACAGGGTCTGGTTTAAGATTCTCATATGGAAATCCTCCATGAAAAAAATTGTATAAGAAATATTTGATTCCAGTGAGTGAAGAAAGATAGTGTTTTTTACCAAAAGCAATATATGGTATTCCAAACAACGTAAACAATGCAAGTCAAATCAATGGAATTTTCTTTGATCTTGTCAAAAGTTAAAACATTAGATAGTTGTAAATTCACCAACCAGAAGACATAATATTTCTTAGGTACCTGTGGTAATCGTCATAGTCGAAGTCATAGCCCATTGCCTGCATAGATCAAAGACAATTGTCAATAATAAGCAATGAATTCATGAATGAAAGCAATTCAAATGCAATTGTTAGCCATAAGATTGAACATATTGATGGCTAGTAATTATTAAATAAAGAAAATTTCAATTTTTAACACAATAAACTTGTATTCATACATCATCCTCAATGGACCAAGAAGAGAGATCCTTGAGGCTTAAACACCACAGACAAGAAACAGGGTTTCGGTCTCATAAATTTGCAAAGGGGCTTTTGGTAGAGCATCACTAGTGGATCAATTTCCTTGGTTGAATCATAAAAACCCATGGAGTGATTATGGACAGTATATCTCAGATGTTCTGTATTCATTTCAGGAAGAAGGGTCTGATTGAAATCAGAAAATAACTCTGCTCTTAAGCTACTTTCCAAACTATTGCAATTAGCAGGGTTACAGAATTTCTTCAGTAATCAGCTATAGAAGGCTCCCAATGCTAAAAATCAATCATTTTAACCTTAAAAGTTGAAATACAAAGTTGAATCACATGAAACAATAGAGATTAAATGCTTACCCTGAGTCCAGCCATGGTTGTCCCATAAGTCTCATAAAACTCTCTGCTAAAGTCTGGGACTCAGCTCTTTTAAACTCCCATTTTTTTATTCATATAATATGTTATACAACAACGAGGCCACACACATGATTCAAACCCCAAACGTTCCCTCAATGCCTAAGGATAAGTCTTAATTGCATCTACAACCCCAGTAGGGGTGGGATGATCCAACTCTTAGTGTGTGCAATAGTGCATTGAATCTAGACAACACATTTGGCGTATTGAATATGAACACTAAGCGCATGTCCATATGGGTCTGATCACCTTCAAGTTGAAAAGTTGGAGATGCATATAAACGACTATACAAACAAGAATTAATGCAACCGAAGACAATAACTAATCGTAGGGATGAAACCCTCAAAATCAAACCCTCAATAAATTAAAAACCCGGTCCATGAAAAATTAAACATCGTTGTCTTGGCAACTTGTTATAGGACGCCTTGAACATAATATTTAATGGCGAACCTGTCATGTATTTGGAATAGAGGACAGACCATATTAAGCAACAAAACCTCATCAAACCCCCTCGGCATTGTGGATGAAAAGGGAAGTTTAGGGTACCTGATTTAGGGTAAACGACAGTTAGAAAACAAGGTAGGAAAGGGAAATCTACTCTTCAACAGCATTATGGTGTCTGTACATGTTTTTCTATCGCCATATCTGCAACAAGCTAGCAATTTACCTACTAACAAGTAGACATGTTAAAGTTAGGGCATGTAGAAGTCAAGAATTACACTAAACTACCAATTCAAAGTATTACTTGGGTGTATAATCTTTGTGACAGTTGATGCGATGCTTCGGAGAGAGGCAAAAAAACTTGTGTAGAAAATATTAACCCGTAAGAAGGAATTATTGTAATCTGATGTAAATTAAAAGGGGCATATCAATGTATAGGGAAGGATTTATCTTCATACCTTGGCCCTGTATGTTGCAATGCATTCCAGTGCAAAACAAATACATATATAAATGTATTCCAGTGAAAACTTGAACGAGTAGTACCACAGAGGAATGTTAACCAAAAGAAAACATAGCTGAGCTTTGGAGCTACAGTGAAAGTGAAATTTATAGTGGATAGTCAAGAAAATTTTCACTTACAAAACAGAAAATGAGTTTCGTGCCTCCACCGCTTATCACTAATTACCCTGTAGTAAATAGTGGCTACAAGAAACTAAAGTAAAACAACAGAAACGAATCTAGGGTTTAATATATGCGACGGTAAAATCCCCAAAACACGTGGAGTTCAGAGCCATAGGGTGGAACGGTTGTCTAATAGCGCTGAGCCTGTTGACAACCATGCAAAGCTAGAGAGTGACCTGCGGGAAAATCAAACACAAATGTCATATTAAAACTTGTAATTATAATTAATCTATAGCATAACACAATAGCAAAGTTTACAAAAGAGGAATTAGTCAGCAAAGGAAATAAACGACAGCTGCCTCCAAGCCTGTGAAGTAGAGAAATCCTGGGAAGCTGCGGTCTCTAACCAATAGACCGCAAACAAAAAGAGATTACTAAGAAAACTTAGGGTGTACACCCATAACGAATCCAGCAAAGACAGAAAATAAAGGAACCATGGAAAGGAAGAAAATAAAAGAACCATGGAAAGTAAAACCTTGTTAACACAGAAATTATACCTGATAACTAATAATGGAGCAGAGAATCAGTTGCTAAGTGGATGTGGCTTAAAGGCAGTGGCAAATAACCTAGAATCCCAAGCAGAAGAGGTGGTTGTATCCGTGACAGCATTACTGTTGACAGATGGGGTTGAGAGCTAAACAGTCCCATGACAAACGTGGGGAAACCAAAAAAATACCTTCCAAATTGTAACTGAAGAATACCTGTATTTTTGACAGATAGGGTTGAGAGCTAAACACTATGGGAAACCACTGAAAAATACCTTACAAATTGTAACTGAAGAATACCTGTATCTCCTGTGAATCTGCGCATTCCAGTAGTCAGTCCCTTCTTCTGGTCTTTCTGGAGGTTCATATTCGCCGGGGAGCCTCTTATGCGCAAAATGTTCGTACCACAGAGACATTCGGTATCCGAATATCTCCCCTCGAGCTCCGCGACCCTGCTGGTTGATGTGCTCTGGCTGGTAACAGCCCTGGGCTATTTCTGTGTCTCTGGCTCCGTCCATGGATCGCTGGAGGATCAAATTTGCGCTGCTCAGGCGGTTAGGGAGTTGCAACTACCTCAACATAATCGAACGACTCAACATGGCTCAATCGTCTAACATATCATCTAATGGTGCAAAGTAATGACACGTAGGCAGAGAGCAAAGTTGATTTCAGAGGGAATGCCTTACGGCGTAATTATAATAAAATTGAATTTGAAGAAATATTATATGCATAACGGGAAACAACATTCAAACCACTGCATTTTTTTCCTCATTTCTTTCCCTAATAAAATAACAAATGAAAAATTTTAATTAAATTTAAAATTGGAGTTTTTCGGATGTAAATTACAGTCTCAAAAGTGAATCCAGCCGATAACTATAATTACAATTTAAAAAACAAAACCTTTGATTTTAGCCATTCTTCGTATATCATATTTTGATAAATACGGGGTGAAAAATTATAAAATATATTTTTTCAAATGTTGAAAGTAATAATAATGGGTTAAAAGCATTTTCTAAAAATATCTAACTTTTCACGTTTAAAATATTTTTTTATTTTTTTTTATTTTTTCAAAGATGTTTAATGTTTTTAAGTGAGATGGTTTAGTGCTAATATTGTATAGATTGGTCTTAATGTGATATATAATATATATATATATATATATAAAAAGAGATGTTGAATTAATTTTTTATATAAAAAATAAGGAGTTGAATTAATTATTACATATTATATTAAATATATATGGGAGATATTAAAATCTATTTATCTTATGTTAAATATGTGATATTTTTAATTATAAAATGTTTAGTTATTGTAATCTTTATCTAAGTTATTTGGTTAGGATGATAGTAATTGGTTCCTTATTTCAGGACTGATAAGATATTATCTTAACTGGATTGGCTACGAAAGATAATTAATCTAGCTTACTTTGTTGTATAAATATATGATATTTTGAGATGATTTAATATACAAGTATAGTTTGTGTATGATTAATTCTATTGTGGCATTAAATTTAGTCTAAATCATGTTTACCAAATTTAATCATATAGATGAATCAATTGGAAAATAGGATAGTATGTTCAATTCATTTGGATTTTTAATTGAATATTTGATATTCACAAGGTTTGATACCTTGGAATCCCATCTGCTTATTCATCAATTAATCATGATATGGTATTATACTAATAAATATCTAATTTTCATATTTATGCTCCTCCCTCTCTTCATAATATGCAAAATATTCATTCTTTACATATGTATTTGTGGAGCTTTATATACAAAAGTGAGGTATCATTGTTTTCTTTGATTGTAATGAAAGAAGATGTAAATCTTTATTTCTTAATATATATATATATATATATATATATATATATATATTATAATTTTAATGAAAGTGAAAATATGATAAAAAGAATTAAGACATAAATTTGATTTTCTATTACTCTGATATAGGAATGTCTCTATTTCTATTTCTATGTTTTCCTTTTCCAAAAACCAAATAAAATATGTATATGAAAACATTTAAAATTTTAAAAAATACAAAATTTAATATAAATAATTATAAAAGAATACTAGAAATATAAAATAATTTTATTAATAATAATAGCTAATTTTCCAAATTAAAATATTTTCAATCTATCTTTCTTCCCTAATCCAAATTCAAGTTCCAACATAGTAACTATGGAGATTAATCTATTATAGATGTAAATGATATTTGTAACTCCTCCATGAAAAAGCCCAAAAATATAAAACAATGTGTGATTAATCTATTATAAATCTAAATTATTTTAGAATAGATGTGTGAGTCGTTTGGTAAAGTTCATTTTTATTAAAAACACTACCCATTGCCATTGATACAAAATCAGGATAGTCGATGACTTTTCACACTCTGTCCAATTTCAGGAGTGTTCTCTTTTCTTCCACTAGTATAGATATGTGTATGCCAGTGCGAATTCCTCAATGTTCCAGCCCTGGATTTGTAAAATCTCACAGCAAGCATTTGTCGCTGCCCATCACATGATCGTCATAATTCTCTTGTAAAAGGAAGAGCTGTGTCTTAGGAAGATAATAGCTTATATTCCAAAGTTGGCCGAAAGTGAACCAAACTTGCACTAAGTTGTGCAGACTTATGTGGAGCGTACGTTGAAAACTTATAGAATATCAAGGATACAATCCTCAAGAATAGCATGGAATCTTTCCTCTTCATTGAGGTAATCGTAGAAGAGTTTGGTGCAATAGCCAACAGCTTTAACAGGTTGAACGTATGGTTGCAAAGAAGATCCTTGTTACAACAAGGACAGTGGAGCAACTTCGATGCTCAAATGTTTATGAACTAGGGTTTATAAATGACTTGCGAAGAATGAGAGAGGCAGATGTTCTTGTGGTGAGATTTGTTGCGTTCGATTTTTCCTTCTATCTTAGTTATCGTTGGGTTGGCAAGGCCATCTATGAGATTATAAATAAAAAGACCTGGATTTCATAAGCATATATCTCCTCCTTTTTGATGAGAGGCTTATATATAATTTGAAATAATTCTTACACTGGAGTGCAGGAAATTTTTGTTTGTTAGTGGTTAGAGTTTTTTGAGAGATTTTCTCAAAAGTTATTGGATCTCATGATCACTATTTATATGACTTGTAATTTGACTTTGTCGTAGAAGAATATGAATTGATTTGTGAGTAAATCTGTGAACAGTGTCTGTTCTTCCATTTTTCTTGTCCATTTTTCTTGTTGGTATGAGAGTCTGTATGGGCTTGAATCCCTGAAGGGAGAGCAGAGGGAAATGGAAGGGAGTTGAGGTTTTGTTTTCTATACATAGATTAAGGGTAGGACATATATTATTATGTGTGAGTTTTGGGTGTTATGTGTTTGTCAAACCAGCTCGATCGCCTCGTGAATGTATATGCGCAGAAAGGAAAAGGTGGTCATCGTTACTGGGTACACCCTGGCGTCTCCTCACTCTGCTCAGTCCCATGAATGTCATTCAGTATTTGTAAACGCCTGTTGCAATGGATATCATTCGGTAATGAAGAGGACTGTCTTTTTTCAAAGAATTCCACGACGAATCATCACTTATACGATGCCCAGTAATAATAATTAGAGGAATAAATATATGTTTGTGTATTTTTTGGTTTGTAAAATGAAGATGCATAACCAGTTATTTAATAGAGAAATATAGTTCAAATTAGTGGTTCTTAATGTTCTTAGGTGCTGAGAGAACGTATTGGTAATTTGATTGTGTGAATTTGTTATTCATTATGGATTTTGTTGTGTTTCGGGCTTTATGAGCATCAGTTAGAGGTTTTGTTATGAGATCCATGTGTGTAGAGAGGTCAATTACATAATTGACTGATGGATACAGTCTAGTATCGATTGTCTTTCGGGAAATCGAGAAGCATCAATTATACGAAGTTCATCAAAGATGTTTAGAGGCGATTATGTCTTAAATGAGTTGAATGGGAAGCTAGAATATTGTGGTGGTGAAAAGAGCATTGTCTGGGAGACATTAGAGCCGGGATAAGTGTCCAAGAAGACCACTCACACAATGTGACATGTGAATTGTAAATTTTTATTTTTGTATTAATCTTTGTAATGATGTAAATATAAGCATTAAAGGGGCCACTTGGAATAATGCTTACATTAGAATGTAGGCAGATTTTGTTTGTTAGTGGTTAGAGTTTATTGAGAGATTTTCTCAACAATATTCTCTTGTCTTAGAAATTGTTGGATCTCATGATCATTATTTATGTGGCTTGTAATTTGGCTTTGTGGTAGAAGAATACGAATTGATTTGTGAGAGAATCTGTGAAAATTGTTTGCTCTTCTATTTTTCTTGTATATACACATGGAAATATAGATGAATTGATTAATATGCTAAGGGATAACATATAGACTTGTTTTATATTAAAATATTTTTTAGTAAATAGATGGATTTTTTAAAGTGGAAATTTATATCAATAAACACGATAAACAAATAAAGATTAATATTCAAAAGTAAATGGAGGTCATGTTGTAACATTAGCTCGAGCACATTCAATATCTACATTACAAGTGAGTACAGTAGATCACTATATATTTTGGTAGATGAAAATATGTCGACTTACAAAGATAACTAGTGAGTACAGTGGATCACTGTGTATTTCGGTAAATGGAAATATTTCCACCAAATACAAATTTGTTTTAGTATTCTAAATAAAATCCATCGTTATGGATCATCGTTATGGATCAAAGGGAAGTATAGCTATGTTTTTTTTTATGGAGCTCAATTTATGAGATATGAAAATGGATAAAGAAGGTAATGAAGAATAGATGAAATAAAAATTGTTAAGGGTGGGTGTTGAAGATATTAATTTTTACTTGTTTTGTGATTAATATGTGATGTTTTTCATCATATAATGTATTAGTTATTATAATTTTGATGTGATTTATTTGGTTAGGAGGTTTTTATATAGTAATAGTTGACCATCATTAGTTTAACATTGACCAATCCAAGTTATAATGTTTAACTTTGAAAAACAAATATTTATTTTTCAATATTATTGAAAATTTTATTTTTCAAACATTTGATTGGACCATAATTTTGAAGGTATAGTCTTTGTGCCATGTGAATAACTACCTCATATTTTTTTGCCATAATTTCTCAATGTAGTTGCAATATTTATGCCATGATTTTTAAATATTTGTGCAATGATTTTTCATTATTAAGCTTCATAATCAAAAACCTTGAAAATAACTCATATTCAAATAAATAGCTTATTTACTATCATTTATGGTCCACCATATTTTAAGCAAGTATTTCCATAAAAAATAAACAAAAATAAGATGGAAATAAATATACCTACAAAGGGTTATTACCTATCATTATTTACGTTTTCTTCAATGCTTTAACATGTAGGAGTAAAAAGTGTAAATGTTCCAACTTAGTAGTGGTTACTACCCACAAAAATTTATGCATATCCATATCTATATCAATTTGCAATTTTTCTAAATGCATAACATCCACTTAAGTGACATCTCTCCTACAACACTTGTTTAACTCCTAATCTTATGTGTGATTAAAATATTATCTCAACTACTATTTACTAAGATAATTTATCTTAATCATAGCAATTTGTATAAATATATAGCATTATAAAATGATAACAATTTATGGAATATAGATTGCGTTGTATTAGTTGTATTAATATCATTATTTTGAAGCAGTTTTATGTTTTGTGGTTAGTTAATTTATCATTATTTTTTTATAATTTTTTTTAAAATTAATCGATCATTATATTTCTTTATTACACAAAAACATATTTACTAAAAATTTGAATTTTTACTAAAAATTGAACATTATATTTATCTATATATATATAATCATATCCAATTTCAAATATATATAACTGCCTATAATGATATCCAAATTCAATTTCAAATATCAATTCATAGGTATATTATAAATTATATATTAAAAGCAACTTTATATTAATATATAATCATGGTCCATGTGTATTTAAGTTTCATTGTTCATAATCCTATCCTGTTTCAAATACCAATTCGTAGTTATAGTTTAAATTATATACTAGTTTTGAATTTCAAAAAATATTATATTAATATAGAATTATGAATATAAGGAGAAAGGTATTTTTAATTAATTTATTTATATAATTATTTAAAATTCCCATCACTAAACTGTAAATTCATATAATCATATATAAGATACATTTATAAACCATATCTTTCATATAATCATATATAAGATACATTTATAAACCATATCTATTATACATTTATATAGTTTTTAAAAGATATAATTATTATTTAATTACAATAATATATCTAATTTCAATATTTAAAAAAAAACACCTTAATTTTCTAACCCATAAAACATTGCATTAAGCTCCAGCTTAGTCTTAGCCAGCATTGTGATTTGGTGTGTACGTCTACCTTTCCACCCATATATATACCCTGTAACTAGAATGATCTTTATTCCCTATCAGGTTAAATAATCCAACTCCAACTCTTAAGAGCATTTTATAAGTTATTATATTATTATTATTGTTAGTAGAATGTTACAATGCTGTAGATGGTTTGCTCAGTCAGAACGTCTGGGTGTATAATTGTTGGACACTGGATGATATAATTCATGAAATTGGATACAAGATATCTGCTCAGTTAGAATATATGGTTGCAATAATGAAACAAGTGACATTGTGATTCCTGAAATCGAATAAGAACAATTGTACTCTGCTCAGTTAGCATTAAGAACAATTGTAGTCTTGAGCAAAATATAGGACAGAACAAGATGTTGGAGCAAATGCATATGTACTGTAAAAATGTTGGATATATCTACTGTTTTTTATCTTATATATAAAAACAGTGCTTTTTTCTTACTGAAAAAACAATGGTTGTCTTCGAGCTATGGAATCTGGTCTCATTGTTGTCATCTCTCACCATGAGAAATCTAATTGCCAGGCTATAGAATATAATATTGGGCTTCTGAACATTTTATGCACATTATGCATTTCATCTTTGGTAAAAACAAATTATTGGAAAATAAAGCTTTCACGACTTCACACATTGATTATTCAGTTTCATATGAGCATAAATTCATCCGAAGTAAACTTTTATTACACATCAAGTGAGAAAGTCACGGTATAAACTTCATTTAAACATATCTATGCTACGTTACTAAGATCCAAAATTTTGGAATATCATTTTGCATGCTGAAAATGGTTATATATTTCAAATATTCGAGGGAATCACATTTTCAGCATTAGGGATGCTATATATTTCAAATATTCTAAGGAATCACATGTTCAGCGTCATGGATATTATTGCAACGTGGTGTATCAATAAAACGAGCATTGTTTCATTGTAATCCTCAATTCAATGATCATGGTTGTAATTGTAATTTAGGGAGTGGTCTAACTTTTTTTCATGGTTTTGATAATTTTTTTGGATTAAATATTTTTTAGCCAAAGTTATAATGGAGGTTTTTAGTGTTATAAAATTAGCAAATTTTGTCAAAAAAATCATTGCAATATCTATTTTTTTGGTAGTAGATGTTTTAGTAGAGATGATAACCAAACTTTATCACAAGTGAAAAATATGGATGACCCAAAGTTTTAGTTGATGTTTTCTAGTGGTGCGCTTCATGGAAACAATAGCACCATTGCGCTAAATAAATAAAAGCACTAGTGTTGTATACACAACCAAAAGTCGCGAGGTGTTAGAATGCAAAGAATAAGAGTGCTTGAAATGTATAGTGCCTCGGTGTGTATACAATAACAAAATGTCTCGGGGGGTTCTTTTCATGAACTACACCGGGGCATAAAAAAAACTGCACACCGAGTGATTTAAGAATTTAAACTCGCAGCCCCAATGTGTATGATTTACATGAAAGCCTTGGGGCGCTAAACATACAAAAGCACCAGTGTTGTTAATTTGAATGATGCAGTGGGGTTGGAAAGAATATTTTGTGCACCATGACGTTAGTTCTATGAAATCACTTGCCCTTGAAAAATTACAGTGCACTGGGGTGTTAAATGCAAATAACACCAATGTTTTAAGAATATAACACCTATGTGATTTTATTTTGAAAAAAAGCACAGATTATGCAAAAAAAAAAAAAACTTGAATTAATGGTATTTTTAGATAAAATAATCAACTAGTGCATGTTCATGTTATAGGCGCACTAATTTTTTGAATAAGATTTTTTCTTTTATGGAAATATTAACCTTTGACATTACAATTATTGCGATTTTTAAAATTCGTTATTCATAAAAAAATCAACATATATCTTATAACAATATTCATATAAATTAAATTTTGATTAATATATTTATATATAATTTTTGGATTAATTTGTTATATCAATAAATTTTGCAACTCTTCATCATAATATTTAATCATCCATATATTTAATTAAGATGTATTTGATTATATATCAATAAGAAACTTTATCAAACAAAATATAATAGTTATTGTTAACCTATTTTCTTTCAATTGTAACACTGTGTCCTTTACATTAAACAAAATGTCAGATTTGTTGATTGAATCGATTTTTTTTGTCTTTTTTTATCATATTACATATTTAAACATAAAAATAAAGTGCAATAAGTGTATCTACATTGACGAGAAAAATGAAAATTGAAATAAATAATATACATCAATGTAAATTGAATAGTAATGTACCATAGCAAGAAGAGACTCATGAACTGTACATGTGATTTTAAAATCGAGTCTCATGCATTGTTGTAACAAGTCTTTTGTTGGTGTAATTCCATAATTTGTTTCATGTAAGTTTTATATCCCATTATAAATCATAGATTTAATATAAATGATTATTTTGCTTGATTAATTATAAAATCAAATAAGTAAAACAACACATATACTTACAAATTTCACAATTATTTTTGATATGCCATCATATACTCACAACCCATATTTAACCTAATGTCTGTAGGTTTTAACCCCGTAAAGATATTACTTGCATACAAATTCTAAAACACAGAAAATAAACAATGGCGAGAAAATAATTCACAAAACAAATATACATAAAGATTTTCCGCTAGATCCCAAAACCGGGATTACCAAATTGATTTTTCATTATGTTTATTTCAATGTTACAATACGTATATATACATGTCGAAGCATCCATAAACTCCAATCCATTAACCTTGGATTAAATCATAATCATAGTTCCCTTGACCGGATCTACAAAATACCATAGACCAAAAACCATCGCACCCAAAACCATATACAAAAACCATGCATAAAACCATAGGTAGGTTTGCCCACCTAATATAGGGTCCCAAAAAAAAATTTCTCGGGGTGTTGCCCTGGACCCTGTATAGGGGGGCTACCGCCAACCTCAAACCCCCTGTACCCCCCGCTATGCATCTACGCAACTAAGGAGGGGATCTACCCTCCCTCTAACCCCCCGGTTTAACCACTGGGGCTAGTCGTGGAAAGAATATAACATAACTCAACAATGTCAATCAATTATTCTAATGGATGTTAACACATATTTGAAGACATTCAAGTATTGTTGTTGTAAAACAACTTAAAATATACAAAAATGAAACCTTGAGTTGTTATAAGGAAATATTAACAATTACTCATAAAATTTGGTATCAACCCTTTTCTTTCTTGTCATCCTATTTTATGTGCTCAATGAGTTTCATTTTTCTTTCTTTTTTGCATGAAAATATTTGACAAATATTTAATACTAAATTATTTTTTTATATGTACAAAGTCAATCATGATTACATACATTTGAAGCACATTGTTATTGAGATGGCTCCTCCTATAATGCAATTATTTTAATTGTTTTGACCATCTCTTTGTACATTTTTTTGGACATTCCTATTGGCATGTTTAACATATCAACTCATTGATCCTTTGGGATTTTCATAATCTTTCTGAAAAAAAAAAAAAAAAACAAACAAACAAACAAACAAACAAATAAACAAACAAACAAACAAACAACAACTATTTATATATTGATATATGAAAAATAAATATAACAAAATTAATATTAATAAATGAATGATTTGTCGTAATATATACATATAATTCTAGAAAATAATTTTAATTATGAATATTAATTTTTGAATGATTTGTTTTTTGTTATATGTTTTTGTTATTATGAATCTGATAGGTTTCATTGACCATTTCTCTGGAAACACTTCCTATGTTTTAGATATAATTCGGTTCTTGGAATTATTGGGTTGATTTTTGTATTGTAGGTAAAAATTACTTCTATAAGTTCATTTCACTTTATCTCTCATAGTTTTTTAAAAAATATTTACTATTTCATTAACCTCCAACACCACTTCAAATGATCTAAGGATCACCATTTACATTTTCTAAAAAAAAAAAAAAATCTTAGAACGACATTTATCTTTTCCTTCCTTGTTGCTCCTTGTAGAAAATTAAACATATATGAATTTATAGATTATTTGAAGCATATTATTAATTAAAATTCAAAAAAAAAAAACTTATATTGAATAGTATTTTTTCATTCACCTGATTCATCCTTCTGCAATTTTTCTATTAATCTTTTACGCTCTTCCACACTTAGATTAGAAAAAAACATTTATCGTTATTCTTTATTTTGTGGCTCTACATGACACACAATAACCAATAAATATTAGTTAAACTTACATATAGTTAAAAAAATATTAATTTTATGAAGAATTTACAAAGAAATTGTCTTTTTTATTTTTTTGGATGTGCTATCATTGTATTGATCAATATTTTTGTTACTTGAAAACTTAGACATTTTTTATCAATATACAACTTATATCATTCAATACAAAAGTCATTAAATATATTTTATAAATAAATCAAATAATTTTCAACCAAAAAATTCTTTGGTAACCGGTGCAGTTATTTTAATGAACGCCCTAGTGCATTTAATCTACTAAAAACATGGGTCATTTAATCTAAAAAAACACACTATCTATTTAATTGTTCAACACTGACAGTGAAAATTAATTTTTTAAAATAATTTTAAATTATGATAGTGTGTTTTGTAATGATAAAAGCACCTCCATCATGGTAAAAAACAAAAACATAACAAAATTAAATACAGATCATTTAACAATGTTATTTGGCAGAGGCGAGCTGATGCATTATATTACACCAAACAAACCAATAAATGGAGTGGATAGGGCCAATAGTATTAAGTGTGATATGTAACAATAGAAGCACCACCAACACGAGAGCACTATATTACACAGGGCACACCGCAAACAGATGTTGTTTTTAGAAAACCAAACAGGGCCGACAAAGTTTGGATCTAATTCAATAAGTGATCTCACTACTTTACATGTCAAATGCTCTATATATAGTAAGTACACAAACCCATTAAATCTAAAATTCCTAAAAGGAAAAACCCTAATTTTGAAATGGCAGAGGGAGTTAAACCCTAAGGTAAAATTATGTAGTCACGTATGCAAGAAGAAGCTTGGGTTTAAGGTAAGTATTAATTTTTTTTATTTTTTTCTAAATTGTAATTAAATCTAAATATGAATAGAGATTGTAAACATTTGTACTTGTAAAATCAATAGTAAATTTTTTATTATACAGATTTTTTAATTTTTTTTTCTAAATTTTGAATAAAACTAACAGAAATTGTAAAAAAAATTAATAGTGAAATTTAAAATTTTTGTTATGCAAGGTTTTAAGTGAATCATCATACCTTTCAAACTTTTATCTTTGTGCAATTCCAAAATATTATGTTGCTCCATAGTGCTCCCTGTATGTCTCTTTTGCAAATGATCTCTCTTTTAATTAAACCCTAACATAAATTGTTAAAATTTTTATTAGTAAAATCAACAATAAAATTTAAAATTTTACTATGCATGATTTTGAGTGAATGACCATATATTTCAACTTGTGATCTTCTGAATAGTTTTATAACTACAAAGTATTTTGTTGTTGCATAGTGCTCCCAGTATGCCTCTCTTGCAAACACTCCATTGAAATTTTGGGAAAAATAATGAAATAATGAATAATTTTTTACTATTTGAAATATTTTATGAAATTAGATTTCAAAAAATCAATTTCCACTCATTTTTCAATTAAGGAAAAAAAAAACTCACACTTTTTTTTCACTTAGCCCGAACATTAGTACATTCAACAATAAAGAGCACCAATGCATTTATAAGTAAAGTGCACAAAAATTCCTAAGGCACCAATTTTTCTAAACGAACTGACATGATATCATTCTTTTTTTTTTAAATCCAAAAATGGTGTCAGTAATATTGTAATGCAATGGTGTAGTTTGTATTTGAATGCATCAATTTTGTAATTGTTATAAGAGAACCAACATGGCAGAATTCGTTTTTATTTTTCAAAATCCCATAAACAGGTGTGGATAAGTTTATTTTTTATTTAAATGCATCGGTGTTGTTTTTTACAAAAGCACCAATATGATAGAATATTTTTTTATTTTCAAAATGCTAGAAACCTATGTGGTTATTATTTTAAGGCCATGGTGTGGTTATTATTTAAACACATCGATGCAGTTACTCTTGATAAGATCACGGGTAGGGTTTAAAAGCTATCTGAAATGTTATTTTCACATAAAATGGCATATTCATCTCAAATTATCCTTTAGGACGCATCTACATGAGTTACAGTGGTTCATAGTATACATTTTCCGCTTAAAGTCGCCTTATTCATGAAAACTGGTTTGAAAACTATATTGAAATTTAGATTGTGGTTATATGGTTCTTGAAATTAATTTTAGATATGTACACAATATTTTACTTTTGATTTTTCTCTAGTGCAGGGAGAAATCTCATAATATCAAATGGTCAATTCTTCAAATTCCAGTTCATTCGATATTGTTAATCAAAGTTATTCACAAAGTTCTCCATCTTCATCTCCAATAAGTTCAGATTTTATTTGTATTTCGGTTATATAATTGAATTTGTTTATTTTTAATCCATGTCAATTTGAATAAAAATGTATATAAATTTGTGGGATCGTGATTTGGAATCAAGTCCAAATGCAGAAAATATTCATCCATTTCAAAAACGTTGAAAGCTCTTATCAAGAGCATCATATTGCAAGCAGTTTGTAGATGAAAATGGATAGTCGCTTCACTCTACCAATTGGAACATGGCATTTACAGCCGCAATTTTGGATCAATGATGGTAAAAATTGTTTAATATAATGTAATTTCAACAAATCAATTACATTTGTGTGCTTACTAACATATGCGTTGATGTACTAATGTTCTATATATTTTGAAATTAGAATTCTAGTGATGATGAGTGACCCACCTACCATATTTCAGTGCACCACACCACAACGTAAAATTGAGAAAATGTTGCATTAAGAGTAAGACTCGAAGAGAAAGCGTACAAATAATTGTTGAATCAACTACCTATTCATTTTCCAATACATCCAGATTCACTAATTAGGAATGACTACAACAATAGTAGTTCTTCATCACAAGTTGGCAATGGGGTTAATCAAATAGATGTTGGTATGGATGATTACTTATGGGATATGATTGCCATGGAGGATATGTTGTTAGATGCATTTCAGAATGATGAGCAAGGGGATGATACTCATATCACTAATATCTTATTAGAAATCCTGAAATTTGCTTCCACCACTCCTCTCTTTCATTAGGGGATTTTTGAGGTATAAAATGGGCGTCCTAAGGAAATTATAAAATAATAGTGGAAATAATAAAATAAGATTAGATTATATCATCAAATTTTAGAGGGAGAAAAAGAAAAACTATTTTTTCAACTCATCTTTTCAACTTATCTCCCTATGGATTTACTCAAATTTCGAGCAGAAAAACTCATTGGATGCAAAATTTGAATCCTGATTCAAGGAGTATCCATGTTGCATACTTTTGATGGACCCTACTACATGAAAAATGAGAAATTCATGAAAACATGATTGTAATCACATTTTTCATGTATTTCTCAATTTTCATGTAGAAGTGTCCATCAAAAGTATGCAACATGGGTGCTCCTTGAAAGAGGAATTAAATATTGCATCCAATGAGTACTCCCACTCGAAATTTGAGTAAAACCTTAGGGAAATAAGTTGAAACTAAGAGTTGAAAAAGTAGTTTTATTATTTCATTATTTTTTAATCTTTTTACTTGTTTACTCAAAAAATGGTGAATCATCCCCCGTGGTTGACATCATCATCTTGAATCCAATTAGTTCTTATAAAGTTTATTTTGGTTGTACATTTTTTTTAGGAGGCCCATTTTAGACTTCAAAATTCTCCTAATGTGTTCCTGGCGGCATGTCAAGGTCTACACAGCTGGGGAAAACAATGTTACTATACAACTTGAAAGAAAAGTTTGGCATGTAGAATGCATGTTTCTTAGCAATATGGAGGTAATTGACCTGCATGATCAACCAAGTCACTTATATTTTGAGAAATCTTGTCACACAATCAACATTATAAATGGTCAATTTTAAGAATGTTAAATATTGACATTGTATAGTTATATTTCCCACCAACTACATGTTATTCAAAGATAAGGTTCTTCCAAGTGATAATGTCTTGTCGGATAGTTACGAAGAGGAAAAGAAGTTGTTGAAAATGTTGGGTGTCGAGTACATATCATATCATTCATGTTTGAATGATTGTGTTCTACATAGAGGAGAATATCCATACAAAGAGATATGTCAAAAATGTGGGCATGATCGATACTATAAATAATAAAAAACGGGTAAATCACATGGTCCTCCTCATAATATATTGAGGCACATGTCTATAATCCCAAGGATTCTAAGGCTTTTTCATTGCAAAGAATTAGCTATGTTGCAGGGATGGCATGCCTCACACATAAGTGAGTCGAGAGTTATGTGAATCCTAATAGATTCAATAGCCATGAAGCATATAGAGGATACATGGCCTGAAAAATTCAAGGATGAAGTATGAATTCTATGAATTCGCATAGCTATGGATGGCATCAACCCATATTCCCTCCAAAACACCAACTATTCTATTTGACCTATAGTAGTGATCAATAACGATATCCTCCCATGGTTTTCTGTGAAGAATGAACATCTTATGTTGGCTCTTATAGTCCTTTGTAGAATACAAGTGAAGATTATGGATGTATACTTACAACCATTGGTAGATGAATTGAAGGAATTATGGGAAGGGATACATGTGTACGATGTATCAAATCCCATCGCAACAGAGAGGAGTTTTACATTGCATGGCATATATGCTTACACCAAACATGATTATCCAAGCTTAGGAGTTTACTCAGGTAAATTACATTTTTATTGATTTGTTTATATAAGAAACAAAATTGTTTCACATATTAATTTAATTCCCTACAACTGTTTTGATCTTCATGATTGTTAACGTGCCCTTTATATCATAATTTTTCATATCTTATAACAAAATGGTATAATGGATGTAAAGTTTTGGGACCTTCTCTAAACTCTAGGTGGTCTAACTACCTACGAAAAGCAGTGTATGACTTCTCTAGGGTATTCCTCCTAAAATAACACCCTTACATAAGAAAAACATCCACTTACAATGGTAAACTAGAAAGAACCTAAATTCCTGCAATAATGACACCAGCTAAATGGCTTAGAGCATATGACAAAGAGAAGAAGAAGGAGTTTGCAAAATGGTTGATTCAAATGGGGAGCCTATGTTCGATGATCCAAAATTATTTAAAATCAATATTGAGAGGTCGCCTATTGGGATGAAAAGTAAATCTATATTTTAGATCTCCCATACTAGAACCATCTTAAGATTTCCCACTTACTAGATCCCATACATATATTTAAAAAAAAATTATCTTCTTTAAGGAGGCACATATCATCGAAAAAAAATTACACATTTGTTGTTAGGAGACATCTTATTTCTTCAAAAACTAAAAAAAAACATTTGCCAAGATAAGAAACTAGAGAAGAGGTTGGTCCCTCTTGGTCTTTCAATGAATGCAATGTCCCATGGATTTTAAAGAAATATGATCTCTCTTTGGAAAATGAAGCTATAATGGGTGTGAGGATGCCTTCTTTATATGGGTCTTCACTACAGCATTGCTTCATTATGGAAGACCATTTGTCGGGGTTGAGATCACATGACCATTTGAACCTTCTAAGAGTACATATGTCAAAAACATGATTTCACTATTTATTTCTATTTTTATGCCATGGAATAAAACATAATTAATTTTTGTTTGTGTTTACTTTGCAGTGTCATTATCCTTTGCTCGTGCATAGGTGTGTGAACCATGACTTCCCCCAAGACCTACAATGTGTCATATTTAAATTATCTGCATTTGTATGTTGGATCACATCAAAGGATATTCATACGGCTAGTATTCCATAGTGGTGTCAAGAGATAGTTGAGATTGTTTGTATTTTTGATAAGGAACTGCTAATGAGTTTCATGGACTTGTCGGTTCATCTTCTAGTTCACCTAGTAGATAAGGTCGAACTAGGTGGGGTGGTTTCTTGTCATTGGATGTTCTTCTAATAGAGGTACATGAATAAATTGGAAGGTTTTGTTCAAAAAAGGGAAAAAATTGAAGGCTCTATAGCAGAGGGGTGTATATCATATGAGTCTTTCTATTATGCTAGTGATTACATCAAGCAGATCAACAACACATTAATTGCAGCGATTTGGAATGACGAAAGGAATGAAGACAAAAGAGAAGGGGAGCTTCTCTAAATGAATGGAAAGATGCATGTGATAAAAAGTAAGTGGCTTATCATTTTTCAAATTTATACACTGTATTTATTCACATATGTACTATATATGTTGGTTTAATTTCATCGGCGAATTCAAAAATTGAAGCCATTAAAAAATTCATTCTTTACAATATGGAAGCGATACAATCATAGGTCACATTTTACGAGCAGAAGAGGAGGAAATGGGACAATGAAAGGAAAGAATTAAAACAATTTAATGTTAGAAGCATGCCTTATCCTAATCATTTAAAACAAAATATTCCAATGACATGTCCTAACAGTTGGGTTATTGATCAAGTCAGACAAAAATATAGTGTATATGGTCATTACCCGCATGCTGAAGAGGTTGTGAAACATAGGGATTGGGTGTATAAACTCAGTAATAATCTCTTTCTATACATTTTTAACTTCATAATTCACCTTTGATTTATAACATCTATATTTTTTATTATGTTTGGGTTATTAGAAACATGACACTATGATTTTTTCACTTTCTTCTTGGTGCATTTGTTCCCATCTATGTGGGCATATGGACATCATTTTCGCATGGAGGATGTCGTTGATGGATTCATGACACAAGATTGTAGAGTGGAAGTTAAGTTTGACCAATCTAGTCATGCTAGCCATTGTGATCAAAACCTAATACATATGACATTAGGTTATGTCAGAAAAATACAAGAGATCATTCAAGTGGACTTCTCTTTTTTCCAATGTATTATTTTTAGGTGCAAGTGGTGGGACACCTTTGATTGGAATAATGTAAAGGAAGATAACGATAGTGAATTCATATATATCAACTCTAGAAAGATGTGGCATGAAGCTAGGGAGCCTTATGTTTTCCCCAAACACTGAAGCCAAGGGTTTTTTACCTAGATGTGTTGGATAGGGATTAGTGATTTGTATTAAGATACAACCTTCTATCAAAAAATATTTTTGAGAAAAACAGTGTTATCATGCCAAACGAGGAAGATATTTAGAGTGATGCCAATGGAGAGTGATATGTATTTTTTTATTTCATCATTTATACTATTGTTGTATGTTTTTGTTTTATTTATTTCACTAATTATATATGTGTGTATTTGTCTTGTTAGCATTTTATGTAATTGGTAAGATTCACAAATGTTTTTTACATGTTTTTTTGTAGTGGAAACATTTTTATGCTTAAAACTAAGTATTTCGAATTATGTAACTTATAATTTATAAATTAAAATTTTAACATATTTGTTTAATGTGTTTAAATCTAATTTATAGTAGATTTCTTCTATAGGCTTTGGATAGACATCAATATAGATCAAAGATTGTAATTCTGAGCATGAGTTATCAATTTATAGCTATATTTTAATACGAAAATCAGATATCAATATAAATATACACATATTATCTCCTTTCTCAAATGAAATTATGAGATATATCTAAAATAAATGACAAAGTGATAGAAAATGGAGAAGGAAAGTTGTATTTGTGTTATATATGTGTATTAAAATTCCTAGTAAACCCATTGTCAAATTTTTCAATATAGTAAAATAACGTCCTTTTTTTCACTATGCAACATATCTCCATAAATATAATTGCAGTTTAAAACATGGTGTACAAAATATATGATAATAAGGATTCAAGGTCACAAACCTTCTGAATTAGGAAAATAAGAAGAATATAACCAAAATGAGAAAATAGGAAATTGGAAACAACATTGAATATTTATTCTAGATTTAGATACTTATTGGTTTATTAATCAGTTCACATGTTTTTTCTTCTTGTTTATTTTACAATCACTATAAATAATGTAGTGAAAAATGTATGAGGACTTTAACAATGAAAAAATTGTGTGTTAATATGTAACATTAAATTCTTGACATGAGAGGTAAAGTCACGTTTACTATATATGTAAACTAAAAGAAGGTATTCTGCATGTATAAAATGTTAATTACATATTTTTATGGGCCATAACATAAACAAGTGGGCTTACATGGATGAATGAGAGGTTTTAATTTTTTATTCATTAATAATAGAAGAATTTTGACTTTTCTTTTCAATGGTAATTATAAAAAAAAAAAATGAATTAACAAATATTTTATGGCTAGGAATCAAATGATAAACAATGTGATGGTGATTAAGAGACATTTGTTTGAATTTCTAATAGACTTGCCGATGCATTTTTTTTCCTATTTAAATTATGTAAAATAAATATCTATTTTTATGTATTTATAAGTAAATTATTCAAATTAGACATGTCTTTATCATTGTGAACATGATGTAATATTAGCTAAGAGAAGTGTGAAAACATGAATTTTAATGGCTATCTCGTGATATGTATGTGGAAAAAATAATATTTCTTGAGTTGTTCATTAAGAAATAATCTAATATTTTATTTGTCAAAACGTTAAATCTAATATAATATTATTTTTGTATTATTTAACTCATATTTATTATTAAAAATATATAAATTTAAACCACGACAGAAAATAAAGAACCATTAAAATAGCACCAAAATGATTGATAAATGATTGAATAATTTATTATTATTATTATTATTATTATTATTATTATTATTATTATTATTATTATTATTATTATTATTATCATTATTATTATTATTATTATTATTATTATTATTATTATTATTATTATTATTATTTAATGAGATACACATTTTCGTCTTATTAAGAACTAACTAAAATATTTTACCTTTAATTGTTTTTTCCTTGCAAGTATTGAAATATTTTACTAATTAGGTTAGAATGAATATGAATAGACTATCTAACCAACAGAAAAATATTTATGGCAATTTTACAATTATAGTTTTGACTATACTAAACTTTGTAATTTATAAAAAAATCTTTGAATTTTTTTAAAGTAAGTCATTTTGCATGTAATTTCATATATAAAATTTTGATATAAGTTAGCAATACATAATCTCTAAAAAATATTATTTCATAACAATAAAAATTATGGTAATAATGATCCAGGTGGATATTGGTGGCCACCCGCATATTCCACTTGGACCCCCACCATTGTTTCTTTCAGTTTTTTAGATTCCTCATTTGTAGTACAATTTACTATTTTTGGCAATTTTTCGGGTCCTGAACTTCTGGAGTCATTTTGACGCCGTAAACGACGTTTTTTGGTAAAACTGGGACCATTATGGGTCATAAACTAATGTTGGTCATTCAAAAGTTGTATTCCTTAGATAGATATTTCTGAGGTATTGTGCACATCAAACAGAGATCGTATGCCAAAGTTACAACCCCGAGAAGTTGATGTACCAATTTACGCAAACAGGGCCCATAGTTTTGGCACTTCATCTCCTAGGGTTAGGTTTTTGGATGTTTAGGGTTTTTCATTGTTTCTCGATAATAAATAGGCCTTTGAGCCTCATTGTAACAGAGTTCAAAGGCATGTAGATGCCACATCTCTTCTCAGAGATAAGCTACCATCACCTGAGTTAGTCTTATTTCCATTCTCTTTGTAAGCATATTTCAATATTTGATATTAATGAAATGGGGTGTTATTTCTACTGCATATTTGCATTTATGGTTATATATTTAATTTGTTGTGTTCCTATTTAAATCTAGATCAATGGTATCAGAGCAAGTTTCTCTTTCTGTATTTTTCTTTGCATGTCCCCTACGAGGTCAGGATATAAGGAGTTAGGGCTTGATCTGGTTGAACCCTTGCAAGATCAGCCTCGCAAATCCCGACAGCTGCCTATGGGGGAAGAGAATAAAGATGAGGGGGCAGGAGATCCTATCAAAATATTGCTCAAGGAGGCCCTCAAGAAACAAAGGAACGCGATGGTGGATAACTTGTCCTAGATCAACCAGTAGTTGCCCACCGGCAATGCATCAACATCCAACAGCCAATCTGGAGGCTCCACTCCTTTTATGGTAGAAGTAATCTTTGACATTCCAATATTTGAGGGCCAAATAGATGCAGACGTTGTAGATAATGGTTAAATCTACTAGAAGGATATTTTTCTATTCATGATTAATCCAGTCGAGAAAAGATTAATTTTTCTCTTCTCAAAGCCACCCCCCACGTCAAGAACTAGTGGGAAACCTACTGTGAATAGAAGGATGAAAGTACGACCTCACTTTTTTTAGCTACACCCACTTGGAATTCATTCCGAGATGCCATCAAGGAGCAGTACTACCCTGTCAGGAGCTATGAGTATAAATACATAAAGTGGACAATGTTGCAGCAAGGAAGGGACCAAGATGTGCCAGAATTTAGCAATGTTTTTCATACACTTCGCACGAAGTTGGGTATCAAGGATTCTGAGAAACATTTGGTACTCAAGTACCATAGTTACCTACATAGGTACATCCAGGACGAGATGGAGTTCTTGGACATCTCCTCGGTCGACGTGACATACCAATACGTCGTCAAGATCGAGCAGAAGTTTAAACAGAATAAGCGAGACTTTGGATATGTGAACCCGAAGCAACGGAAAGGTGCCCCCAAACCATAGAGCAAAGGACAAAACCAAGGCAGGGTAGCCCAGGACAACCCACCAAATCCGCAAGCAAAGAAAAACACTGCAAAGCTGAAGAAAGACATAGAAAGTGGTGTGAGTTCCATAAGAGATCCACTCACAACACAAGTGAGTTTCGGGCCAAGCAGTCATTGGTGGCTGAGTTGAAGGCTTTGGAATCAGATGCATGTTCCGACTCTGAGTGAGAACCTGACAAGGGGAATGATAAAGGGAAGTAGATTATTGATGTGGAGCCCAACACCACCGTTGCCACAACAAAGATCCAAAAGGAGGAACCCGAAGATCTAGAGGAGGAGGAGCGCCTATTCCACTCCCAAATGTGGGTAAAGGGTTCCCTGCTACAATTTATTGTCAACAGCGAGAACCAAAATAACCTCATTTCGGTAGAGGTTGTGAAGTGGCTGGGCTTATCGACCACATCACACCCACAATTGTACACCATTTGTTAGCTTCACCAAGGACGAGATCTTCACGTGAGCCAGTAGTGCTACCTTCAATACAACATCAAGCCCTTCATGGATGAGTTATTATGTGACGTTGCTCCCCTTGATGTTTGTGATGTATTATTAGGCCAACCATACTTGTGGAAGCGACATGCTTTGTATCAGTCAAGGCCTCACGTTGTTATTGTTACTTTGGAAAATAAGTTTTACAGGATACCAGAGGTAACACTGCCTACCGCCATCTCTTTAGTTACTGTAAAACAATGTCGTAAGCTCATTTCCAAAACTAGGAAATTTGTTTTCATTATGATACTCCCTTAGAGAAAGAAGAAGGTGGTGGCCATGACCTTCAAGTAGGGCCCCTACGCATGACAACAATAGATGGACAAGGTCGTAGAGGAGTATGAGGCCATCTTCACCTCCCCTGTAGGGGTGCCTCTGCATTGTCAAGTCAAGGACTCCATTGATTTTACCCCAAGTGCGTCGGTGCCTAATGGACCAATCTATCAACGATCCGTTCTAGTGAACGACGAAATCAAGAGGTAGATTCAGAAGTTGTTGTAGAAAGGTCACATCCGTCTGAGTTCATCACTCTGTGGGAGACCGATCGTGTTGTCATAGAAGAAGGATGGGACTTGGAGACTCTGTATTGACTATCAGGTGCTGAACAAGATCACTATCCAGAATAGGCACCCGATCCCACAGATTGATGACCTTCTAGACCAACTCAAGGGGGGGGAATATTTCAGCAAGGTTGACTTGAAGTCCGAATATCACCAAGTACTAATCGAACCTTCCAATGTGTGGAAGAATGCCTTTAAAGCTAAGGAGGGATTTTTCAAATGGTTGGTTATGCCTTTCAGATTGATGAATTATCCTGCAACCTTTATGAGGCTAATGGATGACATCTTAAGACCATTCACCAACTCATTTGTAGTGGTATACTTGGACGACATCTTGATATTCAGCCAGAGTTGGGAAGAGCACCTCCACCATATCCGACAAGTTCTCCAAACACTGCGGCAACACAAGTTGTGTGCCAATTTGGAGAAATGAACTTTTGGCATGAACCAGATTTAGTATTTGGGATACATTATTGATGAACGGGGGTGCATGTGGATCCATCCAAGATGCAAGTCATTCGGGATTGGCCAGGTTCAACCACTTTGACAGAGCTCTGCAGCTTTCTGGGTCTTGCCAATTTTTACCACAGCTTTGTGTTGGGATTCTCTCATATCACTTGGCTCTTAAGTCAAGTCACCAAGGGAGGAGTGAAATAAAAAAAAAAAAATAGGTTTGAATCTCAACAGAAGGCATTTATAGAGTTCAAACATCACCTCTACTCTACACCAGTGCTCACTTTACCAAACTTGCAACAACCATTTGAGATCAAGATAGATGTTTGTAACTATGCTATTGGGGTAGTCCTTACTTAACAGGGGCATCTAGTGGCATATCACAGTGAGACACTTTCAGATACAGTCTGGAAGTATCCCACTTATGACAAAGAGATGTATTCCATTATGCAGACCTACCCACAATAGAAGCATTACATTTTGGGGAAGGAAACGGTCATCCACATATAACACCGACCCTTGTAGTTCATATAGACACAAGGGAAGTTTCAGAATGATCGCCATCAGAAGTGGTCCACATACCTACAACATTTCGATTTGAATATCAAGTATAAGATGGGTAGCACCAATAATTTTGTAGACGGCCTCACCCGACCATTGATCATGGAGTTAACCACCGTGCTCAACTCTTGTGGGTACGAGACTTCTGATTGGCCACTTATCTACAAAAGCAACCCAAAATTCGGCCACACATACTAGACGCTCTTGGAGGGTCAGCAAGTTCCATATTTTCACCTCCAGGATGCTCTATTATGCCACTCAGGACACCTTCGTGTTCCTTTAAGCAAGCGAGCCAATAAGATTTGGGAAGTGCACTACAATCGGGTTATTGGGCATTTTGGGGTCGAGAAAATGGTGGCAATATTGAAGAAGTATTTCTTTTGGCTGAATCTTCGATAGGATGTTGGGAAGTACATCAGATCTTGCACTTCTTGCACCATTTCCAAACCGACCATCAAGAATCAAGGCCTCTATACTTCGCTGCCTACCCCTAGTCAACCTTGGGAATCCATCTCCATGGATTACATGTGAGGCCTTCCTTCTACTAAGGATGGAAACAATTGTGTTTTTGTGGTCATTGACAAATTCTCGAAGATGGCTATTATGGCGTCCTGCAAGAAGAATATCATAGCAGAAGCCACTACTAAACTCTTCTTTGAACGAGTGTGGGTACATTTTGGGATCCCACATGTTGTAGTGTTTTCTTCTCAAAGATGTACGAAAAGAATCTACCTAATATTGTGGATGACAAACAATCTCAACAATATAAATGGTTGCTAAATATTATAGATCTGCAGCAACTGATAGAAACAAAAACTTCCAAAGTCTTGATCTACGCCACAATCATACTTAAACAACAAAAATAAACAGTAATAACTTCAATCATCCAATGGAAACCAAATATACAAAGAATATTTTTTATTATAACACCTGTGAAGGGAATAAATAGATGTTACCACTCCCCCTCTATGGGATGGGTTCTTGGCTATCCTCAAATGTCTTCAGCTTGTGTAGAGTCTGTCTCCTCTATAATGTGTAAACCCAACAAAAAAATGGTGTGTGACAATGAAAATAAGCAAAGTTACAACAATGAGTGCAGCAATGAAAATAATCAAAAGTGAATAATGAATAGAAAACCCTTTTATTTATAACAAAATATTGAGTTATCCTTGAATAATGAGCAATAATAAAATATTATTAACCCCATTCTTGGAATAACCACTTGGAATATTTTATTATATTTGGTTAGGAGGGAAAAAATATTTAAAATTTTATTTAGAAATAATAAATAAATAAATGATTTATTTATCATCTCAAGGAATTGGTTAAGGAATAATAAACAAATAATGATTTATTTAATTATTCCTAAGGGATTTAGTCAATTTGAAAAGGAATAATAATTAATTACTAATTAATTAATTATTCTCAAAGAAAAATAATATAATTAATAACTTATCTATTGATTTTTCATAATTGGGTCAAATATGACAAGGAATAATAATTGAACAATGGTTTAATTAATTATTCCTAGAAAAAAATCAAATAAATAGTGATTTATTTAATTATTCTTCATGGGTTTAATTATAAATTAATAAACAAAGGTGGTTCATTAAGTAATTTCTCACAATGAAAGAAATTTTACTATGGTAAAATTGGCTTTACATGGTGTACTTTGACCATCTAGTAAATTAGGCTAGATGATCAATTTTTTGGTGATAACACCATAGTCTACCATCTCATATTGGACAACAGATTCCTCAGTACTTTTGGTCCAGTCTTTGGTCGATGTTGGACACCAAGCTCACTAAGTCCACGACTTTCCATCCCCAAACTGATGGTCAAATAGAGGTCCTCAACGGGATGATCGTACACATCTTGCACATGTATAACTCAAAGAATCCATGCACATGGGATGAGAGCCTCCCATATGTCTAGCACAACCATAACCAGGCTCTCCATAGCTCAACCGGCCACATCCCTTTTCAGGTGGGCTTGGGATTCCAACCATTATGTCCCATTGATGTGGCCATACCATTTGTAGCTACTCAGGAAGATTCAACTCATGTTCAGTTGGAAGCTGATAAGGCAAACAACTTCATTGAGCACATCCAACATATCTGCCAGCAGGTCCATGACATACTTGAGAAAACAAATGCCAAGTACAAGCAGCGACATGATCAACATCGAGTGCCACACAAGTGTCAGGTGGGCGACAAAATCTACTTGCATTTGCAGAAGGAATGCCTTACCGGAGCCTATCGGTAACTCAGACCACTCTGATATGGTCCTTACACCATTACCAAGGTTGTGGGAGACAATGCATTTGAGCTCAGTATTCCCCCATTCCTTGACCGAAACCCAGTGTTCAATGTGGACCGCCTTTGACCATACTTCCCACCATTGCTAGACACATTAGACATTGTAGAACAGCTTACACCTACAGAGTTAAATCCATATTGCATGGAACAACCTACAACTGATCGGATCATGGACACGGAGATCAAGAACACTTGATAGAAAAGGATCCAACTATACCGAGTTGTCAAAGTAGGCCAACTCCTTCACCTAGGCAAGTGGCTCACTAGGAACCAAGTTCAGTAGAAGTTTCCTCATCTCATGGAGGAACTCAACGCAATGGGGACCATTGCTTCCTGGGGGGGGGGAATGATCTAGGTGGATATTGGTGGCCACCCACCTATTCCACTTGGACCCCCACCATTATTTCTTTCAATTTTTCAGTTTCCTTATTTGTAGCACAATTTACTATTTTTGGCAGTTTTTCGGGACCTGAACTTTCGGAGCCATTTTGAGGCCCTAAATGATGTTTTTTGAGAAAAATGGGACCAACATTAACCAATCTTGTTCATTCAAAAGTTGTTTTCCTCAGATAGATATTTATAAAGAGGTATTGTGCGTGTCAAATGGAGATCGTATGCCAAAGTTACAACCTCGGGAAGTTGATGTACCAATTTACCCAAACGGGACCCATAGTTTTGCCGCTTCATCTCCTAGGGTTAGGTTTTTGGATGTTTAAGGTTTTCTATTGTTTCTCAATAATAAATAGGCCTTTGAGCTTCATTGTAACAGAGTTTAGAGGCATGTAGCCGTCACATCTCTTCTCAGAGATAAGCTACCATCGCCTAAGCTAGTCTTATTTTCATTCTGTTTGTAAGCATATTTCAGTATTTGATATTAATGAAATGTAGTGTTATTTCTACTGCATCTTTGCATTTATGGTTATATTTGTAATTTGTTGCATTCTTGTTTAAATCTAGATCAAATAATTATTTAACAAACATAAACATTATCTAAGATACACATTCAAATTCACTTCCATCATCTAATTATATACACCTCTAGCACATATAAATGTCATTAGCTAGCTCACAAATATAATAATCTAATAGGACATCTTGTAATCATCATTATATTATAAATAACATTTATAATATAATATAACTTTAACGCAAGAATTGTAATCTAACATCATCACCACACACATCCTCAAATTAGTATGCATCTCATATCAAATAACTACTATCACATACACATCTATCTGCAAGCACATTAAATGAACATATCTAACATGACCGAACAATATACACATCAACTCCAACAGATAAATTAAGTACATAAACATGAACAGAAAAAATGCACTATATATATATATATATATATATATATATATATATATATATATATATATATATATATATATATATATATATATATATATATAAGCCAAATAATTGTTATCAGATATCTGATACAAAAGATGTAGTAGTGGCAGCATGCCCTATAGCAGAAGATAATGGATGGTCAAGTATTGGCTTAACAAACGAAGTATCAGGTGAAGGAGAAGGTGGCTAATCTGCTCTATCAAGAGAAACATGAGGAAAATTTGCTAGTACTGGGACGTGATCATTAGGTGAATGGTGAGGAGGTGTAATGCCACAAGGATCACTGACATGCTGACCATGATCTAATGGGGTAGTACTAACAGAAGCATGATCACAACCCTCATCATCATGATCCGACAAGCTAGCACAATGTGAAGACTCATGTGACATATTTGATGCATGCCCTACATCCCTCCTAACTACAAACAGCCTGGTAGCTCCAACGATATGATGCATAAGAGTCATCATATCATGTGAATAGTCCCTAAGGATCTTCAAGAGCCTAGGATCTACCCTGATGTCTCTAGCCCTCACAAGGTAGACTCCCTCCTCAATCAAAATTCTAGACAGTCGTTTGCAGTAACCCATCCTAATTTTGAGACAATCCCTATGGGCCTAGATGCCTAGGCCCCTCCACATCTGAGGATGTGCTCATCCTCTTAGGCATCGCCCATCTCTACATCTGATCCCTCTAGTGGGGGAGGAGGCATGTCCCCAACGAATGTTCCAATGTCTCAAAAATATATAGTACACAACAATAATTAGATAATTTCATTAAAAATTTTAATAAAATAAGTCAAAGAATGTTCTAGAATAAATTTTATTCTAATTAATTAAGACAATAAAATGAAACTATATTAATCTAATGAAAACAATAATATTACCTCTATCATTTGTAGCCTCATCTGTTATGAATAGGATGTTGTTATATTGTCTCCAATCCATCCCCGCATATGGACACGACACCAAGATAAACATGTGGTCATCCTCAATGGCCAGTAGCACCAGTGCCTGGGTGGAAATCTTGGATGGATACTCCAACAAGCCCCTATTGGGCATAATGTCACCCCACATGCACATATACACCTCAGTCATCGAGGTAGGAGAGTGATGGTAAAATGTAGGCCTCCTCTCTAGAAACCTCTCAAAAAATAAACAAAAAATATCTGAAGCGAAAGGGAAGTTCATCCTCCAATGTATTATTTCACAAAATCTATCCAAATCCCTAGAAAACTATTCCAAAAAAATGGCATACCATCTGATACATTGTGGTGTCTACACTAGATAATCGACATAAAACAAAAGATGGAGACTAATGTATTGACCATCACTAGTATAATAGTGTTTCCCATCACTAATGTAGCAATGGAACTCACTAATAGTGAGAGGCACCTAACCTCCAGTTCACCAAAAGAAATAGTATGTAGCTTTCCACCATACACCTACAAATTTGTTAGACACACTACATGAGCCCCAACATATCTCTGAGAGTAGACAAGTTGACTCTCTGTTGCAACACCATGGGGCACATCAAGGAACTGGGGAAAATCCTCCCCCCTCCTGGATAGGCCAGAGACAAAATATATGTAATCTTTAGAGGGCCTATACCATGTCTCAAGTCTGACATGGAAAGATTGTTGGTGAACATTCCACCGATGGATCATCTATGCCAACAAGCTAGAGTGTGCTTTGAGGGATGTAGCCTCTTCATAGTACTTAAGGAGGCCTACATTTCTTAAGAGCACTCAATTCGTTGTGCTAATAGGGAAAAGGTATAAATACCTCTCCCTCTCTTGTGCCTCGCATGGTCAGACCATATTGTATTGGTATGCCATTTCTTCCTACTCTTGTTGTTGATCCCTCTATTGACGTCTCTTCTACATGATTGACATATAAAATACATCAGCCTCATATATAAAACATAATCTTTTTTATTAAATGAAAAATGTATTCATAAATATGGACACATAACTTTCAATTAAAAAGAAAAAAAAATCATCTCCTGCATGCCCAAAAAATAGTAACACACTGACCCCGGTGTGCTATCAAATAGAACAACACCAAAAATAGTGCATACGTACATATCATGCACTGATTTTGGTTTTCATACATGCATTGTCAATGTGGTGCATGGAGACATCCTTACGCACCAGTGTGTATGTATAACCTTTTCGCACCGATATGGAACGTTCAAGTTATCAAATGCGTCAAGCTATATCTTTTTAATATTATGTTTGTAGTGTGTTTGGTAAATATAAACACACTGGGAGTAACCTACAAACATACACACTAATGTACAATTTATAGCTTTTCCTAGTGTGTTGTAAGTTAAAAAATGGAATGACAACATTGTAGTGCGTTAGATTCACACACAGAATTTCACTGCACCCTATTAATTTACAAGGTGCACCATTATCGATATGAGTTGAACCTATCGAACATGCCACGTAGGGAAGAAAAAATCAAAAGCAATGGATTTTTGGACTAGTTTTACAATTATAATCCACTAAAAATTTAAATTAGAGACAAATGGAGACATTACCTGGACAATTGGTCGTCGGGGAGGCATAGTTGAAATGTAAATGAGAAAAACAAATTTCACCATCGTTTGAGAAAATCGAAAATCCGTGCACTAAGCATGGTATGGAAGGATGGTGAAAAAGAGAAGCACTAATGGTAGGGTGCCTATGTGAGGTAAGAGTGACACTAGTGCTTCAAAGCTCTACAACACTGCAAATGGTAAAAATGAAATTTATGGCTGGTAGGATTTTTTTTTATTTAACCATGTTTTGATGTGTTATTGTAATAGCACTGGGGCATACAATTTCCACGAGCACTACTTTTTTTAAAATTAAAAACCTTATAGCGGTTCTCTTGTTAAGACGTGCTAGGGAATTTTAATACATGAACCACATTGATGCTTTGTAAGAATATAGCACCGCATTTTTTTTTAAATAAAAAACCCTAGAGGTGCTCTTTGTAAGACGCATAGGGGTGTTTTATACATGAACAACACTGGTGCTTCCTGGGAATATAGCACCATAGATTTTTTAAATTAAAAACACGATAGCAGTGCTCTTTTAATATTCACCAAGGCTTTTTAGTAGATGAACACATCAGTGCTTTGTGGAAATATAGCACCACATTTTTTTAAAATTAAAAACCATATAGTGGTTCTCCTTTAAAGTATACATCTTATCATTTTAATGTAGGAACAACATTAGTGTTTCGAGGGGATATAGCATTAATACAATGAAAATAATTTTAGGACCAGCCTTATTTAGATTTAATCAGTGCATTATATATAGGTGGCACACCATTGTTTTAAATAATTCTTTGACCGTGCACTACACTATATATGCACCAAGGCATTAGAGTACTGGTTTAGCACTGGGTCATTGTCAAGGTATAGCACCAGACTAGGCAAAATGAATTTTACAACCAACATTTTTATAAATTTAACCTTTTTCCAGTGCTATCAAGTAGTATATGAAATGGTGCGCTTTTTTATTTAGCGCACCATTTTTTTTATTTTAAATAAATATTCCATGGTGCACCATTTTCTATTAGGCATCAGTGCTTATATGTATAGTAAAGAACCGGTGCGTTTGTATATGACAGGCACACCATTAAAAAAACATATGTCAAAACATATGCCCACCCACATCCACTAGTGACCTCCACTACAAATGGATTTTTGAGATATTTTTATAGCATCTTCCGCAAAAACCTCCACTAGAGGGTTGTTTCCTTGTAGTGTTGGTTGTTTTTTTCTAGGTTTGTGGTTTTCTAAACAAAAACTTGTGGATTTTGGTTGTCATTTCTAGAACTTACCATTCTTCATGCGAAAAGATAAGTGAAGAATACATAAAGGAACAAAGATTCTTGATGTTTTCCTCGTGATGAATAGGCCATTAAAATAATAGTTCTTATAAGAAAATAGTGGTACACTTAACCCTTTAAAAGGCTTGGGATTCTCCATTATATCGTGCCAGAGTTGAGAAGGGATGACTCTCTTGGAAAGAGGTAGGATGTTGGTGGGGTTGGTTGTGTTTTAACCAAGGAAAATAATAAATCTATTGTTGGTTTCTTTTTCCCTAATGATATTTTCCAAAGGTAAATCATAGTGTACATGGTTCTGAATGTCTTGTTTATATGTGTGTGCTTATTATGTTTATTTATCTCTTATACTCTAAAAATATAACAAGTGGTATCGAAGCTATGGTTGGTGAAATTGGTGTGAACAAACCCATAATATGTAAAGATAGGATCTATGAAGAAAGATACAGATAACTAGAAGAAAAAAGTGGGAGAAGCAACACAAGAAGAGGTTAGGCCTGTCAAAAAAAAAAAATCCTATAATAGTCAGGATTAATAAAAAAAAAACAAAAAAAAAATCAGGGCTTCGAACTAAGGAAGAAGCATAATCTAAGAAATTAGATGGCTTATCATGTAGTGACATCAACATTTATGAAGGGGTTATCACTTTTATGTACATTGTGAAAACGCACGCATCTCAATTTTGGGTTGTATATATACACCCTTTTAAGAGCTTTGACCAAAGTAGCACGCTATGAGATACACTTTGGACTAGTTATGTTGAAATTTGATTTGTTTAAGGGGCTTGAAAGAGTTTTTGTATTTTAGTAAAAAATGTGTGAGAATTTTATTAATAAGTGTAGCAAAGGAGTGTGCTGACAACCAAAAAAATAAAAAATAAAAACAACAAAAGGTTGTGTTTTGGAATTAAGCCACAACAACATAGATGAGTTTAACAACAATGTTAGACAGTTATTGGCAAGGAAAATCCCTCGCCCATGATACCTTGAAGTGATGGTGGGCCTTCAATTTAGTTGCTTAAATGAGAAAATAAAAAGTTAATTATATGGATGTATAGTTAGTAATTTTTAAATTTAATGTGAATATTTTAATTTGTTTTCATTTAAATATTGAGCGATTGAGGAGAATGAAATTTTCCATGCATGCAAAGTTTCAAGTGTTTTAGAATAATATGCAGCAAACCTATGTAGGAATAAGCACAGAGTGTTGTGTACCTTTGTTAGAAAGGAGAGAAAGTTGCATAGAAGCAAATCATGTGTGGTAAAATGAGAGAATGGTGGCTTAAGGTCAACATAGCAACCAATAATAATAATAATATATGGATTTGAATTTTTTTCACTTGTAAATGGGAATACAATTGTAAGACTATGGAAGCAAGTTATGTGTGGTAAAATGAGAGAATGGTGGCTTAAGGTTAGCATAACATCCAATAATAATATATGGAGTTGAAAATATTTTACATATAAATAGGTATATGATTGTAATACCTTGTAAGGCATGCATACTCCATAAATCAGTAATAATGTCTCGATGTAGATCTAGGTGATATAGGGGAGCATGTGGTAATATGAGGAAGAATGTGAACTAGAATAACATGTGAGATTCTCCAATACTCTCTTGTTGAAGGGGTAGGGCCTGGAGGTGAGCAGATTGGTTGGTTTGAAAGTATTTGGTCAAGGAAACCCAAACTCAAGTTTAAAGGGGGAATTATTATATAAACTTGACTTGGTGATGACGTCAAGGTTGTGCCAAGAGTTGTGGTTTTGGGCATATAGTATTGGTCACTCATGGTGTTACATGTAGTTAATTTATTAAAAGGATTGGGGATTATCCCTTGTATTATTCCAAAGTTGAGAAGGGATGACACATTTTGCATGAGCCAAGATGTTGGTTGGCTTTGCTGTGTTTTAGCCGAAGACAATAATAAATCTATTGTTTGGTAGTTTTTCCCAAATGGGATTTTGCAAATTAAATCATTATATACATAATTTTAAATTTCTTGTTGCTATATGTATTCTTATTATATTTATTTATCTCTTATTCCATACTTACAAGTTCCAAACCAAGTTTCTTAAACCCTTTCTAATTTGATCGATGTTTATAGTCAAAATGTGTAGGTTGTTGGAGAAATTTTGATTGACACTGACCTCTATTCCACAATGTGGGAAAAGCACCCAACATGTCGAATTGAATTTATGGAGGAATCCAACACTCCTATTCAACAATTTTGGAAAAGGAAGAAAATTGTTATGGAATTCTACGACATTTACATTTTGGAGTAGACCTATTTGAAGATATGGAAGATGACAAATAGATATTTTATATAAACCCATTTGAAAATATGGAAGATGAAAAATAGATATTTTATATAATAGAGTCTTTATATATAATTATCTATGTATAACTATTTATGTAGATTTTTGGTTTGAGAAAGTCTTAGTGGAAAAGAGTATTAATTTATTTTGTTGTATATTGTCAATTAGATCATTTGGTAGAGTATGTATTGATGGAAAAACAAATTCTATTTGAAAGAGACATCATGGTGGGAACCTTGGGTGAATCATGTCTTGCTAGTGTGGCACTAAGAGACCAGCTCTCCGAGAAGAAAGTTGGCAGATCGATCTCACCTGGGGTACCAGGAAACTTTGAAATGTTAATAGATATACAAGACAACAAGTTTTGTGATAACATATTTAAAGGTTTTGTGAAAATATTCCACAATTAGAGGGAAGTTAATTCATCTAATTTTCCCATGGTCACAGTATAGCCTGTGAAGGCAGCAAGGTCTATGCTTATAATAGGGGTTGCGGTCCCCAAAGTTCCATTATGGAAAAGGATAAATTTGGTGCTCCTACATTCATTTAATATACATAGGATGAGACAATCTAGATCTAAAAACCTGAAAATATTTTCTTATAGAACACTTTCAATCTGGGATGCATCTGTCATGGTTTCTAAGAATTTTCCAACATTGAAGCCCTTGGGTGACTGATTTCTAAAAGAGAAAACTTTCCCTAATGGTTTAGTAGGTGTTCTGAAGAATATCGCTATTGGGGAAGCAACTAGTGAGAAGGTTGAGACTGTCACTGCATTAGATCTTCAGAGCCCTTTTCAAATCTCGATTGGATAGATTTCATGAAGTTTGATGCTTTTTTGGGTCACATCTATTCATCTAGTAAAATACCTCAAGCTATTAGTAGAACTCAAAATGGGATTACCCTCTAGATTACAACTCCTTCCTTTCGTGTTGAAGAATGTAACTAGGTTCAGTCTTCATAAATGTATTTGAGTCATCATGGAATGTACTTGTCAAAAGAATAATGAAAAGAATCATTATTATTATTATTATGACTTATTAAAGCATGGGTTTCATGCTTGGGTCATCATTATATTAGTCAAATTTTCCATTGTGGACTCCTAGGATTACTATTGAGTCAATAGAGTCATTGTATGATTAAAGAGACCCTTCTTGGGCTTTTGAATCATGTAAAAATGTTTAGTATTGAGTAAAATATGATTTATGTAACCTCCACACCAAGTCGGCCTAATGGACACCTATTCAACCTCACCTAGAGCCTATAAAATGAAGGAGATCAAATTCATTTGGAGGATATCATCTTAAGCAAGTTTGATATCTCTAATGAAGCTGGAAAAGTGCGAAGTGGGTCAAGGAAGTCTAAATTAAGTGCGAGTTGATCCAAGTCTAAGGAGAAGGAATAAATTGAAGTTTCAATGCTACTCTCTCTCTCTCTTTCGTGCCCTAGTTTGGGAGATTGAATTCTTCCAAGTGTTGTTGTTTCTAGTTGTTGCTTAATGCCGTAAGTTGATGCATAGTCGAAGTTGCTGGGGTGGAAGTGTTGTTTCAAAGGGGTCAAAGATCTGGAAGGGCTGACTTGGTGTGGAGAGAAGGTTTGGTCTAGGTTGAAGAGTCTCAAAGAATACTATTGAAGGAAGAGAATTTTTTGTTGGATTTTCCCCTCGAGGGGGTTTTTCCCTAGCATAGTTCCTACATCTTGTGTCTTGTTTTTTTGTGATCTTCATACACACATAATATGGTAATTTCTTGATGAAAGATAAGATAATAAAGAATTAAAAGAAGCCAACATAACTCACAAGTAATTATCAAGAAAGAGGAATCAAACCCTAATCTACTCGCATTGATTTCTAAACATGGTATCAGAGCTAAGGCCAGGAAAGGTTGAAGATCACTTCATTGGCTCAAAAGGAATAGACATGGATTCTCTGGCTTTGATAAACTATATGAGAGTGGATATCAAAACTGCTGGAAGCTGGATCAAAAAGGTCATCCACTACTTAATCAACAAGGTCCAAAGTCAAGGGTTCTTGGTTGCTCTTACATGTTCTCTTAGTGATGACTATGCATTGATCATTGATAGTGGAGCATCAAGGCACATGACAAGAGAAAGTAAACAACTTCATATACTATCAAAGGAGCCATCTTCTCATGTAGTGGAATTGGGTGACAAAAAAAGCTATGTTGTTAGAGGTCTAAGATAAACATTGTTGAAGCTAAAAAATGGATCGAAGTCTATCCTATATTAACTCAAGCCTTGAGGATCTGAATTGATAGTCCAAGGTACTAGCTCAAGTTAATCAAGTAAGTATTGTCTATCAAATCAAAGGTATGTATGCTCATAATATTTTATATTTTGAATATATCTAATCTTAAATGGTTCATACAATCCTTTTTTATAGTTAATCTATACTAAATATTGTAATCCCTAGATAACATATGAAAGTTTCATATTAGAACCTTAATCCTGTAGGGTTCACATGTAATCTAGGATGAAAAGAAAAATTCCTAATATTAATTGAAGGAATAGCTTGAGTTTAAATATCATAGGATTCCATCCTCCATGGTTACGTAGAAGATCTAACTTGATAAATTGAATCATGTTCTTGGTATCACATGTTTTCCTTGAAAGTATGTATTACAAGTATAAAAGATCATGGCTTAATACAAAGAGAACACTTCAAGGAATCCTTACAAGGTTTTTTAAGGAACATCTCCAGGCATGTATTAGACTATACACATCATAAAATTCTCTTAATATAAAAAGTACGTTCATTTGAAATTTGTATTACTAACATATTTTTGTCTAACTTCCATGAATCTTAAATATTCTTGATTGGGTGATTCATCATTAGATAAATATACCCTCCTAACATCCTCAATTATTATTATAGAATCCCATAAAGGTTCTTTGGAAAAACCATAACTTAAGGATATGCTAATGGTAATGTGTGAAACCATAATCTGCTTAAGATTATTGAAAGAAAATGTCTGATGTTTTGAAGAAGTATAAAATAACTATTTGATGCTTTGATGATGTCTTGTTTGGGGTTTTCGTATCATTATGGAAACCCCAACTTGTTAGGTTTGAATGATAATGTATAAAATCCCAAACCTTTGAAGTATTGGTAATTTATTTTTTGTTATGTTCTTATATTGAAACCCTAGCTCATTAGGGTTTAGTGCAATATTTAAGCAAGACCCTTATAATGTCCTAGAAATGATTTCCTTGGGATGTGTGTGTTTGTTTAATCAAACCCTAGTCTAATCAAGTTTGTTATATGTCTAACTCTTATTGATGTTTGTGAAGTTGGGTTTGACTAACACATGTTATGAAATTCCTATCCATGATGATGAAATCCTAGATATATGAGTTGACATGTTTGTCAATGGTCATGAATTATAGGGTTTGGAACTAAGCCCTAGTCGAAGTTTGTTTATCTAGGATGATAGTATTTGTGCATTCTAGGGTTTTGGAGTTAAACCTTAGTAGAAGTAAAATCTATTATATATGATGACAATGTGATTATTTGAGATTTGTGAAATCTGATTTTTACTTGTGATTGATGTTTGATTAATAAAATCTAGGGTTTGAAACAAACCCTAGTGGAAGCTAGTCATGTTGTTGACTAAGTTGTGATTGGTTTTGATTATTAAATCTCATATATGAAATCTATGGTTTTTATGCAACCCTATTGGATGTCTAACATATGAATTCTAAAAGTTGTTAGATGCTTTGTAGATCTATATTTGTTTCAATGGTTTCTAGGGTTTGCTATATGTTTTAGTAGGGAATGTCATACCTTTGGAAGAAACATTGAAACCCTAGATGTAATGAAAGTTGTTATGATGAAGTAGTCTAGGGTTTATGATGAAGTCCCTAGAAAGACGTTGAAGATTATGTGTCTCTTGTTTGTAAGTCTGGGCATATGATATATATAAAGTTGAATGCTTTCATGATTTTGATATTTCTAATTCCATGCTTCTATATATTTGGTTATACTTGCTATCTAATCTATGTAGGTACGTGATCTTCAAGATAGTGAAGATGTTCGTAAAGAAAAATTGATGTGATAAGCATGATGTGACTGGTGATGATAACTATGATAAGAAGGATGGAAGCCAAGAAAGATTATCTAATATCATAAATAAGTAGATCTCCCTAAATCAAGAGGGAGCTTGAATGAAATAAATCTCCCTAGATTGAGAAGGAGCACAAATGAAAGAAATATCCTTAAGATAAGAGGATAGTTGAGCATATTCCTTGTACAGGAATGATTAGATCCTCTCTGATTAAGAGGGAGTGACAGATATGGTTCTATACTTCATTTTTCATGTACTAGACCAGGACTAACAGCCATAAGTTTTAGTGAAGGCCATGAGGAAGAGAAAAAAATTGGAGAATGTATTTTAAAATGATGCTAAGATAAGAAAAGTTGGATTGATTTATGAAATATGTTGTTGCATGAGAAGTAGGAAAGGAAATTGCATGATGAGGAATCTCCTATCAAGATTCATTGGGAAAGCTCTAAGTCCTAATATGAAAAGTTGAAAAGAAACATCTCGTTGTCTGGAAGACCCCAAAGGTTTGTAGATTTTATGTCCATTTGAAAGTTTTTTACTGATTGGTGTTGTGTTTGTATAGGGAAATCTCTCAAAATTTTGATAGCATGCTAGTTACCGATCCGTTTGATCGGAGAGAGATTTGTTGAGGCTTTGTGAGTGAGGCATTGTTTGGGAGGACATCTAGCTAGCACTTTGTGTTGATGTCTAGTTCTCGAAGTAGGGAGGGTGGCATTTGTCATAGAGCTCCGATCTCGGATACGCACTTGGGTCTCTAGGTTGGTGGTTAGAATGTAAGACTAATGGTACCTAGGGAGGCTGAGATCTTGAGTCCACCTGAGTCCCATTTGGATAGATTACCTTGGTCAGGAATCTAGTCTATGGCATTGTGGTGCCTAAATTATTGAGAGACCAATGGATAGATTTCCCTTGTGAGGAATCTAGTTCATGGCATTGTGGTGCCTAAACTCTTCATTGTGCATATAGTTTGAGATCTTCCATTATATTTGTATATTATGAATACCTCCCTAGTTCAGAAGGAGTGTTGAAGAATGTAACTAGGTTCGGTCTTCATAAATGTATTTGAGTCATCATGTAATGCACTTGTCAAAAGAATAAAGAAAATTATTATTATTATTATTATTATTATTATTATTTATTAAAGCATGGGTTTCATGCTTGGGTCATCATTATATTAGTCAAAGTCCCCATTGTCGACTCATAGGATTACTATTGAGTCAATATAGTCATTATACAATTAAAGAGACCCTTCTTAGGATTTTGAATCATGTAAAAAGGTTTAGTATAGAGTAAAATATGATTTATGTAACCTCCACACCAAGTCGGCCTAATGGACACCTATTCGACCTCACCTGGATCCTATAAAAGGAAGGAGATCGAATTCATTTGGAGGATATCATCTCAAGCAAGTTCGATATCTCTAGCGAAGTTGGAAAAGTGTGAAGTGGGTCAAGGAAGTCTAAAGGAAGTGCGAGTTGGGTTATGTCTAAGGATAAGGAAGAAATCAAAGTTTTTGTGTTGCTCTCTCTCTCTTTTATGCACTAGTTTGGGAGATCAAAGTCTTCCAAGTCTTGTTGCTAACAGTTGTTTCCTGATGTCGTAAGTTGCTGCATAGTCGAAGTTGTTGGGGTGGAAGCACTGCTGCAAAGGGGTCAAAGATTTGGAAGGGTTGACATGGTGTGGAGGGAAGGTTTGGTCTAGGTTGAAGAGTCTCAAAGAATACTATTGAAGGAAGACAATGTTTGACTATGTTTTCCCCTCGAGGGGGTTTTTCCTTGGCATAGTGTCTACATCTTGTGTCTTGTGTTTTTTTGATCTTCATACAAACATAATATAGTAATTTCTTCATGAACTATAAGATTATAAGGAAGTAAAATAAGCCAACATAACTCACAAGTAATTATCAAGAAAGAGGAATCAAAGCCTAATCTACTTGCATTGGTTTCTCAACATTTCGAAGGTAAGAAAATGGAATATTTCTCTCCTCTCTATATTTATAATATATGCAGGGATTTCACAGTTTTCTTGCCCCTTCGACTACATGGGGGAGATTTGGGAAAGCCTTCCTCCTCCCAAGCCTTATATTACAAATACATGGTCTAAAATCAGGTTCCCCAAAGTGTAGTGTCGCCTTAGGAACATCCCCTACCCTTAGGCAAGGCATCTCAAGCCCAATTTGCTCCGAGTCTTTTTATAGTAGACAAGGTTGAGGATGTCCCTTGAGTCAAAAGTACTCATTTGGATCTGGATGGAATATATGAGTTGTTGGAAGGTAATAGCCTCATGTGATATTTCAATGGCCTACAGCCATGTACAATAGACCTTTACCAATGGATCCATTCAACTTGTACCAAGGCATGTAGGGTTGTCTTTTGTTCCAAGGGTTTCTTCATTTTCATTTTTGACAATGATGCGGATTATGGGAATGATCTTTCCACGGGGCCCTAGTTTTGGGGAAAATATGGACTCTTCCTAACCCCTTGGTTCCCAATTTTTTACCCCTCCACAGTTGTGATCACAAAGCTACCCATTTCGGTTTGACTCCCAAATTTATCATCCCATCTATGACATTATTCAGTGTTCAATGGTATTGGAAATAGCTTGGGTCATTTTCTAGCCTTAGATACTTCACAAGGCTAGTGTGGAGTCTTCAGCTATGGAAGTATTTATGTATAACTTAACATCAGTGGAGGCTTTCCTGGTAAAATTAATTTTAAAATAGGTGATTTTCACTGGACTGAGTAGTTGGATTAGGAGAAAATTGTTTTTTGGTGTCGAATTTACCATCAAACAGGTCATATTTAAAAAAAAAATCTCAAAACCCAGTCAAATGGAAACCCATATCTAAAGCATGGAATGCATGCAGCTCGCCTCCTCAATAAGAGTAGGATTCCTCTTCCTCAAATGATGAGTCTGATGGTGGCATGCTCTCATCGAATGAGGACCAGAATCTAGATCTTCAAAAGCCCCATGAAGGAAGTTTGAAGATCCAAGTTTTGTCAGCGAGAAGTGAAGAAGTTAATAATAATGTTCTGATAGGTCCTATGAAGCATGCCCATGAATCAACTTCCTCAGACTCTCACGAAAATTCCTCCTTATATTTTCATAAAAATTTTAAGTTATTTTTGGTAGCCACACCTCCCGAAGGTTGGATCAAAGTAGAAAAATAGAATGGAAAGAAAGAATATACTAATGATCAGGCCCAAGATGGGTGATTTCAATGTTTCTATTTTTTGTTTTCTATGTGTTATGTACTTTGTTTCATGGACATCCTTAAGCATGTTCTCTCTATAGCCACCTTTAGGTCGGTTCTCCTCACTTATACTTGTTTTCCACAATGAAATATAATGTTTTTTTTTTACACAATAAAACTATATCACGCTATAGATTCCAACCACCACCATTTTTTATGGTTTTTCACGTAAAATTGTGATACCGGTTCTCCTCACTTATACTTGTTTTCCACAATGAAATATAATGTTTTTTTTTTACACAATAAAACTATATCACGCTATAGATTCCAACCACCACCATTTTTTATGGTTTTTCACGTAAAATTGTGATACTTCGTATAAGTTAATTAAAGGATTTTAAGTTTAAATTTCACAATTTATAAAATAAATGGATTATTAATTTAGCTATCATTAAAAAAATTTAACTAAAATTTGTTTTTAAAATATTTATAAAATATCTAATATAATTACAAATTTTACTTATGTTTTTACAGCGTTTTCACAATTTTAATTTAATTATTAGTAATTATCACGTAAATGGTAGGGATTTAACCTTTATGAAATATTTTAGAATATTCTTGGTAGTATACATGAATCTAACAGTTGAATTTTACTTACAAAGTAGTTATGGGGTTTTTTCTTTTTCACTTAAATTTATTAATTAAAATAAATGTCATCCATCTAAAACACGGAACTAGCAAGCACCAACAGGGATCAAATCTCTTGATGTTCAAACCTTTTTTAGAGTGCAAAACTTGAAAAGAAGATTTAATCCCTCTCTCATTGCTTGACAGATAGATGGTTGACATGAACATAGACACACACACATACCATGTGTATTTTTTCATTATTTAAATTTCATTATTGAATACTTAAATGGATTCAATGCCTTGAAAATTCCTTTGAGCACTTCGATTGTGTATAATGCATAACTTAAACTTACAATTCCAACAAATATTTATTGGATTTTAGACAAAATTTACCCAAAAATATACTTTAAAAATGGTCAAAATGTAGAACACCAAGACTACTAAATATTTCAATCATAAAAAAAAAAATATTTTTTCAATTTCTTAGTTGTGTCGAAATGCGTGATTATGGAAGAGATGTTGTAATGTCTTGTCCTATAAACTATAAACATTTTGACTCTGTTAAATTACATACAAATTAAAATAAAAACAAAACTAAATAAAAATATTAATGTATTGTAATGCAAACATTTTAACTCTGTCAAAATAAAATAAAAATATTATTGACCCTTGGTATTGAGAACCCATGGTATTGACCCATGTTATGCATGTGGAACATTGCCTATTTAAAAGGGGAAACTAAACCATCCTAGAGTCATCTTAACTCTGGATCTATCACGAGAGGGATCGAATCCAAGGGTAGGAATTTGAAATCCAAATCACCCATCAAATTTGACGATTTAGGTAACTCTAGTCATTTTAACAAAGTTTATTGATGGTTATAAAAACAAATTGGCAGTATTTAATTGGAAAATCACCTTGTGACGAGAAACTTTCCCCTCAAATTCCATCCCCAAATCTATTTTATAGTGAAAATATATTTTATCTCTCTGGGCCCTTGGTAGATTCAAAGTTAGGATGGATCTAGGTTTGTATGGTATATATGTTGTAATGTAATGTAATGTAATTTCTTTTAAATAATTTAACTAGATCCAAATAAAAATAAAAAAATATATAATAATTATAATTATAAATAAAACATTTGACTAATCAAATTACATAAAAATCAAATAAAATAATAATTATACTTATAATTATAATCAATTATAACTAATAATTAAATCAATATAGATCCATTTTAACTCCTTATTTACCAAGATACAAACTTGATATTTGATTCCTCTTAGTTTGCTAGATTTGGAGTTAAAGATGGATATAGATTGGTGTAATATATATATATATATATATGAAATATTTTAGTTAATATGGACATTGAATATTTTTATTTATGAATGCATTATTTTTTAATTATTAATATGCTTTAAATACATGTCAATATCACTTAATCTTACATGTTAGAATATTTTATTTATCATCTATATTTTATTTTATAATTATTATTAATAATTTTAAAATCACTAAGTACTGGGAGTAATCCACGAGCAATAATCCAGGCACATCCATCCACTCTACTGGGAGTAATCCACCGGCAATAATCTACGCATATACATCCAAAGGCAGCCTAACCCAAAGGGCATAGAGACCTCCCAATAGCCAAGGTAATTAGCAACAAGGGCCTGAGCAATTTAATTATCCATTGGGGCTTACACATTTCTCTTATTACATTTATTATGAATAATTGAATTTTTTTAGTTTTAATTATTTTTTTCTTTTTATATATATATATATATATATATATATATATATATATATATATATATATATATATATATATATATATATATGACTTAACATGAATACTCAAAAAGTGTATTTACTTTTTTGGGTGAAATTTTCCTCATGTTCAAAAATAAAAATATAGCATTTTATTTTTTCACTTTTAGCTACTTTAATTTTTTGAGAGACATCCAAATATTTTATTTGTGGTTGAGAGTTATTTTTACCATATCTCATTACTATATTGTAATATCAACAACTAGTCCAACCATGTGGGATTATAATGCTTTCAATTAAAACTGACCTAGCAAAGTGAAATTCATACTATCAACGATTTATAATGGTTTTAATTAAAAATTACTAAAATATGTATATTTATTTTCCATTTTTTTTATTATATTTGGTATTCATTTTATTTATGAAAATTTTTATTTTTTATTTTAAATGGACATGCGTCAACTCCACTTTGAGCATGGACTGAACCACACATTGCCTCACACTAGGTTGTGTAATGTGCTTCTCGATGCAATGAATAATGGTTTTTTTTTGGCTATGTGGTATTAATAAAACATGATATTGACTCATGATATTGAAACAAAGATTATTTACATATTAACAATTCCATAACAAAGTGGTGGTGAATCTTTATGATTAAGGATCTTATTACATTTTTTTAATGTATATATTTTTAACATTTTTTTCAATAATAATAATAATTTAAACTATCCTTGATCCATATTAACTCCATATAGTGCCAAGAAGATCAAATTTATTATGTAAGAATACCACTAGAAAAACTATGGGTAAATTAAACCATGGGCAAAACCACCAACAGTAAATTGGCTATTTTACCTTCATTTTATTTTATTTATTAATTTATTTTATTTCATTTTATTTTATTTTATGTAATTTAACCAAGTCAAAATGTTTACAGAATAGGATAGGACATGACATATGACCATTTTTATTTGGCTTTAATAAGAATAGTAACTCCTGGTAAGTATAAAATACAATACTTACAATGGTTTATCAAAACCTAAAGCCAAGAATACCCCAATGAAAAATTGGCTATTTAACCTCAATTTCATTTTAATTATTAATTTTATTTATTTATTTATTTTTATTTTATTTTTTTAATTTTTATTTTTATTTGTATGTAATTTCATTTATTCAAAATATTTATATAACATGACAGGATAGGACATTACAACATCTCTTCTATAGTACCAGGCTAAGAGTGCCTCTCCACCCAATACTTTATAATTTAGTAATTCTTAAGTATTTTGATGTTTCTTATGGATTGATGCCTATGGTAATTTACCAGCCATTTAATTTATATTCTTGAACTAGTTGTAGTATAAATGTATATTTTATAACTTAATATGATAAGAATTGTAAAATGTCTAAAATGTATATTTTATAACTTAATATGATAAGAATTGTAAAATGTCCACAATATCTTGGATAGATGGGTGTGATGTTAAGGTACTCCTAGATGTTAAGTCTCTAATTAAATTCATATCCCTATTTAGTTGTTATTATTGAACATGATCATGATGTAGCCTTATGGCGAGACTTACAAAAAAAAAAATGATAAGAATGGTAAAAAAATGATTTTAATAAATTGAAATGAGAATAATTTTAGAAACTTGAGATGCATTATGAAGTAATTGTTTAAATTTCTATTCATTTCATTTATATGGTTGTGGTAGTTGTAATATAAAATGTATATTTAATAACATAATATGATCAAATTTGTAAACTAAATTGATCTTGATGAATTGAAATGAGAATATGAATATATATAAGAAAGAAGAAAATAATAACAATAAGTAAGGCAGCTTAGTCCCTGCCACTTATGTTAGAAATTATGTGAGAGTGAGGTGTCACTAATAAAAGAAGATGTTAAGAAAGAAAAAATAAACAATAAATGAGTAATGTATGGGAGCTCTTAGTCCCTGCCATTCAAGTTAGACATTATGCAAGAGTGATTATAAATTGAAATGAGAATATAAATATATAGGAGAGGATAAAATAATAACAATAAAAAGTGTTGCAAGGAATCTCTTAGTCCCTACCACTTACATTAGAAATTATGCATGCGGCTAGTAAGCTCTTAGTCCCTGCCACTTACGTTAGAAATTATGTGGGCCAATACAACAATATTCATATGCAAAAAGCTATTACAATTGCATCAATTAATTTTCATTAACCAATACAACAATATTCATATGCACAAAGCTATTACAATTGCATCAATTAATTATCACCATCCTAAGGATTTGAACATCCATAGGGAAGATAACAACCATTATACCCAACCACCCAATATAGTTTGGCCAATACAACAATATTCATATGCATAAAGTCATTACAATTGCATCAATTAACTATCATCATCCCAAGGATTTGAACATTCCTAGGGAAGATAACAACCATTCTACCCAACCACCCAAGATAATCCCAATTGAACATATTGAGACACAAGGACGTATATTTTACACATTTATAGTTTTACTCTTACATAAGTGCTAAGAAAAAACAAATTATGGTAAGAAGTCACTCTTGGTAAGTATATCTATTTCAATTTTATGTTTAACTAATTTATTATGCAAATGTTTGCTTGAATTATGGTAGGAAGTAGTTGAGTTTTATTTTTGAATGGTTTTCCTACAAAGCTTAAGAATTAAAAATCATTGCACAAATATCTAAAAATCATGAATGAATATTGCAACCATATCCATAAATTATGGTATAAAATATGAGGTAGTTATCTACATTGAATTATATTGTTCAAATGCTACAATAAGACCTTCAAGTTCTTCATTCAAATATTTGAAAAAAAAAAAAAATAACATTATAAGTATTTTTTTCTTGTGTAGAAAAATGCTCATAATTTTATTCATCAAAAAGAAAGAACAAAATTACATTTTGTACAAGCTACACCTCACAACATTAAGTTAACAAACTATAAAGAAAACTATTATTCAAGAAAACATACAAAACTAAGTATGCAGACAAATATTTGACTTTTCCCTCTGAGTTTGATTAGACCAAAACCAAAGCCACATCTCTTCTTGATGACACTCGAGAATGATCTTTATCAGATTCCCAACTCTAGAATACATGTTCTCATTTTTTCCTAGAACCCATCAAGAGCCAGAATCTCTAATGAGATGGTACCTATCTGATTTTGGGTTTCACTTTCAGACCTTTCTGTAGTATCCTCCCCTACTTGTTGGCCTTGTTTTACCTTATCCTTCGCTACTTGGTGGCCTTGTTTTACCTTAAATTCCATGTATGTTTCACTATTTAACATTATAAATTACCTTGATAAATACTAAATTAATAATGGTATAGACTCCTACCATGAGAGGGACTAATAATAAATACAAAATAAATAAATAAAATTATTTTAATTTTTAATTTCCAATCAATATATTATATTTTTATATATTTAATTAAACTAAAATTAAAATATATCTAAATTATAAAAAAATTAAGTTAATGTTATGTGTGTGTGTGTGTGTGTGTGTGTGTGAGAGAGAGAGAGAGAGAGAGACCACAAGGAAAAATCAACTTCACATATCAAGTGGATTGTTGAGTTTGTGTTACGCTGTGACAAGTTTGATATTTTTAATTCTTTTTATCATAGATATACATAAACAAATAATTTTATTTGATATTAATAATTATTTTTTATATTAATGTAGTTTAAGCTGAATATTTAAAACTTTTTTTTGTAACAATAAAGAGAATATTTATACTCAATTAAAAAAAATTGGGTATCACAGTTGTACATTGAGGATTACAATTCAGGATGGTTTCAGTTTCAGTAACATCTAGAACCTTGTGCATCAAAATCAACGTATGGAGAGGAAAACTACTATAGCTAATGTAGAACGGGTCTTTAGAGGTGAAAATCTTCCAAAAGAGCCCTAATATCACACCAAACTTACAAAATATGCAACTTACTTTAGGATGTAATGCTTTATGACAATATATTTACCTAGATCCAAAGGCTCATTCAAATTTAGATAATTGTATGAAGTTGGACCGGGTTTATCATAACTAAACTGGAACTGGTGGAACCAATCAGTCTGGCTGGTTTGGGGTGAAACTAGTCTTATTCAAGTTCTAGAACTAAAAATGGTCAGTTTGGTACTAAACTGGCATGTTTTTTCATGGAATTGGTCGATTTGGTACCGAACCATCCATTTTTCACTAAACTTGCCAGTTTTATACTGAAGCGGTTGGTTTTGTACAATTTGACCAAAGACATTAAAAATGCAATTTTTTTTAAAAATTAAATGATTTGAGTGGGACAGCTTAATATTAAAGCCTATAACCCTAGTATTGTTATACAATTCATGGTAATGTTAAATTGACCCTTAATTCATAGTAAGTAAAATTGACATTCTCATTTATCTTTCATTTTCATCCTACTACTAAAAACTTTAACATTACCATGAAATGACTCAAGACATTTGAGAGTGGTTTCGACCTCATTGGATTTGATATGGAGAAACTAGAGTTTTAGATCTCACTCAAAATCTAGTACAATTAACAATTTTTCAAGATTTTAGGATTGAAGGAATTGTAACATTTCCAATGGATTTTGTCATGGATGAGGGTATGGAACTAGTATTTAATCAAGATTAACAAGTCCTCTCTATACCTTGATGTTAGTGGAACTAGTTTTTGAACTCCTCTTTCATGACCCTTCTAAAAATGTACCCATCACTCAAAAAAAATCTTGACTTGACATGTTATGTTTTTTTTGTCTTATTTTAATGCTTAAAGGGTGATATTGATGATGAAGATCTCAATATAGGCAATTATTTTTATGATATATAGCTATTGTTTTGTAGAAAAAATTTTATTCAATGTTAGAGGTAATCTAAACCTTGTTTGCTGATGTATTTTTGGCTCATGGATGGATTTCATTGGATGATATATTGGTTATGTGCACCCTTACATGCTATGTAAATGGGAAATTTTGTGTATTTGTGTATAAATGGTTTGGATTCCTATGTATGCACATGAATATATATGTTTTTATTTAAAATTTCAATATTTTGCGTGTTTTTGGTTTACCAGTTTTTTGGCCCAGTTTTTTTACGGTTTCTAGTCTAGTTCCTAGTTCAAAGGGTTTTCCGATTTGATCACTAGTTCGGTTCTGATAACATTGAGTTGGACCACTTAAGATGGTAGAAACCTTAAGATTAAATCCAAGGTTATTGACCAGGGAGTGAAGCTCCTCAACTTGTTGACAAAGATGGTATATTTCTTCCTCTTATTTATCAACTTTTCCTTTGATTTCATATTAGAGATCCATTAATTTTAAAAAAATGCCATATTGTTTATTTTTCTACATTTACAATTTCATTACATCCACTTGTATGTTGTAAATCCTATAATTAACTTGAATAGTGGTCATATTGAACTTACCAGTCATGGCCAACCTCGCAAACAAGCTTAAGTTTTAAATCCAATCACCAATAAATAGGCATTGACAAATCATAGAGTGCAATATTGTAGGATAACTTCTAACACTATGTGTTCATGATAGCAGAGTCACACAAAATTCATCGATGAACTTGGTTGAAGAAATATTGTTAATTCTAGATGAAATCATAAACTCAAGACATCCCAGTTCATATACAAAGGATGACTATCGAAAATCATTAAACAGAGCTTTGACCCAAAAACCAAAAGCAGATAGGTACAAACCCTTTACACAAAGCACAATGATACCATAAGATTTCACAAACAAACTAATCGTGCAATGACATTGCACAAACTATTCAAATTTCATAATTTATGATTACTCATTAAAGGAAGACCAATCAAATGATTTATAGAGAGATATTAATCATGAGAGTAATTCTTCGGGAAGGAAACAATAACTAACTGACCTTTAAGGCATAATTGAAGTAGGTTGAGGCTGAAATTTCAAAAAGCTTCAATACACAAAACATAATTACCTAGCTACAATCCATAGCCACCATGAGTTCTTGAAAACTTAATAAAATCCATAATCAAAAATTTTAGTCTTTGGGATGAAAGCTTAATAATATACATTATCAAATCCTTGGGGAATGGAGGAAGGCTTGATTTGGCCATTGACCACCAAGACTCCAAACTCCAAATTACAATCTTGATTGGCGTAAGACATTTATTCCCTATTATTGTCCCATAGTATATGTTTAAACATGACACTAAGGATTTATTTTAATACTTTCTTGACTCGTTGTAAGATATTATCTAGAACTGTCTCTAAGAGAGTGTCCTTTGATCAATTATTGAATAAGGATGAGGGAATCCCCAAACACTGAGAGAAAACACCTGAGCTTCCTTAGCTATAGTAATACCTTGGAGTAACCCATAGCCTTTAAATTCACTATTTTTCATCTTCCCCAGGCCCCATGAACAACCTAGAACTTTGTATTCACTGGGGCCAAAAAGCATACATCCTCCTCCTTCAAGCCCCAAATTTATTTTTGATGCCCCGTTAAAAAAAGGATGAAATTTGAGGAATCTTGTCTCCATGATTAAAATGTTAATAGTGAGAGGAAAAGCTTCCAAGCCTATTTTGTAGGCTTCTAAATATTCCCCAATATTTGGGAGCATACCAAATTAGAGGAAAATTTTGAGAGCCACATTGTCTCCAAAAGCTACAACCCATAGTTTGTTGGATCCTTGGAGAGCTTATGATTTCATATATCTATGAAAAGATATAGGGATTTCATTAGAACTAATTGAGGAAGCACATTGGAATCCTTAAATATTATTTTATTCCTAGAAAGCCAAACTGTCCAGCATGTGATCCTAGGAAAGGATTCCCAGATTTGTTTCAAGAGTGGTTTCTTTGAAAGTATGCCATTGTAATTCCTAGGCTAGGAAAAATATTTAGACCAAACTAGTCTTTAAAAAGTGGGAGCCAACATTGAGACCCAAACTACTGTAGAATGAAAATTTTAGAAAGAGGTGTTGAATTGACTCTTCATTTTCCCTACATAGTTAACACTAACAGGGAACTTGAATGCCACATTTTTCTAAATTCTTAGCCTCAGAATTTTTATTTTGTTCCAACAACCAATATAAATAATTTATTTTATGAATTTTATTAGGAATCCAAACATTAGACCAACAGAGTCATTTAGGAAAAAATCCCTAAGGAAACCCTAAGGAAAATATCCCTCATGAATTGTGTAAATCATGGATTTGTAGCCATGCTCATCCTTGACTTTTTAATTCCAAGGCACACATATAGCAATATAATTGTGCATATTTGGAATAAGATGATGTAGAGGAAAAGCTATGAAGTTGAGGTTCCATTACTCCCAATTTCTTTTCTCGTCCCAGCATGAAACTCAACCAAATTTACATTATTATGAGTTATAAATGCTTCCTGGAGGGGCACAAGACCTAGATTTCTTTTAAGGTATTTCTTAATCATGATTATATCAATCCAAAAATTAATTATTTTTACATTTCCTAGGTTCCAAAAAATGTAAAAACTAATAAGAGAAGAAGAGGACACAAAAATATTCTCAATTGATGAGTCTTCACCTTTAATTTGGATGGAACCCAAGAAGCAAGAGTGAACTGAGAGATATTTTGAGTGAATTAGATCCTTCCACCATTCCTCTTTAGTGGATAGAAATATCCATATCAATTTTACCCTTGTAGCTTTACTCATAAGCAATGGATATGTTATACCAAATCCTCCATGCATTACAAAAAGCGAACAGTGTCCCATCTAACCAAATGAAATTTCTTTGTGTTGGATTTTCCTACTTCCCAAAGGAATTTACAAATATATTTTTCCATGTTTGAGAGAACACTTTGAGTAGAAAGAAGCATAGAAAATGATTAGAGGAGAAGAGATAAAATAACAACCCTTATCAAGACTAGCATGACTTTATAAGACACATTACAAAGAAAAATAGGCCTAAATCTTACAAAGGAGGGATTTGTCTAAGAAGGATTAATTAATTTTGCCCCTATTTTATTTATGTTTAAACAAGTAATCCACCATACAATAAAAATAAAACTTGATGAATTCCAAGTATTGCTGATAAAAATGGGGCAATAATCCATCCAGACCTAGGGCATTACCTTGGCTAAATGAAAATAAAATAGCTTATACTTATTCTTTTGTGATTTCTTTCAAAAGAAAAAGAATATCCTCTTGTGATATTATTTGAAATGTGTTCCATCATGTATCTTTAAGCATCCTCGTTAGCATGTCGTACATCATTGTATAAATCCTTATTATGTTGAATTGATTCAGCTTGTATTTTCTTAAAATCCTCAATTTTATTCCTTTGTACAGTCGTTTATTTTATGATATTCTTCTAGAATCATTCTAAGCTTGGTTATGGAAAAATACAGAGTTCATATGACCTACTTATAGCTAGAGGCTATGAAATTTTAGATGCCACCACTCTTCTTCCTCCTTTAGTACGATATGGAATAAATCAAACTTGAATTTTTCCTTCAAGAGGAGATCATGAATCACTAGCCCATGTTCAAGGTCTAACTGAGTGGCTTTGAGCTGATATTGGAGTAGGGGATCTTGAAGAACTCTCATTTTGTGCCTTGGCCCAACTTTTCATGGCCTTTTTAAGAAGCTTAATTTTCTTCTCCCAAATTAATATAGGGCTACCTTCAATCCATTTTCTCCATATTGATTTAATAAAATCACTAAAACCTTCTGATCTAATCCACAATTCACAAAAAAAAAGTAATAGGGTTGTAATCATAGCTTTTAGTGATTTCAAGGGAGATGGATCTTTGATCTCAACTAAACCATGGTTTTATTTTGGAAAAATGTAGAAATTCATGATCTAAGAAAGATTTCTACCACTAGAACGTGATGCATTTGAGTAACAAGATGACCAGGGCACAATCTTTAATTGCCCAAAGTAAATTTGTTGGAAGAAGGATTTATATCAAGCTGATTGAATTTGTTGATCAAATATTACATTTTCTCTTGAAATGGATATTTGAATGAAGAGAATCATTTTCTTCCGAAGAATATAAGTTGGAATTAAAATATACACCAATTATGTAGTTTGATCCAAACTCTACGTCTACCAGAGACAAAAGAAAAACCCAAAAATCTATTTTTTCTCAAAAGTGTACTGGAATATAAATATTAATCGTGGAACATACATTTGGGTGGGGAGGCACAAGAATAAAGTTGTTAACCAAAATGGATAAGTTCAGTTATCCAAAAGTTAAAGAACTAAAGGTGCCCAAAGAGTGCAAAGGATTCTTGAAGATCCTCTTAAGCTAACTTCCATAATACCAATGCCATCCCAGTACTTATATTATTTTTAGGCAATCTCTTGATCCCACATCTAAGTCTCCTTAAGCAGGATAATAAGGGGCTTTTTTCTTTTAACTAAATATTTAAGTTTTTACATTTGTTTTTCCAACCTTAACCTCATGCAGTTCCAAGATATTATAATTATCATTCACTATTTGATTTGGTGTCCCCTTATTAAGGGTTGAGTGACCTCCTTTTCTTATGTTCATTTTCCCATCTATAGTGTGTTTATCCAAAATTCCTTTCCAGACCAATTATATATCATTTTATGTTTTCTCAACTAGAATTTCTCTATTTTATTTACAACCCACCTTATGATGGATCTAATCTTGATCTTTTTCCTTTCTTCTATTTTTTATTTTTTATAAATTGAACTAGTAAGGAAAAGACCAATTAAAACCACCCTTGGTGAGTGATACACTTCCTCCTCATATGAGGAAACATCCTCACATATCTCAATAATCGGGGCATCTTCAAGAGGTGGCATGCCATCCTAGGTAGGGCTTGGAGGAACTTCGGGGACCTTCCTTAGAGAGTTTCAAACCATACTTCCAATGATTTCTCATTCTTCTTCAACTAGATTCAAAGCTTCAAAAATGTTACTATTAACCTCTTTTGATGTCAACTTACTAGTTCCCTCACCCAAGGTATTTGATTTGGATGGAGAGACTATACCCTTTCCTTTGTTTCCAACTCAAACATTTTTCCTTGCCTACTTGCTACCAATGTTACCCTATTTCTACTTTCTTCTACTACTCCTCTAGTTTCTTCTTATAGCTCCTTGCAAAATATGTGTATTCATAACAAACCTTACATTTGAACGGAAGTTAATCATAGTCCACCTTCTTGATGTGTAACTAATTATCAAGGTTGAAAATTATCACGGCTGTAAGCCATTTATCCAAATCCACTTCTTCACATATCCTTGCATAATAAAACAAGCCCTCTTATGGTTCATCATGATCAATATAGTTACCTATATCACTACCAATGTTCCTAAAGGTGGCATCATTCTAGTAGTGTGAAGCGATAAAGGGGATATTAACCCATATTATAACTACAAAAGGGATATAACTTTTCCATATTAAAGATTGTGCTCTATCAATCGGGATAAAGACCTTGGGCTCCCATAATTTATGGGCCACCCCTCAAGATTTTCTTTATATTCCTTGCTTTCAAAGAAAAGAGTAAAAAAAACCCTGCCACAAAAGGAAGAAGAAACTTGGACCTTAATCAACGACTTCCAAGTTTTGATTACCCACTATTTCAAAGAGTATGGGGATGGAAATATCCCCATGAATTGATCCACTAGCCCACACTCAACAAGCTATAAGGCCCTTATCCTATATTGAGATGCATTGATCTCAATCTTAGGAATGTCCTTGAGAATTTTCACAAAGTGAAAAGGCCCTTGACTTCTAAAATGGGGATCCATTCACTACCAAGGAATTAAATGTCATGATGTCTAGCTCTAGAGGATAAGGAGGTGGAGATGTAGGGCCACATGAGATGGTCAACATCAGGAAGCAAGAGGCCTATTGAATGTTGCAGAAACCATTATTGGAGCAGGAGATCAGAGTGTTAGAGATAAAAATTTAACGTTGGTATGAGAAATCTATATAATCCATCAAATATTTAAAAATAAATAATAATTTATGTATTTATTTTCAATTTTAAACATCAAAAATTAGTTGAAACATTTTCAAAATAATAAAATTAATAAAAATCATAAAATATTTTTTATATATTTTTAATAAATATTTATAAAAAAAATATGTTAATAGTAATTTTTTATTTTTAGAAGATACAATAATTTACTAAAAATAATATCTTAATAATGAATATTTACTTATAATTATTAATGTAATCTTAAAAAAATTTAAGATCTTATTGGGTATATTAGTTGGAAAAACATGTAAATATGATATTTTTCTTTTCTCTTACACCTCACTAGAATAAAATAAAATAAAAAGGAAATGAACTTAGGTGAATTAACTAGTGTTTTTTTTGTTTGAAAACGTGATGGTATATCTAGGATGGGGGAAGTGGGCCCCTCTTATCGTAATTCTCTAATAGGGGGTAACCATGGAAGATCTTCATGCAAATCCTCTAACACCTAAAATGATATGCATTAGTCCCATGAATTTCCAAGCCAAAACAACATGGATCTAGCATCCTCATCAAAAATAACAACTAATCTTCAAAGTAGGAAATGGATCATCAAAAGAAATTAAGGTTAGGTTTTCCCCAAGCAAAATTGACCGAAAAATACATAATCACCTCCACTAGAATAGCTGAAAATATCTAATACATGCAAGTTCATGTGATAATTGGTAAATTTGTAGGTATCTAACTCAGTGAATTATGGTAAGGGCTTCCTTACAACAATCTTCAACAATAGAAAAAAATTAATAATGTTTTTCAAAACATAACCTATTTTTTCAATTCATTAAGACTATACATGATATTTTGGACTAAAATATTCAACACAGACAAAAAATATTTCATGGTCTCCATAATTTGGATTATATTATACTCATTACCACAAGAATTTTTTGACCAAGAAATTTTGGATGAAATCATAAATTCATTATGGTCCTTTGTAATGAATTTTAAAACCATAAAAAAATGAAGATATACTATGTATTCATGAATTTGTGTGTATATAAATGTATCTAATCCATTTCTAGAAAACATATATCTCATCTATGATGATAACCTATGGAATTGAACCATATATTATGATCATATACCAATTCATTGTAGAAAATTTCATGAACATATTGTATCTTCATAGAGTGCCCTTTAAACACCCCTCTCTAACCCTCAAAGCCACAAACTAGAAAAAAACATGATGGCTTCAAACAAGTGAGAAAAATAAGGAGATATATAAATAAAAAAGCCATTATAACAAATATTTAGTATTATCTAACACATAAGCATATTTATAGGAGTTTGAAATGGATAAGTAGAAAGTAATGTATACCTAGGAAAATACATTTATAGAAAACACAAACAATCTGTCTAGGAGGAGGAAGATGCAAAATGAATTCAAGAACAAATAAATAGAGGATGTGGATCTAGAATATCCAGATTTTCAAACCATTATGATGGTTTGGAAAAAAAAATTACCTAATCTCAATATCAAAATAGAAAATTTAGTTTATCTCTAAAGGTTGCATCAAAATGAAAGAGGTTATTCATCATAACTCACCATGCAAGTTAAAACCAATCATTTTATCTCATGGTATTAAAATAAATTTCCTAAAATAAAACTATAAATATGCCAAGGAGAACAAAATATGTGGAAGGAAAAGAAAAAAAACAATCAATTCAATAAGTAGGTGAAATGTTGGTCAATTCTAGAAGGATATCCCAAATTATGGAATCATTCCAATCAACATCCCATAGTTATCAATGAAGGTAATTTAATGGAACATGAGAGGTTTTAAAGAAAAATGAATCCTCAAGATAAAATTTCTTAGGAAAACCCTACCATCCTTATGTTATAAGAAACAAAATGTGTGTTTGCAACATTTCTAAAATTGCTAATAAAATCTAGGAAGGATGTTAACATATAGTTATTGACGCATAAGGAGCCTCTAGAATAATTTATCTTTTGTGGAACCTTGTAAAAATAATTAGAACATACTTATTGTCAACACAAAGAACCTTAATGGTCAAATTCTAGTTGATCAATTCTACAAACTATGGGCCTATCACCAATTTTTATGGCCACAATGAAAAAGGAGACAATTTAATATTCATGCAAAGTTTATAAAGGATTTAGAAAATTATTTGGGAACCTTAAACAATAATTGGAGATGACTTTAACATTATCAAATCCATAAATAAAATAATAGTGGAATTAGAAGATTGGATGAGGAGTCTGCTTGTTTCAGATATTTTATTGATTTATTGAAATTAGTAGATATGGAAATAAGTAATGGCATATATATGAGGGATAATAGAATACGGGGAGTATCTTAGATTTCATCTCAATTGGCCGATTTCCTCCTTTCAAAATCCCATATCTTGATGAGCTTGATGACTAAAGTCTCTATTTTAGCAATATATGGTTCTTGCAATTTCCACCCATTAGCTTAACGATGAACTAGAAAGGAGGCCCTAGAAGCCACCCCTTTTGATTTGAGGATTCTTAAATAAGACACACCTCCTTCTTGGGAGATACAAAGAAATGGTGGAGGTAAGCTCAAAAAAATAAGGGGTCAATCATGCATAATTTCCACTAATGATTGAGATACCTCAAAAGTAGATTAAAGACTTAGAACAAAGAGAAATTTGGCAATATTCATTAAACCAAGGAAAATTTGTTTATAGAGATGGAGAAAACATATTAATAGATAATTCTAGAAAGGAAAATTGGGAACCTATCAGAACAGGAAATGGCAATTTAGGTGCAATTGGAGGAATTCTACAATCAATGTAAAATATTATTGGAAAAAATCTTAGGTTCAATGGATCAGGGTGGGACAAAAAAAATATAATTGTTTTCCATCATACCATAATATTAAATCTCCAAAATCACAAAACCGCAAGAATTAAAGTCAACATGGACATAAATTGGAGGATTTGCACGAAATTGATAGAGATCTCAAATCCTTCTATCAACAATTGTTTACTCAACCCCATTCTAAGAAGTTCCCAACAATTCGAAAGATAACACAACATATTCCATCTATGGTTCCCTCTAAATAAACTATTCCCCTTCTTAGTGAGATCACTCTAGAATGAGGTCAACAAGATATGATGGAGATGCCCATAGGAAAATCATCGTGCCCAAATGGTTTTACCTTTAACTTCTTCCAAGCATGTTGGTCCATTATCCATAATGAGGTCAAATAAATTTTCAAATACTATAGAAGTATAGCTTCATTCTTTTCATTCTAGATGCAACCTTTCCTACTCTCATTCCTAAGGAATAAAAATTGTATAATCCTAATGACTTCAAAGAAAATATTGTTTGTACTGTCATTTACAAAAGAATGTATAAAGGCATATCCAAATGGCTTAAATTTATTATATTATCTCTTATCACTCATGAATAAACTAGTTAAATGGATGGAAGGAGTATTTTGAACAACATTGTTTTAACTCATGAATTGATCCATTCTCTCAAAACTTCTTAAAAAAAGGGTGAGTTCATCAAGTTATATTTTTTCAAAGTTTTTGATTGCCTCAATTAGAAATATATCTTACATAATCTATCATCATTACTTTAAAAAAAAAAAATGGATTCATTGGCTCCTTTTCCTTCTCTCAAAATACTTTTTCTCTATCCTCATCTATGGTTCTCCCTCCTCCACCTTCATCCCTTATAGGGGAATATGATAGTGAGACTCTGTCTCCCTCTTCTTGTTTCTTAATGTCTAAGGTTCTAGGTTGTTCTATCAAATCTATTTTGGTTGCTAAGGAAATCCAAGGAATTAAAATTCATGGAGATCACTTAACTTCCTCACATCAACAATTTCTTGATGACACTTGTTTAGTGGGAACTCTGAGTCAAAGAAGCCATTGCATCCAAGCAAATTGTTGAAAATTTTGTGGCTACCTATGGAACTACAACTAATATAAAAAAGTCACATATTTTCTTATTTAACACATTCCAAGATATCTAGTTTCACATAACTAGACTTCTAAGAGTTCAAAGTAGTTCCCTTCCATTCAAATATTTAGGAGCCCCTTAGGTCAAAAATGCACTACGACATGATATTTGGGAGGATCTCTTATTTAAAGTTGAAAAAATAATTTCTAGATTGACTTTTATGAAATTAAAAATAGATATAAGACTCACCCTTCTCAAATCATTTTTATAAGCTATACCTCATTAATTACGTTCAACTCCTGTATCCCATAAGGAAATCATCAAGATAGAAAATCTCTAAATATTATTTCTTTGGTGGGGTTCCAAGCTATAAAAGAAGTGGTTGGTAGGAAAAAAAATTATTTTCCTAAGTTGATGGGTGGTTTAGCTTGAGAGACCCCCACTCTCAGTGAAATACTAACATATAAAACATGATGGAGATGGATTCAAACACTTAATGAACTCTAGATAAAATTTATTCCCAATATAGAGCAACATAATTCAATTAGACTGGGAGGAGAAATAAAAGGTTTACACATCTAGAATGAAACGTCGTAAAATCATCATCTTGTACAAAACCATAGTTTATAAGAAGTTCAAGATGGTAACTTAGCTCTTTTCTAGGAGGACTCCTAGAATTAATGGTCCAAACTTCAAGATCTAAAAAAGTTACAAGAAACAGAAGACCATATGGCTTCACAAGAACATTTTAAAGGGACTCATTATTGACTCCTACACTATGAAAATTCAATATTGAGATCCTAGCTTCCTTAACAATACTAAAATCATATGATTAATGGACTATCTTGGGAATTTTTTTGGTCGAAGCTTATGAATGGAAAAATCGAAGTCTAGGAAGGAAAAGACATGCCTAGGTGGGGTGAAAATAACTTAGGAAAATACAACCTAAAATAAGCATACAATATATAAATAGACAACACTTCAAGGACTACCGACAATGATTTGAAGAAAGTATGGAAATTTCAATTATGGTTGAAAGCTCCCATCTTTCTTTGACTTTTTCTACATGGAAAGACTCTCACATTGTTTAAATTTCAAAGAAAAGGATTCCACGTACCTTCCTTTTTTATCCATCCTCCTCCATTCCTAAAATAATGGGGTTTCATCACAATATATGTCCCTTCTCTATAATGCTTTGGGATAAAGGTACCAGGATATTTCTTTTGGACAAATAGGTAAATGGACAACATAAACACTACCATAGTAAAATGGACATCTTTGGCCTTCTCTAAACCTATTTTCAACAAGGCCTAGAAACTCATTCCAAGATTCATACTGCAAGAAACATGGAAGGAATGAAATAAAGGGATTTTTAAAAGTTTTTCTACTTAGAAAAACTTCATTTAGGGTAAACCACTAGTTGTATCAAAAAATATATTAATAATGTTGGGTATGTGTTATATTCTTTGCATGACTTATATGATCCACACACATAGGGGGATGCTATACCCCCTTGTTCAAGGGGTATGCATAGGGGTGGTAGACCCCCTGCACAAGATTTGGCAAAAAATACCAAAGAAAAAAGGTAAATGGTTTTCCATCTTCTTTTTGGTAGCTTTCAACACTTTATTTTTCGCTTTTAGTGAATTAGGGGACATTGTGTTTTTTACCATGGTTTGTAGATCTGGTTAAAAGAACTATTGTTGTATTATAATACATGTTTAATGGATTGGGGGTTTAATAATTCTATGTCATATACATATTGTATTGTAACATTGTAATGATATAATATATATAAATATTATTGTTTTTCCCATTTTTTAGTTTCTATGATAAAATATTTGTGTTAATGTGTGTGTTTTCCATTAAATATTTGCTATTTTATTGAGAATCCATTTGCAATAATTATCTATGTGCGGTTAAAATGGACATTTAGTATCAAAGTACATTTTCCTTCAAGCAGATGCCTTTTTGGCTAAGGTGTTAGGATTAAGCCTATGGTAGAATATGTTATAGTGGGAGATCTGTGGAAGTGATTCATGTGGTGAAAAGGAAATGGTTAGTTTGAAGATAAAGATGTAGAAATTCAATGGGAAGAGTTATAAGCTATGGAAGCTCAAAATGGAGGACTTCTTGGTGCACAGAGATCAATGAATCATTGTGGATTCGAGTACTACACCAACGGGTTTGTCAAAAAAATATTAGACCAATTTGGATATGTTGGGTTGTGTTATATTCTTTCCACGACTAGCCCACGTAGCCCCCCCTTCATTGGGCCGATTGCTTAGTGGGGAGAGTCACAAGGGGTTTGAAGGGTGTAGGTAACCCCACTCTATGGTGTTCGAGGCAGCATCCCAGAAAATTTTGGTTTTGGACCCTATATTAGGTTGGGCGGACCTACCTATGGTTTTGTGCATGTTTTTCGCACATGGTTTTGGATGCGATGGTTTTCGGTCCATGGTTTTGGACGCGATGGTTTTTGGTCCATGGTATTGGATGATTCGGTATGTATAAATATGTATTGTAACATTGAAAGGAATATAATGAAAAATCAAGATGGTAGTTCCAGTTTTGGGATCCAGGGGAAAATCTCTGTGTATATGTGTTTTATGTGTTATGCTCTCACATTGTTTATTTTCTATGTTCTAGAATTCGAATGCAAGTAATTTCTGGACAGGGTTAAAACCTACAGGATCAAAAGAAAAAGAGCTTATATGATTGTGTCTCTCATATTGAATATTACTGAATGTTTTAGGGGAAGCTACAATGAAGGCTTTGTTTTATTAGTAAGTTTCTTTTCTAAGTCCCTGGTAAATAAATTGTTTCTATAGAAGAACTTGTATAACCTAAGGATGTGGTGGACGGACCTAACCATGGTTTTGTGCATGGTTTTTGCACATGGTTTTGGGCATCATGGTTTTCCTACCCATGGTATTTTGTAGATTTTGTCAAGGGAACTATGGTTATTTTCTAATCCATGGATAATGGATTGGGGTTTATGAATGATTCAACATGTATATATAGGTATTGTAACATTGAAAGTAACATAATGAAAAATCAATTTGGTAGTCTTGCTTTAGGATCCAGGGGCATTGTGTATATTTTTTCTATGTTTTGGCCATTATATATTTTGTTTTGTTTGAATATTTATATGTTAGGGTTTTAATGAGTGAGGATTTGGAGATAGTTCCACAGTAGTCATTTTTATATCAACCTTTCGACTCATAAACATGACTCATCATCAAGATATGATGTCGAGAGAAGGAGAGGAAGACAAAATAAATAAATACAAATCACAAATTAGGAGAGAGTAAGTGCAGAGTGAAGGCTAACATAAAAAAATATAAAAGACAAGAGAAATAAAAAATAACAAAATAGAAAAAGAAAGAATAAAATATTAGAATATAAAAATAATAAAAGGAAAATAATAATAATACAAGAAAATAATAATATTGTTAAAGAAGAAAGAATAGGAAAAATAAGAGAGAAAAAGAAAAATATAAAAGAATAAGAGAGAGGAAAATATAAAAGAAGAAGGGGGGAGAGTCTAAAAAGAAGAAAACCCTAAGAAAGAGAGGGAGGAATAAAGTAAGAAAATAAATTAATGAAATAAAGGGAAGAGAGAGGAAAACAATAAGAAAATAGTAAAATAATAAATTAAATTAAATTAAATTAATAAGAATAAAAACTAACAAGAAAATAAAGATGTTATAATTAGAAGAAGGGAAAGGTGAGGTAAAAGGGGGAACATAAAAAGAAAATAAAATAAAGGGAAATCTTAAGAGAGAGGAGAGGAAAAATAAGAACAGAAATAATGAAATAAAACAAAGATGAGAGGAAAACACCAAGAAAATAATAAGAGAATGAAATAATAAAAATATAATAATTAAATAACAGAATAAGAATAAAATAAAATAGAGGTAACAAGAAAATAAAGGTGTTATAATGAGGAGGAGGGAAAGGGGAGGTAAGAGAGAAAAGAAGGAAAAGGAGAAAAGGAAAGAGAAGGAAGAAAGAGAAACAGAAAGGAAGAGGGCAGGAGAAGTAAAGAGAATAAAAATGAGAGAAGAAGGAAAGGAATGAAAAAATAAATAAATATGAGAGATTAAAGGAATTCAGCTAGTGCTTAACTCAGCACCGCCATCTCTATTTGGATTGTTGAGATGTTTGAGGATCTCCACTACTTCTCTAATTTTTTGTTTGAAATAATGATATTATTTAGTGATGATGTTAGTATCTTCAAGGCATAGGTGGTGCTTAGTTTTGGATGAATGCTCGGCAAGGGATGAGGAGCATATTATTTCATTCTTAACGTCAGCCTCATGTTCTTTGAGTATTATTTTAAATGACTGACTAGTCTCTCTAATGTAGCACTTTTCGCATGAACAATTAATCTTATAGACCTATTTGAACTTAGATTGGCCAGAATTTTATTTAATAGATCTCATTTTGTGTCTAATGGTCTCAAGGGGTTTGAATGATGCAATAATACCATTTTTCATAAGGACCTTAGAAATTTTGTATTATTACATCATTCAACCCATTGAGAAAAACGGAATTATTACATCATTCAAACCCATTGAAACCATTAGACACAAAATGAGATCTATTAAATATAAGGTTGACCAATCTCAGTTCAAAGGGGGCGACAATATTAATTGTTCCTATAGAAAGTGCTACATTCAAGAGATTGGTAGGTCATTTAAAATAAGTCTCAAAGAACATGAGGCAAACATTAACAATGAAATAATACGCTCCTCAACCCTTGCTGAGAAGTCATCTAAGACTAAGCACCACCTATGCCTTGAAGATACTAATATCATCACTAAATAAGATCATTATTTCAAACACAAAATTAGAGAAGCAGTGGAGATCATCAAACACCCCAACAATCTAAACAGAGATGGTGGTGTTGAGGTAAGCATTAGCTAGATTCCTTTAATCTCTCATATCTAAAAAAAAAAATTCCTTCCTTTCCTTCTTCTCTCATTTTTCTTCCCTTTACTTCTCCCACCCTCTTCCTTTCTGTTTCTCTTTCTTCCTTCTCTTTCCTTTTCTCATTTTCCTTCTTTTCTCTCTTACCTCCCCTTTCCCTCCTTCTTCTCATTATAACATCTTTATTTTCTTGTTACCTCTATTTTATTTTATTCTTATTGTATTACTTTTCTTTTATTTTTACTGTTTTATTATTATTTTATTATTATACTTTTATTATTTCATTCTCTTGTTATTTTCTTGGTGTTTTCCTCCTATCTTCCTTTTATTTCATTATTTCTTTTATTGTTTCCCTCCTCTTTCTTAGTATTTTTTTTTATTTTCTTTTCTTTTTATGCTCCCTCTTTTACCTCCCATTTCCCTTCTTCTTCTCATTATATCATCTTTATTTTCTTGTTAGTTTTTATTCTTATTATTTTTTTTTATTATTTTGTTATTATTTTTTTATTTTATTGCTTTCTTATTATTTTCCTCTCTCTTCCCTTTATTTCCTTAATTTCTGTTATTACTTTATTCCTCCCTCTCTTTCTTAGGTTTTTTTTTTCTTTTTACACTCTTCCCCCTTATTCTTTTAAATTTTCCTTTCTCTCTTATTCTTTTATATTTTTATTTTTCTCTCTTATTTTTCATATCCTTTCTTCTTTAATTATATTATTATTTTATTGTATTATTATTCTTTTCCTTTTACTGTTTTTCTATTCTAATATTTTATTCTTTCTTTTCTATTTCTTTTCTTTATTTCTTTATTTATTATTTCTATTGTATTTTATATTTTTTTATGTCATCCTTCACTCTACCCTTATTCACTCCTAATTTGTTATTTGTATTTATTTTATTTTTTTCTTCCTCTCCTTCTCTTGACATCATATATTGATGATGAGCCTTGTTTGTGAGTTGAAACGTTGATATAAAAATGACTACTATGGAACTATCTCTGAATCCTCACTCATTATATATTTTATGTTTTAAGAATTTGTTTACAAGTAATTTTTGTATAGGTTAAAGCCTACATTTGGTATCAGAGTAGTTTCGGCTTCAAGGGGACACCTTTGTTGTTGTGGGGTTTTTCTCAGGCCTGTGGTAGACCCTGTTCAGTGGGATATATGTGGGATACATGCTTGTGGTGAAAGAAGATGGCAAACAGTGGATAGATAGATATCGATACATTTAAAGGTAAGAGTTTTGAGCTATGGAAGCTTAAGATAGAGGATCTATTGGTGGATTGAGATCAGTGGATTGTTGTAGATCTAGGCACAGCACCAACATGAATGCCAAAAGAAGATTGGGTGATGTTAGATTGGAAGGCAAAAGGCACAATACGATTGTGTCTCTCAAATTAACTAGTATTGTTGAATGTATTAGGGAAATCTACGATAATGGCTTTGTGGGACAAATTACGCGATTTGCATCTACCTAAGTCTCTAGTGAATAAATTATTCCTACGGAAAAAAATTTATAACCTGAGGATGAAGGATGGAGACTCGGTGACAGAGCATATGAATGCCTTTAATACTGTGGAAAGTTAGTTGTTATATGTTGATATTAAAATTTCAGATGAAGATAAGTGCATCAGTTTGTTGCATTCTCTACCAAATTTGTGGGATAGTTTGGTTATTGTGATAGGTAGCAATACAAATACCTTGATGTTTGATGAAATAGTCTCATCCTTATTTTCAGAAGAGATGAGATGGAAAAATATGGAGATCCAGAATGAAAACGTCTTGTCTATGAGAGTATGATCCCAAAATAGAAACAAAAATAAGTCCTCAAGTGGGAGATCTAAATCTCTAGGAAAATTTATAAAGGTATTCAAAGTTATTTTAATTGAGTGGGACCTCTAGGCTACGTGATCTTAGAGCTTTTAATATCTGAAGTTTCTTACAGAGCCTCCCTTCCAAACTTTCGAGATACATAATCGGAGGATATTACAACCAAGACCATCCAACGACAGAGGGATTTCCTCCGAGATTCATCCAACGATGTATTTTCTCATGGGTTTAGGTTTTTTTGCTCCCACACTTTCAAAAAAAAATGAGACTTTTATATGCAAGGTTATAAATGGTTGTGTCTATCCTCCCGACCTTATAACAGTTAAAAATGGCATGGGAAACCAAGTATTCTACTTCTCCTAAGTTTTTTATAGCCTCGTCCTATCATAGTCGACAACTTGCATCAATATATATACATATTTAGAACATGGCTACCCCTCTCAAGATTTCATATGGTCTAAGACCTTCACGACCTATAGCCTATGAGCTTAAACATTATGTATTTTTCAGGAACATTGGGTCATCCCTCCTAAGCTTTTCAACTAGGAAATAAGGTTTAAGATCCTAATTGATTCATATGAAGCTTTACATTTCTTTTATCAAATGTTATTTTATTTATCATACTCAAGCATATAGACAACTTGCATGCTCGGAACTAGCACAAGAATAATCCATTCCTCATGTAATTAGTTAATAAATCAACCCCTCATACATACATACCATAATTTGGGACCATTACACACATTGCACACCAAACTATAGGTAGAAAATTTTCAGCCACTTAACTTATGAATGCATGACAAAAATTCAAAACAAAACCATTGGAAACTCAAGAATTTTCATTTCACAATTTAAGGTACCAGCATTACCCAGTAATGCAACATCATTTAATGTCATTCAATAATTTCACAAGAAATATTTAACTTCGTTGTTCTCAATTAACACATCATTACAATAAAGAAAAGGGCCAATTGAATGTGGGACTTTGATTTTCCACCCAACCATAGACCTATTGTAGCCAAAATTTAGTTACAGTAGTCACCCATAAGCCAAATCCATGATCTAAAGGAAATTCCTTTTCAGTAGCCTTAGCGGGAAGCCTTATTCAGGACACAGAGGATAGGAAATGCATATGACAGTGAGTGGTTTTCCAGTTAGTCAAACACAACATAATTAAATATTAGAGTGGTTTATCATTCGTGTTAAAAACCATAAGTGGTTTATTAGCCCACATCAAGCACCCTTCTACATGTGGTTATCAACCCTAAGAAGCACCTTGAGTGGCCCTTATCAGATGGGTCAAACACTCCATGAGTGGTTTATTAGGCCACATCAATCACTCATTCTCATTTACTCTTTCTGTTATGGTCACAATTATTTCTTTCATGGAAATCTTATTCCCTCATCTCATAGTTATTTCCAGCTTTATACATGAGCTCCACAAAGAAGAGGTTCAACCCCATATTGTTGTGAATTTTTCATTTTACTATTTCCTGAGGGGTCTCTTCATGTTCCTTGTGGACTCTTCCTCTTCTTTTCTTTTTCTCATTATTTACACCATAAAATTAATTTAAGGTGCTAACTAATCCCACTTGGGTTCATCTTTATTCTTCCCTCTTATATCATGGATCTGTGGTCACATGCTTCAGGCCATTACATTACAAAAATCAAGGGAACAAGTACTAGGGGTGCCACAAACCCCACCCCCTTAAGGGGAACACCATCCTTGGTGTTCTTATTAGTATAAAAATAAATAAATAAATAAATAAAAATTGTACGCAACTCTTACATCTCTTTATTCAATAAAAAAATATTGGTGTTGTGCCGTTATTTACTTAGCCATCTCCTAGGTGGCTTCATCATGTTCAAAGTGCTTCCTATGCACCCTGGGTTGCTCTATTGCTCTATTCCACAGTGTGATCTTCCTCCAAGACATGGTGCATAGTGATTCTAGTTGGAACTCTCCCTATGGTTCCACCTTTATCACAGATGAGTCAATAACATGACTAGTGTCATGAATATATGTCTTAAGCAATGAAACATGAAAAACATTGTGAGATTTCACTGTGGGTGGCAGGGCCAATCTTTAGTCCATTGGCCCCACTCTTTCAAAAAATTGAAATGGTCTGCTATATCTATGTGTCAATTTGGCACGTGAGTCCATTTTTAATGAGATTTTATTTGGATTAGTATGGAGATAAACATTCTCTCCCACATGAAACTCTTTTTGTAGTATCTACTAGTATGCACAAATTTTCTACCTATCATGGGAAACCTTTAAATTTTTCCTAATCCTAATCATTTTGTACTCCATTTATTTTAGAAAATCTATCCCAACAGGTACTCTATTCACTGGATAATCCCAGTTAATAGGGGTGTAACGGTTGTATTTCCTTCAATAATGTGCCTCAAAAGGGCTCATTCCCAATGACTCTTGGTAGCCATTGTTGTATGCAAATTCTACTAGTGGAAGGTAGTCTTCCAACTTTCTTAGTTGATGCATCACATACATCCTTAGCATGTCCTCCAATATTATGTTTACCCTTTCTGTTTGACCATCGGTCTGAGGATGGTAAGTGGTGTTGAAAGCTAACTGAGTTCCAAAACCATCAAACAATGTCTTCCAAAATTTTGAAGTAAACTTGGCATCTTTGTTCGATATTATCTTTTTGGGTACTCCATGCAACCTAATTATCTCCTTCATGAATATTTGGGCTATATCTATTGCTTTATGAGTAGACTTGACAACTATAAAGTGAGCCACCTTTCTCAACTTATCCACTACCACCATGATAGCATCATGTTTTTTAGCTATCCTAGGAAATAATGTAATGAAGTCCATTTTTATTACCTCTCATTTCCATTCTAGAATTGAAATTGGTTGTAGCAATCTGGCTGGGTGCCTACACTCTTCCTTAACTTGTTGGCTTTCCAAGCATTTGGAATGGTATTCATCTGTATCCTTCTTCATTATTGGAAAAAAGTATGTCCTCTTCATGGTTATCATCATCTTTTGATATCCAGGGTGACCTAAGTAAGGTATTTTATGGAATTCATCCATGATGAGTTTCCTTAATTCCTTAGCATTGGGCACATATTTCCTATTCTTGAACATTAGGATTCCCTGATCATTGAGTTGATAGCTTCTACTCCCTGATTTATCTGGCTATTCCTGCCAACACCTCTTCACAAATTGATAATCCTCATCATTTATCAGCCCTTTTTTAATTTTCCCTTTGAGTTCAAATGAGCATGTGCTTATGGTTGTGAGCTGAAATTATTGTAGACTTCTATTGAGTGCATCTACCACCTTATTCTATTTTCCCTTGATTTTCTTGATTTTGAAATTGAATTCACTAATCAAAGCCAACCACTTGGCTTGTCTGGAATTTATCTTAGGTTGGTTAAACAAATATTTCAAACCACCATGATTAGTCATCAATACAAACCTCATCCCCAATAGGTAATGTTGATACTTAATTTTGATCCTTTAATTTTATAATATGCTACAAAAAAATTCTTGTCACTGTCATGCTCGGTCATCCCTCAATTTGACCACCAGTGACCCTACCTTATCAATATGTTTCACTGCTATGAAAAAAAGTGGAGTACCACAAAGCTTTCAAATTGTATTTCATGTACATATGCATCACTTGCATTTCACATTTTTCATGTTTCTCACATTACAGATGATGCTCAATGATTGTTATACCTATATCTTTGAGATATTGGCTCAGTTATTATATAGGTCTTCAATTCAAATGTTATTGGTATATTGTCATTTATTATGGTTTAAAAAAAAATTAGGGTCCTTACATTATCCAATACCGAAAGGATTGATATATGTTCAGGCATTTGGTGTTATATATGTTACAAAAAATGTGTATTGTGCATGATATTGGTATTGCTATGAAAACATACAACCCATCACTATATTGTCAACATTTGCATGTGATATTCATCACGATGGTAAAATGTTATATCATTTGTTTTGATATCAATGGTTTCATCATGGGACATTTTTCAGGATGATTTGGAGAAAAATTATGTTGTGTCATGAGAACAATGGTTGATTTGGGTGATGTGTCCACTGGTTTCTCATTTTTTTTAATAGATAACACATGCATACACTGAACTATGCTTGTGTTGTTTTGAGTTATATGAAAAAGTCTACGTTCGGGTCTTTAATGCATCACCTTGGAGAGTGCAAATCATCTGGAAATTTTAATGCACCATTAATGACACCCTACAATTCCTTCCTATTGCAATTTTTGTTCATGGTTCAATTTTGAGGGCACCGGTCGTTTTGCACCCTAGTTTGGTAATTGGTTTTTACTAAAGGTTTTACCACTTAAAGAAACTACAGGAGCTATTTTTTGCTCAGAGTAAAGTTATCGAGGTATTGATGTTAATTTCCAGTGTTACACAAGTAAGAATATGGTTAATTGTATAGTTCATTATGTTTTTTGTTAGTTGGTTGTCTTACCTGTGCTCACTAAATTTCCTTTATCAACTCCCAGTCGCCCCGTGGCCATTATTTTTCTCTCTATTGTTACGTTTCAAATGCATGAAAAACAAAGGATATTATACCACTCTCCTCACAAATTTGTTAAACGCATGCAAACTTTTAGAGTCTTGCTCATCCTCTATGCAAATAACCCTAAGCTTGTATTCAAATTTTCATTCTGCCATTCCAAGAAATGCTCAAAGCCTCCATTGCCATGAAAATTCTTGCAAAATTCCCATTGAAAATTTTGTGATTTGTAGTAATGATGCAAAGCTTTTATTATTTTAATCTCATTAGACCCTTGTACCAATTGTTGCCATATGTAATCCAAATTTCGTTACAGTTTATTTTAAAATATGGCCATACCTAGTTGGTGAAAATTGTTACTCATATTCAAACTTTTGAACTTAAATGGTGTACTTCCCTTGCATGAAATTCTTGTTTCATACATGAGTTTATATCATAGTTGTGCATACAACATTGAAGGAAGTTTCATGTTCATTAAGGCTTGGAAATTTTCAAAAAAAGGGTAAATCTAACTATCATTGCAAAAGTAAAAATATAAGGGAAATAAGGGAAACCCTCACGTAGCTCTAAATTTCTAATTATTTTATCTTGCAGAGTCTCTCCATGTCCCCTATCATCATTTCACCTTATATTCGATAAACCCTAACCTAAATCTTAGTTTTTCATTCTAAATACATTAAAGGAAACAATTAGCAAATTATGACAAATCCTTGTATATAGACCATATCTACATTATGATGTCTTATGGGTCATGGGCTATCTCATTTTTTTTGGAAATTGGTAGCTCAAGGATGAATTTCCTTATCTAAAATCTCATTTCTGGCAATTCTAGAGTGACTTTCTAAAAATAGAAAATCATGTCTAGCATCTCAAGTATGACTTTCCAACAACAGTAAATCACCTTGCATCAATTGGTAATCAAGTATAGTTGATGGAAAATCACTTACCTTATCATTAATCAATCCTAATAGTTCAATATCAACTTAATCAAAATATTATTATTATTATTATTATTATCATTTATGATACTATTATATTAAAAGGAAATTCATGTCTCTCAATCATGGCTTTAAATCATGGTACTCAATCATGTCATATGTAACTCCCATCAATTAATGAATATGTTACTCTCTCTCACTTAATTGATGTGTTACACTCTCTCTTTCATACTCATTAAATCATGGCATATTCATCTTACACAGTCATTAAAGCATTTCATAAATGATTCCTCTTACACGCTCTTTAATGCATATGTTACATTCTCTCCTTTATGCCATAAGTTACTAGGGCATGTGTTTCTATCCTTTATGGCCAAAGTTACTAAGGCATGTGTACCTCCTTAATCGCATGATTTATAAAGTCATGCATTCCTCCTTAATGGTATGAGTTACAAAGGCATGTGTACCTCCATAAATTGCATATGTAACTCCTCCTCGAGGAATGTGTATTGTTCCTTATTTATGACCAAACTTTGTTGCCCCTCCATATATAAATGTATCTCATATCATCTTATTCTCACTACTTGTGCATTTTGAAAGAAGGATTTGAAATCTAGAGAGAGAGAGTTGGAGAGACTTAAAGAAGATTGTGAGAATTAGAGAGACTTGGAGAGTATGAGTAGAAATTCAAGGTTGATTCAGTGTTTGCATCATATTTTGCTACCAATGATATTTATTCTAAATCTTGTTCACATTTGAGTGAACTTACTCATTCTCTTGATCTCTCATTTTACTTAGTATCTCTACTGAACAATTGATATCTAATAGAAGAATAATCTAGCTGGGTTTTCCCCTTATGGGTTTTTCCCTGGTCATTGGACCTAAATTCTCTATCTTATCTTGTTCTTGGTTGTCTTCAATTGTGCATTTGGTTTATGTTCTATCTATTATTGCTTAACTAATATTGAAGAAAAAAAAGGTTTTAGAATAAGTAATTGTTACAGCATAGAATATCTTAATTTCAACATGGTATGAGAGCTTTCATGAAGACAAGACCAATAATATAAGAGTTGACATCCTTCTTTTTTTTGTTGAAATATCACTTGTTTCTCCTTCTATTTTCTGTTGAAATATCACTTGTTTCTCCTTCTATTTTCTGTTGAAATATCACTTCATGCTCCTATTTATTGTTGAAATATCACTTATTGCTCCTTCTTACTACTGAAATGTGTTTGACTTATTGCCAAAATTTGTTTGTTGTTGAAAGATGTATTCTTCATAGTTCAAGAATGAAGAGAAGTTGAAATATGTATTCTTCGTAATTCAAGAATGAAGAGAATTTGACTGATGCTTCGAATTTTGGTCCATGGAAGGAAATATTGGATAGTACTCTTGAATAACATGATGTACTAGAATATGTTGAAGGCATGGTAGAAGATCCACTAGAAAATTCTAATGTTGTTTTCAAGTCCAGATATAAGAAGGGAGAAGTCAAGGCTAAGAATATTATCCTTGATTCTCTTGGAAACCATCTCATCACCTTTGTCTCTAAGTTGAAGAAATCAAAAGAAATGTACGACAAGCTTATTGGAATGTATCAAGTAAACAACTTGAGTCAAATCCTTGCCTTGAAGAACCAACTCAAGGACATTAAGATGAATAGAAGAGAGACCATTCAAGCATACTTCATGAGGATATCTAAAATCAAGTATCATTTTTCAATTATTGTTGAAATTGTATCTGATAAAGAGTTGGTGCTAATTACACTTGGAGGTCTTTCTCCAACTTGGTAAACTTTTATTACTACCATCATCAATAATGATAAGTGTCCCACATTTGATGAGCTACTTGGAAAGTGCAGTCAAGAAGAGACCATAATGATTTTTAGAGGAAGAATTCTTAAGAGGGAGAACCTACTGCCTTTGTTTCCTAAGGCAAGAAGAAGAAAGGAAAAATAGGTAATCACTTTTTCAGGAAAGCCTGCTACCTAATCCAATAATAAATAGACATTACAGTGATTTTACATATAGTAATTAAGGTGTTTCATGTGTTTAATAGTTATGGTTTTGGTACTTGTTGATGCATGTAAAAATAAAGAGTAGTTTTACTTTTGTTTATGGATGTGCAAGAAAGTTTTGCCTTGAAAAGAAGTATAATGCATAGAAGGTTATGAAAGAATAATTAATAAAAATTAAATATTGAAGATAGGGGGATTTTGATTCTCTCACATTATATTTGATGAGAAAGTTCATGGGTTTACTGACAATAGTGATTTCAAGAAATAATCATGACTTTTGCAAAGGATGTAATAATATTTTTCTAAACTAACCTCTTTTGCAGCGATCAAAGATTAATTATATCATTGCATTCAATGAAGTCAATATGTATAATTATTATTACTTTCCTTCACTCTTGGATCATGATTTGAAGATCTTTATAAAATAAATGAATAAATGTCCATGTATTGATTCATGATAGCAATCATCATTGTTAACTATGGCACCGAAGGTTCACTCGTATTCACTATAAAGCATTGCCTCATGTGAGAAATATGATTTCTAGAATGCATGAGATTAGAGTGGATCATAGTGAATGTTTTCAAGGGTGTGCAAAGGGAAAGCATGTAAAGGGAACCTTCCCTTCAAAAAAAAGTAGAACAAGTTAGGTCAATAATTTGGCATGTTCAAAGACTTCAAGACTCTTGAAGAAATCTTTGCGAGTGAAAAGACTAAGGTTGGACACTTGAGGATCTTTGGCTGCCCTATCTACTTTCATGTACCAAAGTAAAAGAGGACCAAGCTAAAAGATTCAAGTAAGAAAGGTACGTTAGTTGGTTATTTTGAAAATTCTAAAGCTTACATAACATATTTGCATCGTCAAAGAACTATAGAGTAACATTTTATGAAGATACAACTCTTAGAAATGAAAGAGGCACTCCTCCTCCTCATACTAATGTTGAAAGTCCAGATGATGCCTTGGATGCTGAAGAATATCCTAATCTTATTATTAATAATCTTGATGAACCCATGGAGCCCACGGAGCCCTTGGATCCTCCTCCAAGTGATCCTCCTACTAAAAAGAGGTCGCTATGGATTCATGACACTCTACAAGATGTTGATAGACATGTTGTCCCCATAGGAACCTTCAGAGAAAGAAAGAAACCATGTCAGTTCCAGGGATACATTGTATCCATGAGCCATATTATTCAGGTTGAAACATGCACTTTTGAAGAAGCAATGAAATATCAAGTATGGAAATATGCAATGGCTACAAAATATTAGTCCATCATACATAATGATGTATGGGAAGTAGTTCCAAGACCCAAAGGTAAGTCTATTGTGAATTCAAAATGGTTGTATAAAATCAAACATGGTGTGGATGATATTATTGAAAAATATAAAGCTATATTTATGGCTAGAGGCTTCTCTGAGAAAGTGGGAGAAGACTATGATGAGATTTTTGTAATTTTTACTTGATATACTACCATCGTATCCATTGTGTCTCTAGCTACTAACTAGGGATGGACTCTTCACCAAAAGGATGTGAAAATTTCTTTTCTCCATGGCTTCCTCAAGAAAGAAGTATTTTTAGAGAAAACACAAGGCTTTGAAGTGCATGACAAGAAAACTCATGTGTGTAGACTAAATAAATCTCATTATGGATTGAATTAATCCCCAAGAGCTTGGCATTCGTGCATTGGTAGCTTCTTGATGAAGCTTGCTTTTACTAGAAGCAATGTTGATCCAAATATCTACTTCAAGACGGTCCAAGGTATGCCTTTTATTTTGTTATTATATGTTGATGACTTATTCTTGAATGGTGGAGAACCCCTTATCCTCCAGTGTAAGAGGGAGTTATCTTCTGTATTTTAAATGAAGTATATTCATTTGATGCACTACTTTTTGGGCCTAGAGGTATGGCAAAGACCTGGTGATATTTGAATCCTTTCTCAAGGAAAATATGTTGTCGAGCTTCTGGAAAGATTCGGTATGACAAAATGTAAGTCCATGAACACATCAAAGGAAATGAATTTCAAAAAGTTATGTGGTGAAGTTGCAATAACTTATTTGTATAATCCTTTCGAGTATCAAAACCGATTAGGATGTTGATGTTCTTAGTGAACACTAGATCGGACATATTTTTTGTGGTTAATACTTTGAGCCAATATATGATCAAGCCATCGCATGCACACTGGATTGTTTCAAAGCATGTGCTGAGATACCTACATGAGACCATCAATCTTTCATTGAGATATAATGTTAGATATGTGAGACTACATTGGTATTCCAATGTTGATTAGATCGGTAGCTGTAATCAAAGAAAAATCACATTTGGATGCTACTTTATCTTGGGATTTTCCATGATATCTTGAAATGGCAGAAAATAAGTATGTACCCCTTAGCATGGTTGAAGCTGAGTACATTTATGCTAGCATGGATAGTTGTGGGGTAGTATGGTTGAGGAATCTCTTTGGAGAGATATTTGAGCATATGCTAGATATGGAAAGAATATACTGTGACAATAAGAGTGGGATTCATCTTACAGAAAATATCGTGTTCCATGACAAGTCCAAATACATTGAGGTCAAATATCACTATATTTGGGATATGGTTCATAGAAGAGCAGTAAGACTCCATCATATTACCACTGATGATCAGATAGTTGAAATACTTACCAAGCCTTTGCCAAAACGAAAGTTATTGGTATTCAGAGAACATATTGCACTGACAGATGTGACCCTTCCTAGTGGGGAAATTCATGGTTGATCAAGAACACTAAGCTATTCTCTTCCCTATTGTTTGAGCTCCCAAGTTAGGAATGGAGCTAGGAGAGCTCTTGGGGTTGAGGGAACTCTTAACTATAGGTTGTGCAGGATCCCTGATCAATGGTAATCCCCCAAGTAGATGTGATACTTGGTTGTGCATGATCCTTTTCAAGTGGTAATCCCCCCTACCATCAACGTCTGGGACTTTCCAAGATTTTACCCCAATATGCATCCTACCCACAACTTGGGCTTGTTTGGAGTACCATCCATCTGGCCAATGCATGTGATAAAACTTGGTCATGCACAAACCTTGACAAGTGGTAATCCCCCAAAGAAAAGGTGAGACTTGGTCATGCATGATCATCGTCAAGTGGTAATCCTCCCAAGCAAATATGAGACTTGGTTGAGCGCAATCCTTGTCATGTGTTGACAAGTGGTAATCCATCAAAGTCTATGGATGTAGGTGTTCTACCACTTGACTCTTGAGGTGACTCCTAATTGTGTGGAATCTTTGTCATGTGTTGACAAGCAGTAACCCCCCAAAACAAAGATGAAACTTGGTTGTGTGTGATCCTCTTCATGTGTTCATAAGTGGTAATCTCCTCAAGTATGTGTCAAGATGGGAATATCAGTGGATATAGGGTGATAGATTAATCTCCCCTATGATGATTCTTCTTCATTATATTGAGACATAATTGCTCCAAATAATACAGACCAGAGATGAACAGATATGAGCAAAGAAAGTAGAGATCTTTGATGCAAAAAGAAATTCATTGCTAGTTGAGACGGAGTGTTGAAAATTGGCAACTCATGGATGAATTTCCTTATCTAAAATCTCATTTCTGACAATTCTAGAGTAACTTTCTAAAAATAGAAATTCATGTATAGCAGCTCAAGCATGAATTTCCAAAAATAGTAAATCACCTTCCATTGATTGGTAATCAAGTGTAGTTAATGGAAAATCACTTAAATTATCATTAATCAATCATAATAGTTCAATCTCGACTTAATTATCAATATTATTATTATTATTACTTTTATCATTTATTATATTATTATATTAAAAGGAAATTCATGTCTCTCAATCATGGCTCTCAATCATGGCACTCAATCATGTCATATGTAACTCCCCTCAATTAATGCATATGTTACTCTCTCTCACTTAATGGATACATTACACTCTCTCTTACGCACTCATTAAAAGCATGGCATATTCCTCTTACACACTCATTAAAGCATGTCATAAAAGATTCCTCTTACGCACTCTTTAATGCATATGTTACATTCTCTCCTTTATGGCATAAGTTACTAAGGCATGCATTGATATCCTTTATGGCATAAGTTACTAAGACATTTGTACCTCCTTCTTGGCATGAGTTACAAATTCATGCATACCTCCTTAATGGCATGAGTTAAAAAGGCATGTGTATCTCCCTAAATGGCATATGTAACTCCTCCTCAAGGCACGTGTATTTCTACTTCTTTATGACCAAAATTTGTTGCTCCTCCATATGTGTGTGTGTGTGTGTGTGTGTGTGTGTGTGTGTGTGTGTGTGTGTGTGTGTGTGTGTGTGTGTGTGTGTCATATCATCTCATTCTAATTACTTGTGCATTGTGAAAGAAGGATTCGAACTTGAGAAAGAGAGTTGGAGAGACTTGAAGAATATTGTGAGAGAGAGAGAGAGACTTCGAGAGTATGAGCAAAAATTGAAGGTTGATTTAGTGTTTGCATTAGTTGTTGTTACTAGTGATCTTCATGCTACAGCTTGTTCAGATTTGGGTGAACTTACTCATTCTCTTGATCTCTCATTGTACTTTGAATCTATGTTGAACAATTGATATTTAATAGAAGAATAATCTTATTGGGTGTTCCCTTTTGGGTTTTTCCCTGATCATTAGAACTAGATTCTTTGTGTCTCATCTTGTTCTTGGTTAACTTCAATTGTGCATTTGGTTTATGTTCTATCTATAATTTCTTAACTAATATTGCAACAAAAAAAGAAAAAAGTTTCAGAATAAGTGATTATTACAGCATATAACATCAAAATTTGAACAATTTTCCTTCCATAATTAATCCTCTTGCTTGACTTATCCTTGTCCATTAATCATGTAATCATATAAGATTATCTAGCTTTATATTAGCACTTTGAATTTGTAACAATTTAAAACAAAAATGTGTTTTTTTCTTCATGTTTAATGGCTTCAATATTAATTTAGTTATTTACGGAATGAATTCAAGTTCACGAGGCTCAGGTAGGGGTAGAGGAAGGAGAAATAGGCCACCAGGATGGTGGGATTCTGGCAGGAACAAAAAGATTCATTTCTCTATCCACTTCAATGTTAATTCATATCAATTTCACTAGATTGCCACCACTGGTCACCTCAATCTATGGTCCCCTAATGTGTCATGCATCCCTCCTGTCTACCCAAACATTTTAGTTCCTTCCCTGCAACCTCACCCTAATATTAGAAAAATTCCAAAACTTGCACTTGCTAGCACACCTATGGATGCAAATGATGGTTGGAACCCCATTCAAAACCCACTTGATCATGATCATGATGTTTGGGGTAATATCTCTAAGACTCCCAACATTGTTTCTAACTCTCATTTAACCACTCATGGTGCTCTTCCACTATTTTGAAAGTATGTTACTCATGCACATTCAAAGACTACTTCCTCTCCTACTGTTGTTAGTCATTTTGAAACTCCTTCAGGCCCTCTACTCTTTTCTTGTGTCAATGTTTCTTTTGCAGAAGATCCAAAATGGAATCCCATAGCAGGTTTCAGGAATGATCTCTTTGTCACTATGTCAGGAGGTCTTCAAGGTCAACTATAACATGAGGCAAAGAAACCCTGCTTCTCTATGGAAAGATTCTTGTCAGAATCTAAGAATAATGCCTCTCTTTCTTATAAGTTTTAATATATATTTATAATAAATGCTTGACAGGTATTTTCATGAAGTTTCATAGTGTTTTGTACAACGATAAAATTTTTGACAAGCACATTATTGGCTTATTATTGATATTTTAGTTTTGGACAGGGGTATTATGGTGCTATATTTTGGTATTTGACTAGCTAAAAAGAGGAAATTTTCACAATTTTAAACATAATTATAATTAGCCATCTCATATTATAGTGAATATGGAAATTTGGTTAATTGGCTAATTTAATTATGTGATGCATGCCTGTTTTATATGATTGATGATCATGCATTTAAGGCATTATTTTATGATTAATACAAATATGGATGTGGGTCCTCCCCCTTTCGAGTCACTAGCTACCTTTTAGGAGCCCACCTTTTTATTCTCACCTTCAAACTTAATTAAGCATAATTATTTTTAATTAACATTGCAGTTACGTAACTATTGGGAAAACCAAGACTATAAACTGAGGCATACAAAGGAGAGAAAGGATCTTTTTTCTACATCACAAGTGGTATGATTTAAGTATTATTTCTTCATTTGGGTTTCAATCTCTTTGTGCTTACGTGATTGATATTCATGTAATTTTTTTTACAGGGATAGGATTTTAAGTAGCAGCATTAACGGAGGTCCATAAAATTTATTATTATCAGAGTGATATACCAGTCTCTGAACGTGTCCCTTTGAGCTTATTGCAATGAGATTTGTTTCATTTGATTTTTCTATTTGTTAGCATATTACCACACAGTCTTGTACATGAGGTCAATTGTTAAACAAGTTCCTTGAGGAGAATTTAGTCTGCCAAGTATGTGGATACCTTATCTGAACATCATTCTTTTATGATATCAATGATGAATTTTTCACTCTTCTTACCACCTTATGTCTTGATAATTATATTTATATTATTCTTTCTCTTGTTAACTGTAATTTGTACAATGTATATTACAATTTTATGTTTTGTGATGTATGGTATCAAGGAGAAGTAGTGATCTTATTTTGAAATTGATTATGGTTGATTATATGTTTGTGAGTTTGGCTTGAAATACAAACTTTTGATTATTGCTCTCTTATATGACATACTTTGGTTACTTGTAAATATTTTATAGAGTTTAGAAGTTTCTTGTTTTAAATTTGATTTATTGTTATTTTTCTTTTTTGTTATTTCATTCTAATACTTCAAAGTTGTATCATATTATATCATCTTGTAAATTTTGTGACGCTTCCATATCCTTGGCCTAGCCAGTCTAGATATTCGAGGGTTGTTATGGAATTTCACAAAGAAAAATCATCAACAGGTAATGTCTCCACATTTTTAGTGTGTGAACAATAGCCACCAGCTCTAAATCGTGGGTGACATAGTTCCTTTCATGCTCCTTCATCTTCCTATATTCATAGAAGATCACATGCCCTTCCTACATCAGGACTCCACGAAGTCCTTCCTTACAAGCATCAATGTAGACAACGAAATCCTTTTCTAGTTCAACTATTCTTAATATATGTGTACAGATGAGTAAATTCTTCAGTTGTTCAAAATTGGCTACACATTCAGGAATCCACCAAAATTTTACTCCTTTTGTCTGCAATGTAATGATTGGATGCCCAATTTTTGACATGTTTCGAATGAATCATAGTAACAGTCAACCCCATAAATGATCTGGCCTATGTGATGGGCCTCCAAATTAGATATAATTTAAGGCCCATCTAACCATCCTTCAACACATTTAACCTCTCTTTTTTCATTTGATGACATTTGTTCGACCTATATTGTGTTCATTAGGAAGGTTTAGAGATAATTGCATATTATGTGCCTAATATTATTTATTTTTGCAGAACATTGTGTAAATTCTAAATGAGATAATATAGGGACTTGATCCCTACTATAGGATGAACCAATATTGGACAATAAATGAATAGGAAATTATGAAATTACTGAACAATTTCTAGAGCTCTAGTGATTAAGAAAATCTAGAATGTGCTCCCTGTCATTTAATGAAGATTCTTACTGTTGGGAACCAAATCCATTTTTTGAGGGATTTTGCAAGGGAAATTTTCCTCCTTTCAAGGAGAATGCTTCCCCATCAATTCATATAAGTATCAATTAGAATTTCTTCTAGGGGCATGTATTTCTTAGTCTTCTTGTGGAGAAAAATTGTTATCTGATTCTAGAATTTCTTGTTTTTAGAGTAGTAATTTTCTGCTAATTTTTATCACATGTTATTAAGGTTAATTTTAAGTGATTCCACCTGGATTGGAGTCCTAGGACATCCTAATTAAAAAAAAAAAAAAAAAATCAACCCATCACATTTACATTCAATTTTCTTGGGAATTTGGCAAGTCAACTCGAGAAACATGCATCTTGTAGCAATCTTGTAGCAGTTTGTTTTCAAGATCTTCCTTGCCCATATTCACTTCAAATTCATGGTAGGATTAGATTTATAGCCTATGAATGATCTGAGATAACTTTGATTGAGTTGAGGCTTGGTTAGCTTGCCATTTAACTCTTACATTGCTTGTTTCTTGAATGTTGATTTTTGCAACTACTCTTGATTTCCTTTCTACAATTTACTTTAAGAAAATTACGGTGATTTCCTTCTTGCAAAAGTAATCTAGGACTTCTCTTTCCTGAAAAATGGAATAGATTTCCTTATAATCCATTTCCTTTCCATCAACATAGATTATATTTGCTCTGTTTTCATTGTGATTTACATTTTTGCAAATAGAATGGATTTCTTCTTTTCATTTACTTTCCAACAAAAGTAGAATAGGTTTTCTTATTGATATTTACCTTATTCAACTTAGGATTGGTATCTTACCTACATCTTTTCTCATTTGAATTTGTTTCACTACATTCTTTACTTGCATCAAAGGGAGATAGACTAGGAAGAGGAAGGTTTTTGTTGTACATACAATGTTAGCCCCTCTTAAGTATGTACAAACCCCGAGTTGATAATTTAAGTTGGTAGCCTTGGGAGTTACAACATTCATGTTACAATACTAGGCTCATCACTTTTTGGTGTCATTTCCAAGGAGGGTGTAAAAACAAGCCCTCTCTTTTTCTTGGAATGATTCCTTCTTTCTTTTCTGCATTCATATTTTCTACAAAAACAAAAAAAAAAAATCATTAGGCATCTCTCATTACATTAGCATTCTCATTCAAGTTTTTTTTTATAAAAACAAAATATATTTCTTCAATACCACAAACCCCCCACCATCCATTCTGCAGGTAGAAGAAGAAGATGTGACAGAGAAGTTAGAAGGACGCGTGGAGTAGCTCTACCCTGCCAACCCATATCAACAAGGGTCTTATCTTTCCCACCCTTTTCAACCATATCAGAGGTCTTATGTCATTCCTTCTTTTAATCGATATCAACACCAAGATCCTCAATTGGGTGATCCATATTTTCCTCAATATTTGTGATCTTATCCTCCACAACCCACCATTCCTCTTTTACATCCATATCAACACTAGCCTCCTCAGTGGGGTGATCCATATTTCCCTCAATATCCTCAATTCCCATGTTCACACCAACCTCCTCAATGGGGTGATCCATATTTCCCTCAATATCCTTAGTATCCTACACTCCAATCTCAAAAAACATACCATCCACCTCCTCCAAATCCATCTCAAAGACCCACTCCCTCTCAAATACCTACACAATCACTTCCCAACCCCAACAATAAAATGCCTCGGCCTGCTTACAATGTTGAGATGAAAAATAATCAAAAAAATCCTCTTGATCTAAATGATATTCATAATAGATCAAGACTAGTATTTCAAATAGAAGATTCCTCTGTTATCATCGAAGAAAAACATTTAGAAGAAGAATATCCAGAATAATCACGTACCACATTTAATGGAGAGCAACATTGGAGCCTGAGATTGAATAATTTATATTATGACTATCATCACATCCTTTATGTGTTCAAGGGACTAATAAGAAAATAGTAGAATATTTTAGCTACATGGAATAAGAAGGCATACAAAATTATCCATATGAGTAAGTGAGCCAAGGGCATCATAGCTATATTTAACTTTGGTTCTTGACAATCACTAAGTAGGAGCACCACTCTCTTCAACAATGTTTAGCATCATCAAAGTTAAAGAAGTTGGTGTCTCATATTCAGGCACATGCCAAAGCATATATTTCAATTTTTCACATGATTTTATTTGTCATCTTGATATGTACATGGATCCATTGGAAGTATTCCTATTGAAAAATATGTTCTTTTTTCAAGTAGAGTAGGATAGAGGAATAAAAGAAAAAAAAAAAAAAAAAGAGGAAAATAAAATTAAAATTAAAATTTCAGGTGAAAACCTCCTTTGAAGCGCTTGAGATTGGCTCACTGATTGAAAAACTCCATGAGACAGTCAGTGGGTTGGAGGCACCTAGGCAAACTTGCTGGTTGAAAACCTCATTGAGGCAACTAATAGGCCTAGAAAAAAAATGAAAAAAGGAAAAAGGAAAAAAAAATCTTTACTCCAAGTTTCTCTCTCTGATATATGCAGGGTCTTTCTAACTTTCACAAGCAACAAAAATTTGATCATGGAAGCAAACATCTAGTCAAGGGTAGTCAACATTGAGTTTTCCACCTTCTGCACCAAGATGCTCCAACATGGCTAAGACAAAGTCCATACATCTATTTTCATTCTCACAATGCATCCCCATGCCATTTCTCATCATTCCCAAGCCTTTCCCATTCATTTTCCTCATTGTCCTGAAGTGCTACAGGAAAGTTTTGTGTTGCTATAGGATTGCAAAAAAACACAGGGTAGAAATTGTTTTGACCATATCAAAAAAATGGTGCATCTCTTTTCTAATTTATTTCATGAGGAGATGCATAAGGATGATGGTAACATGCTTAAAAAATTTCAGCAAATTCCAGTGTATAGTTTTTGAGAAATTGGCCACTATCACCTACAACCATTTTAAATTTTTATTGATATTAATGCATCACTTTGACAAGATTATATATGGGGAGATGCATAAGGATGATGGAAACATGCTTAAAAAATTTAAGGTGAATCCAATATATCATTTGAGAGATACAGATTAAACAAGTTTATTACAGGATTGTCATGTAGTGCTACAAGATTGTGATCGACACATAAAACAGGTTCAGATATTATGTTTTCCATGGGGAAATGAAAGGAGAGGTCCACCACACCACCATCACCCATCCTCCACACCATATAGCCACTTCTCTACCAAAATAATCATCTTTTCCCATTAAAAATAAATAAATAAATAACTATTTTTAGCACTCATTTCATTATTTTCACCACAACCAAAGATTTTGATCCTTGTCCATGAGTTTAACATGAATTATCATATTTTTTGGATGCATTTTATGAAGGTTATTGTGATCATAGGGGAACCTATGTGATCGTTATAGGAAAGAAGCCAATCCTATAGCATTCTACATAAACCCTCCACGACCACAGTCAAAAGCAGTATGAATCACTAGAATGAAGAATTGATCATCATGAAGTGATGAGGGATCATCTCCTTGATATTGGGTAGCTAAAAGATTTCTACAAGGCTTCAAAAAAATATGTATAAAGAAAAGGATAATTTTTTCCAAAGCTAAGTCGAAGCATGGAGCAACTATTATGGGAAACAGCACCTCAAAGAGTCAACAAATCAAACACCATTTACTCATGCACCATGCACACATCAAGGCAGCCAAATACCATCAGGTAGGAATAGGTATGTATTGTTCTTCACCTCTCCTCCTGAGCATATTATGGTTAAAAATTTGTTGCCAATGCATAAGAGAGAAGCTTTAGTAGGCTAAAGGTGGCCAGCAGTCTTGGCCACCCTCAAACAGTTAAGTGAAGTTAATTTTCTCTCTCATGCAATGTGTGGAAAACTATAAAAAGGAAAGGGTGATAATTTTTAGAGTGGACCAATGGGTTTGAGAATTTATAAAGATGGTAAGTGGAGGCCATCTCATACAACACACTGATCCCACCACCAAACCACAAAGGGAATAAAGGATGATTGAACTTCATTTGTACCAAGAGTTCATTCCCAAAAATGGTAAGAGAGGGCCACTACATCATTGAGAGGTGATCCAACTACCACCAGTGGTTCCCTAGGCTACTACAGAGGTGCTATAGGTTCAAACAATAGATGCTATAGGATGGGAGTTTAGTGCTATAGGATTACACACAACTGCTACAGGATTGTAACCATTTGCTGCAAGATTGGCCTGAGGGGTGAAAAGAGCTCAATTTGGTGTGAATTATCCTCCAAAAACCCAAAATCCATGAACGAGTCTTCGAGATATGGGTAAGTCATGCATTTATCTCACCTTCCATGCAAGAAAATTGAAAAACTAGGTCAATTTATGCATCTTGTAACAGACCCTTGAAATTGAAACTTTTCAAACCTCGTGTTTTTATGTGTGGAAAGCATGATAGAAAAGAATGAATTTTTTTCAGTGTGGCATATAACTTTCATACACCTGGTCAAAATAAGAATACCATTCATCTCATCCTTATTTTGAAACCATAGGCTGCCCAAAAAATGATAATTAACTAAAAATCTTTTTGAAAAAAACTTAGAGAAGTCACCTCCCTCAAGGCCAAAGGAAATCAGCCTTAGACCTCCCAAAGAAGGCCAAACACCAAGGAATTTAGGTCTAGGAAACAACAAACAGAAGTTTCCCAGCTATAGGATTGGAACATACTGCTATAGGATTATAATAGACTATTATAGGATTGAGACAGTGTGCTACAGGATAAAATAGTGTGCTACAAGAAATTCCAGAAGGTTGTAAAAGAGCCTGATTTTGAGAAATTCCATCCACCAAACCCTATATTTGAATAGGGAAATCCAAGAGAAGGATAAGTACACATTTTCATCTACCATTTTGGACAAGAAACCTGTGAAACCTCTCATTCCTTCAACAGTGCATCCTTTAACAAAATTCTAATAATAGTTTGGGAATTAAAGTAAAAAAATGTTTCTTTTGAGTTAAGTATGATAAGAAGGGAAATGAGATTGTTTTCGAGTTGAGTCTAAATTTTTCCTTCCTCTAACTAGTGTGAATAAATTTCTCTTTTACCCTTTTTTTGAAACCTTAATTTCTCATAAAAATATTAAAACATTTAGCAGATAGGGAGTATTGTTTTACCAAACTTTGGAAAATCATAGTGACAATCATGGGGGGTGGTTTCAATTGTAGAGATTCCACAAACTCATTAAGGATTCTAATTATCATATGTGTTGTGGAGAATGTTCAAAAACCTATATCATGGGAAAAATTTGTGGCCATAGACAGGTAGGCTTTTCTTAAGACACAAGAACAAGCCTAATTAGAACTTGGAGAAAAGGATGGATCTGCAGAAAAAGAAGCTAGAGAAGAAAAAGAAGAGGCTAGTGAAGAAGAGGAAGAGGCTGGAGCAGGAGAAGATGTGCCAATATTCCTTCAGAGGTAGCTTGGGATGTTAAGGAGGCCACCAAGGCCATGAATGAGGTACAGTTAGGTGACTAGGTTTCTTAGAGGATGAGCAACACTTTCAATAAGGGGGTATGATGGGCCTCCAAATTAGATACAATTTAAGGCCCATATGACCATCCTTCAACAAATTTAACCTCTCTTTTTTCTTTTTATGACATGTTTTTGAGCTATAATGTGTTCATTAGGAAGGTTTAGAGATAATTGCATATTATGTGCCTAATATTATTTATTTTTGCAGAATATTGAGAGAATATTGAGTAAATTTTGAATGAGATAATATAGGGACTTTCTCCATGTTATATAATGGAAAAATATTGGATAATAAATTAATATTATATTATGAAATTATTGAATGGTTTCCGAAGCTACAATGATTGAGAAAATCTAGGAATCTCCTCCCTATCATTTAATGAAGATTCCTACTGTTGGGAACCAAATCCACTTTTTGAGGGATTTTGGAGGGGAAAGCTACCTCCTTTCAAGGAGGATGCTTCCCCATCAATTTGTATAAGTAAAAATTCGAATTTTCCTCTAGGGGCATGTATTTCTTAGTCTTCTTGTGGAGAAAACTTGTTATTTAGCAGCTCTACTTTCATTTCCAGCAGGGATGTACTTGGATTGACTCTAATAATGAAGTTTGGTGTTGTTTTTAGCTTCTAAAGGTTGGTTTCATTCATAGGAATCTAAGTATCCTTGGTCTTGTCCATCCCAAGAGCCTAAGATACCTACTGTACAATTTATTTATCTTCTTTGCACTTTTATTCACTTACATTTCTTATTCTTGCTTTTCATATTTATGCCTTTAATATTCATGCTTCATTTGGTGTAGGTTAGATTGGTTAAATGATTGAAGTAAGTTTTTTTGTAGGTCATTTATAAAGGTACAATCATTATGCCTCCTTAAAAAATCTTTGAATAGTCATATTCATCATTGAGCTACATCGATTGGTTTACTAGTTCATAGTTTTGGAGTTTCTCGAAGTATCCTGTAGCAAAATAGTAGTAATTTTCTGCTAAATTTTGGCACATGTTAATGAACTCATTTTGAGTTGATTCCACTTTTATTGAAGTCTCAAAACATCCAAATTAATAAAAAAAAATCACCCCATATCATGTGTGCTTGATTAGCTTAGAATTTGGGTGCTTATGTCAACTTACTAGTTCATTTCTCTGAAATTTATGGTTTTTAGTAGTAATTTTTTGCTACATTTTAGCATGTGTTAATGAAGCTATTTCAAGTTGATTCCACTTGTATTGATTCCTAATAACATTCTTATGAATAATAAAAAATACCCCATATTATTTTCATTCAATCTAGTTAGGAATTTGGTAGGTTAACTAGCTCACTGATTCTGGAATTTCTAGTTTTCACAATAATAATTTTCTGCTAATTTTTAGCAGATCTTAACAAGGGTATTTTTGAGTGATTCCACTTGGATTAGATTCCTAGGGAATCCTAATTAATAAAAAAAAATACTCCATCTCTCTTTCATATGATTTTCTTGGGAATTTGGCAAGTTAACCTAAGAAACGAACATCCTGTAGCAATCCTATAGCAGTTTGTTTCAAGATCTTCCTTTCCCATATTCTCTCCAACTTCATGGTAGAAGTAGATTTAGAGCCTATGAATTCACAATGACAACTTTGGTTCAGATGAGTCTTGGTTATGTTTCCATTTAGCTCTTAAATTCCTTGCTTATTGAATGTTCATTTCTGCAACTACTCTAGATTTCTTTCCGTAATTTACTTTAAGAAAAGTATGATTTCCTTCTTGCAAAAGTAATATAGGACTTTTATTTCCTGCAAAATAGAATATATTTCCTTGAAATCCATTTCCTTTTGAGAAAGATAGATTATATTTTCTTGGTCTTCATTGTGCTTTACATTTTTTCAAACATAATAGATTTATCTTCTATCATTTACTTTCTAGCAAAAGTAGAATAGGTTTTCTTATTGATATTTACCTTTTACAACTTAGGATTGGCGGCTTACCTAGATCTTTGCTTATCAAATGGAGTCAAACAAGGAAGAGGAAGGTGTTTGTTCCACATACAGTGTCATCCCCTCTTAATTTTGTACAAAAATCAAGTTGATAATTTAAGTTGGTATCCTTGGAAGTTGCAGTATTCTTGTTGCAATACTGGGGCTCATCACTCTGTCACATTTTGGGGTGTGGGCCAATCCATAATTGCTTTGATATTCCCTAGATTCATAGACACTCCTTCCTTTTATATTACATTACCCAAGTAGTGAACTTGGGTTTGGAAAAAGCTGCGCTTGTTGAGCTTGGCATATAATTTATGTTATTTGAGAAATTGTAGCGTAGCCCTTAGGTTTTCCTCATGCTCCTTTTTGTTCTTTGAGTATACTAAAATACCATCCAAAAATACTAGCCTTAATTTATCCAAGTATGAACTAAGCACATTGTTCATGAGGCACTTAAAATTCATTGGAGCATTTTTAAACTCAAATGAAACTACTATGAATTTATTGTGGCTATACCACATTTTGAATGCATTCTTGTGAATGTCCTCCTCCTTGATTCTGACATGGTGGTAACCCAGCCATAAATAGATCTTGGAAAACATGACATCCCCTTTCAATTGATCAAAGATATCATCATTCTTTGGAAATGGGTACTTATTCTTCACAACGACCTTATTTAATTTCCTATATTCGATACGCAGATGCAATGTTCCATCATTTTTCTTAACAAATAGTGTATGCACTCCCCATGGTGATAAGTTGGGATAAATATAACCCCTTTCCATCAATTATTTCAGTTATAATTTTAGGTCAATGAGTTTATTTGTGCTCACATGATATGGGGCTTTCACTACTAGTGTTGTTTCCGAGATCAATTCGATTATGAAATCGATGTCTCTGCTAGGTGGAAGTCCTGGAAATTCCTTTGGTAATACATCATTATATTGGCTCATTACCAGATAATTCGCAAAAGGATATGTGTTGGTCTCTTTTTTATTTGTGATTTGAATGGTGTAAAGGGAACAACCCTTCCTGTTATAGTGCTTCACCTATACTACTGATATCGTTCTTAGTGTTATCGTCCTTTTTATACCCTGCAACATGATTGTGTCACCCTCATCATTGAGACATTATAGCACCTTGTCATAACTATCTACCTTTGTCCAATGGGATGCCATCCAATCCATACCTATCAGGACATCATATGATCCCAAGGGAATTAGATTCAATTTAACTATTGTAGTGATGCTCCTGAGTTGTACAGGGCATGATTCAACCATCTCTATTATTCTTCTCTTTGTTCCAATGGCTAGCTGAACAAGCCATGATTCCTCATGGATTTTCTTTGGAAATTCACATTTTTCCACAATCTTAGGACTAATATAACTGAAATTGGATCTTGGGTCAATTAAAACTGAGACTAGAGAGTTTTTTACCATACCTTCCATTTGAATGATCATTGCTTGTTGGTCTTCCTATCCATTATCCAATGTTGTGTATATTCTAGGGATTTTCTAGGCCACATAATTCACTATTGATGCCTCATGTATGTTGTGCAGCTTCACGCCATACGTTTGTTGCTTGGCACAATCTCTCCTTAGGTGGTTTTCTCTACACTCCCAACACTTATATCCTCCTTTCATGTTTTCATTCCCTGATTTTTGGGGCTCATTTCTACAAACAATGGATTTTGTTGATGGTCACTTTTGGTGGAGTTATTAAACCTTCCACCCTTTACTCTCATGCATTTCTTCTTATAGTTAGTGTGGGTCTCAGTCTTATGCTTAGATTGTTCACAATAGTGCCTAGTCTTCTAGATAACCTCCTTCAGAGTCTTGGTATGCTTTTGGTAATTCGCTGACATACATATGGATCTTGGTATTCTCATCCTTAATGTAAGGTACATACCTTAGTAGCTCCAAGAATTTACTAGTATATTCTTTAGGTGTCATCGATCCTAGCTTGTGCTTATAGAACTCCTTGGCTCTACTATCATAATATTTCTCGAATAGGTAATTTTATCTTAAGTAATTTTCAAACTTCCTCTAGGTTAGTTCCTTCTCTCTTATGCCTTTGATGTTCTTGAGATCCTCCCACCATATATCATATATTCCCTTTAAGTTAAAGATAGCTACCCTATCCTTCATGTTCTCGATATTGTCATGCAGCTTGAAGTACTTCTTTATTCCCAAAATCCAAGCCTTTGCATCCTTTGCTTTCTTTAACTCTCCATCAAAAGTTGGGGGTTTTTCTTTCTTGAATTCTTCTTGCATGGGAGTCTTTCTACTCTTCCTTTAATGATGATATTTGGCAGCTACATTGTCCGATGATTGGCTAGGAAAACTTAATTCTCTTTCCAGAGAGATGAGCAATTGTGTTCCTCCTTCTACATGTCTTCTCCCTTTTGATCAGTTTTCTTATGCTTTGTTATCATTCCAATTGTGCTTGTAGATATCTGATGGGCTATCTTTAGGCTTGTTCTTGTCTTGATGGCTAGTGCCAATTTCCTTTTGTTTTTGTCTCTGTAATTTGGATAAGCTTTGTAATAGTATGGAATTTAATTTTTCCTATTCTCTAACAATCTTTTCATTGTCTGCCTTGCAGCTTCTTATTTCAGCTCTTAGACTTCTAAGAGTGTCTATTAGTTTAAGAGTGTCCTCCTCTTTCATCTTCCAAATTGATTCTTCTTCAGGTCCTTGTTGGGTTCTATTCATACCTTTTGTTCAATTATGCTACTCATCCTTTCTTTTCTTTATTGAGCCTTGGTACCTATCAATATGATTTTACACACATGCCAATATTAGCCAACAATAAAGAACATGCAATTGACATATTATTCTACAACCAACATGTATATCAATCAATCATCTAGCATATACATCTAAACCTCTTCCAGTCCAGTGTCTGAACCAGTTTTCTTTGATACCACATTGTACCATACCCCCTTATTATCCCTGACCCCTACTAAAGAAGAAAGAGGTAAGTTACTATACTGACCCAACCCCCAATGTCCCAGTAAAGGAGGCAGGGCCTAATTTTTCGATATTTTTCAACCTCTTTAAAACTTAATATGGATCACATCATTGCATTTGTCTTGATGAGAAATTTCCCATGGTATAAGTTTCATCCCAATCCGAACTTTAGATTAGAATACAAGATCCCTTAAAGGCTCAACCAATAGTTATCTACCAATTCAGTAAGGTTGGCCATGTGGCACCCATGTGGTCCCCGCATGGCCCACCAAGTCATCGTAAAATTCAATTGTCGACTCGTTCATGGTAGCAATAAAACAATGGATGGGCCACCCCAAGGGTTATGGCCAACAGCACCTATATTATATACATATAATGTTTTCCAATATATATATATATATATATATATATATATATATATATATATATATATATATATATATATATATATATATATATATATATATATATATATATATATATATATATATATATATATAGATATATATATATATATATATATATATATATATATATATATATATATATATATAATATATATATATATATATATATATATAGATATATATATATATATATATATATAATATATATATATATATATATATATATATATATATATATATATATATATATATATATATATATATATATATATATATATATAGATAATAAGGTTGAATGCCTAGAGGTTTTTATGAGAACTCCAAAATTGTCGAGGTCTGGGGTCTAAGAGATGGAGACCCCTCCCATCACTTAATAACAAGAGGTTTTGTCACCTTTATCTGTCTCAGAACGGAGGATCCAGGTCCACCACATAAAAAGGGGTCTAGACATTTTCCATAGTCCACACCATAGCAATATATTTGAAGTTATTTAAACTGATTAGAACCTCTAAACCACGTCATTTCTGAGATTTTAATCTCGGGAGTTCATAATGGAGCCTCCCTTCAAAACTTCCAAGAGAAATAATTCAAGGAGCTTACATCCGACCATCCTATGGCAGAGGGATTTCCTCCAAGATTCATCAAATGGCAGAGGGATTTCCTTCAAGATTCATCCATTTGTGAAGGGATTTCATCCAAGATTCATCCAATGGCAAAGGGATTTCTTTTAAGATTCATCCAATGGCCTATTTTCTCATGCACTTAGGTTTTTCCACTCTTGCACTTTTGATAATTTTCAATACTTTTATATGCAACCTATAAACATGGGGGTGTCATTCAATGAACCTCTAACGTATCTTGTGTGTTAGTAGAACACTAAACAATACCCCTAATTTGACTACATATTGGAAAATACCTCTAAAAATAATATTATTGAATACCATAGCAATATGAACCGAATACACCTTACCAATAAAAAAAATCCCATACTTTCACTAGATATTGTAGGTATCCATTTTTTCATTAAAATTTTGGATACCCCTTTATATATTTTCATTAAATTTGAGCTCCATTTTTTATACCTGCAAATATAAAAACCCTTTACCCCCTATATATACCCCAATATATTATATCATTTTTTCCTCAATATATATCCCCCAATATGAATGCACATGGTATGGTATTTCTCCCCCAGTGAAGCCCCCATGGTTATAAAGGTCTGTGCCTGACCTCCAGAGGCTATAACAATTACAAAGTGCATGGGAAATCAGACCATCCTATGGCAGAGGGATTTCCTCCAAGATTCATGGAGTCTCTAGCCTCTATATAGGCCTCATACATACAATACCATGGGTCATTATCATGGTTCCCTCAATACCATCTATCTAATACCATGGGCCCATTACATTATTACTAACTACTTGTGGTCTCTTACATGATACGGGTTAACCACCTTATTTATTACTATGGCCCATCCCATTGTTACATTATTCCCTTGGGTACCTGCCTTTGTACCCCATATTATCCCCCCTAGGTATATAACATTCCACCCCCCCTTAGCATGTTTCATCCTCGAAACATGGGAAGAACACAAATAATAAGATCTACTCAAAAGAGTAGTCCACTGGTACCATGCACGTGCATCTAGCCATCCAAGAGAAAGATGAACCCTCGATCTCGCTGGTGCCTAGCTCACTTGAGATGAAAGTTGACCGTGGCAGCTCCTTTTGTTGATGTGTAGTAGGTGGATCTTCGATGCGGGGTGATGTGGGTGATGATATGTTGAAGTTTTAACCCACGGTGTCTTTTTCTTTAATTCACCCCTTACTGGAGCCTGATTGTTATCTGGTGCATGTTGTGGTGCTTGCTGTGGTGTCTTATCTTCCAATATTACTTCAACCACTGAGCCCTCATTTGATGTATCAGCACCTGTAGCCTTTTCTGCTTCAGTCTCTCTTTGTGTTTGATTGTCGATCATCATTGGCTCATCATCTGATATGTCAGTCCCTGGAACATCTTCTGCTTCAGCCTCCATGGACTTTACCGGTTTATTGACGGAAATATCCTGTAATGTAATTTTCTTCCTTTTATACCAGAGCTTCAGGAATTTCTTCTGCACATTAATATTTATAGTACCCACTAATTCCATCCATGGGTATCCCAAAACAACATCCTCATTAGCCATATCTGAAGCATAAAAATTAGAATGCAATACATACTTGTCCATAGAAATCTTCAAATCTTTATAAACTTGCACCTGCTCATTATTAACCTGTGTGTGCTCCATGTGTCTCACTGGCACTTGTAATTTTTTTACCAAGTTGACATTTATGATATTTTGCTTGCAACTCGGATTTATAGACATAATGATTTTCTCCTTCTGAATCAATCCATGAACCTACAATAAGGATACACCAGTAGAAAATAACCCCTTACATGTCTCATTCTCCTTTTTTCTAGTATGAGACCATTTGTCTAAAAGGAATCTTTCATATTCGGCCTCTGAAAGTTTGAGCAACTGCTTGTTGTCAAATGAGCACCACCATTTGGAAGCCTCATCTTGAAAATTAAGCGGTACTATACCCCTCCAAAATTCCCCATATTTGAACTTTAGTCTCTCTATGAATTCTTCAATAGTAGGGCTATCATCTTTCCCTATAAAATTAAGATCCTCCATGAAGAGGGTTTGAGAAAAATTCACTTACTTGGCGAAAATTTGAAATGGCCACAATTCCGTCAATATTGCTCAGAATCTCTATTATGACCTATTTTCAGAAATGAAACAACCATTCTGCATCTTCCCATGTGGTAGAAATCCCGATCTAGGCACTGGAATTTTAGATCCGAGCTGCAACTCTCCCGTCGTCACCAAATATTCTTAAAAAAGAGCTGATTTTAAATCAGCGATATCTCCCTCATCCGGACTCCGATTCGACTAATGTTTTTTTGAAATCGAGTATTTTTTCACAAAGAATTCATATCTACAATTATATTTTTCAGATTTTGCCCCAAAACATACAAATCTGTGCTGCAAGCTCGCTGCCCTGAAAAAATATCTACAACACCACTGATTTTTAGATCAGCGATATCTCCTTCATCTGGACTCCAATTCAGCCGATTTTTTTTTTTTGAAATCGGGTATTTTTTCACAAAGAATCTAGATCTGCAAATAGATTTTATAGATTTTGCCCCAAAATGTATAGATCTGATCTACAAACTCGCCACCCCAGAAAGATGTCTACAAAAAATAAAAGAAAGAAATTCTCCACTTTCGCCCAAGAAAGTACTCCGATACCACTTGTTATAGATCTGATCTGCAAATATAAGACAATGCAAATAACCCAAGAATAACAAGATCTGAATAGATAGAAATGTTTCTTTATTGATATCAAACCCTTAAAGTAGGGCAACACCATATAATCACTCCTTAAGGAAGGAGAACACTCCACAAGCCATATGCCTGTTCATACAATAATCCTTGACATCTCTCAATGTGGAGTCTCTAGCCTCTATATAGACCTCATACATACAATACCATGGGTCATTACCATGGTTCCCTCAATACCATCTATCTAATACCATGGGCCCATTACATTATTACTAACTACTTGTGGTCCCTTAGATGATACAGGTTAACCTCCTTAATTATTACTATGGCCCATCCCATTATTACATTATTCCCTTGGGTACCTCCCTTTGTACCCCATATTATCCCCCCTAGGTATATAACATGTATAGCCTCGGCCCATCACAGTTGATGCCTTGCATCAGGGTCCAGGGATACCCCTCTCAATGTTTCATATGGTCTAGTCCCTTCATAGCATGTAGCCTATGAGATTAAACATTATGTATTGGTATAGGAACATTGGTTCATCCCTCTTGAGCTTTTCAACTAGGAAATAAGGTTTAAGAGCTTAATTGTTTCATATGAAGCTTTACATTTCTTTTATCAGGGGTTATTTTATTTCTCATACTCAGGCATATAGACAACTTGCATGCTCAGAACTAGCACAAGAATAATCCATTCCTCAATTAATTAGTCAATCAATCAACCCCTCATACATACATACCATAATATGGGACCATTACACAGATATTGCACACCAAACTATAGGTAGAAAATTTTGAAACAATTAACCTATGAACACATGACCCACTAATGCAACATTACCAACATTACCTAGTAATGCAACATCATTCAATGTCATGCAACAATAGACCTACTATTGCCATAATTTACTTACAGAAGTCACAACCAAGCTAGATCCACAATCTAAAGGGAATTCCTTTTCAGCAGCCTTAGCAGGAAGCCTTATTCAGGACATAGAAGATAGAAAATTCATATGATAGTGAGTGGTTTGTCAGCTAGTCAAGTACAACATAATTCATGGTAAGGGTGGTTTATCATTTGTGTCAAGCACCCCAAGTGTTTTATTAGCCCACAACGAGCACTTTTCTACAGTGGTTTATCAACCCCAGCAAGCACCCTAAGTGGTTTATCGGTTGTTTCCAGCACACCATGAGTGGTTTATTAGCCACAACAAGCACTCATTCCCATCTCCTCTTTCTCTTATGGTCACAATTTTGTATTTCAAGGAAATCCCATTCCCTCAGCTCATAACTCTTTTAAACTTTACTCATGAGCTCCACCAAGAAGAGGTCCAACCCCATATTGTTGTGCATTTTCCTTTTTATTATTTCCTCAGGGGTCTCTTCATGTTCCTCTTGGAATCTTCCTCTTATTTTCTTTTTCTCATTATTTACACCATAAAATTAATTTAAGGTTCCAACTAATCCCACTTGGGTTCATCTTTCCTCTTCCCTCTTATATCATGGATTTTTGGTGCCATGCTTCAGGCCATTACATCATTACATTACAATAATCAAGGGAACAAGCACTAGGGGTGTCACACTGATAACCATTTCCTAAGAATTATCACAAATAGATTCCTGAATTCAATGGCACTAATGCCACCACTATAAAGAAACACATCCATGATTTTTATTGGGAAATGAGTGCAAAGCTAATAATGGAAGAAGATGTATTCATGATGTTTTTTTCCCTAACTTTTGATGGAAACTTTAGAGACTATTATCTTAGCTTTCCCCAAGGTAGTATTCCTAATTGGGATACCTTTCATGAAGCATTCAATAAAATATGGGCCTCATCCTTAGATGGAGGTATCCTCCTTGAGAAATTCCTCCAAGCTAGTGAAACTGAGAAAGAAAGTCTAAAGGAATACACTCAAAGGTTTGATAACCTCCTTAGGGAGATGCCTAAAATATTTAGACCTATTGATGATGCTATCCTTGACAGGTGCATTAGATATCTCCATGGACATTTGAATTGTGCCCTTATGGAAAATGGCCCTAAATACCTAACAAATTCGAAGCTCATGGTGGTTGAAATAGAGAAAACTATAAACAATGCTAATATTGATTTGTTCAACTATCTTAGTACTTGGATTTAACCCAATATCAAACCTAGTTCCCATGTTAATCCTACATTGCAGGCTTTTCCCAAAAATTTGATAAGCTTACAAAAGAATTAATGCGGGATCAAAAGAAATTGATGAATAAATTGTCCATAATACAGAGAGATAATGGATCTCAATCCAATTTCCTTCATAAAGTGCAATATAACAAGGACAAGTCTTCCAAGAAAAGGGCCCCTGAGGGAGACCGTGATAGCCAACAAAGTATTCCAAAAATGTTTTCCCCAACCAACCTGGTAAGGAAAGAATAGTCCCCTTGGTGTCAGCCTTTTAAGGAGCAACACTCTCAAGAATAATGTCCTTAAATCAAGTAGAGGAGGAGGAAGATCCTAATCACTTGAACATACTAAATGATAATTATCCCTTTATCATCTTGCTTGGTGATACCTACTTGCACCCAAAGCCTGATCAAGTCCATAATGTATATTCTAATGATCAAGCTAAGACGATCATGGTTGGTGAGAATAAGGAAGGTTTAAAGGTCAGAAATATTCTAGGGGAAATATTGACCAAGCCCAAGCAAGTTCTAGCTTTGGTAATGCATCCAAAAAGAAGGACAATTCTCAAGAACAAACTCAAAATAAACCTAAGTCAAAGCCTAGAAATAATGATATTTCATTGGATATGGATATGACAATTTTTTTGGCTAAGGTTGATGTGCAAGTCCCTCTTATAGAGATGGAAAACATTTCTTCCCAAAGGAGGAAAATTAGGAAGGCATTTGACTTTGAGGATGAGCCTAAGGATCCTCCTATTATTATTCAGAACATGTACTTGATAATGGTGGTCATGAGATATTATTGTTATCTCTACTGATCAATAATATTATATTGCATAGTTGTATGCTTGATTCAAGTGCCTCAACAAATGTTGTGTCATTAAAGGTCATATGTCGGTTAGAAATGGACATCACTAGACCATATAGGAATGTGTGTGGCTTTGACTCCAACTCTATTATTGTTTATGGCCTTATTAAATATGTGAATATATATTTGCAACTGACAAGGATATTTCTGTAATGATGGATATTGTATTCATTGATGTTCCATATGTCTGGGGTATGTTATTATTAAGAAAATGGTGTGCATCAATAGGTGGCCAGTTGCAAATGAATTTGTTAAATGTCATTATTCCAAATTCTAATGGGACATTGTTTGTGTTATATGGGGAACATCATATTCTTGATCATGTTCAAGACATTGAACCTTTCCCTTTCCCTACCCTTAATAGTAATAAGGCGATTGTTACAAAAAACTAAAGTTTGTGAGTCAAAAACCTCTTAGAGAGCCCCTAAAGTCATTAAGCCTCCTATTTCACAATAGCTCTACCATATTAACAATTCAAACTCAAGGCTGACCATCTCCAAAAACAAGTGGATCCAAAAACCAAAGAGGGAACACTAAGTAGGTGACCTTTTCCTAGTTGATATAGACATTATTCCCTCACATTATGTTTTTGAGTCAACATTTCAAGCCAGCAATCATCCTGATGATGAGACACACTTGTTGGCTTGAAATGTCAACTCAAAAACATAATTTGATGGATCTGAACATCTCACATTAAAATTTCTCATCTCATATAAACCTGAACTCTAAAATTCATTATTCCCATTAGAATCCATGGAAAAGTAGGTGTGGTATATTTTTATATTGCTAAGCTTGATGGTGAACTTTTCCTTCACTAGTAAAAGGGAGTTTCCTAACTTTGTTTGATGGAAACTAACTCTAAAATGCATAGAAATTAATTTCGTTGCATATTGTGTGATCATCCTAAAACCTCTCATTTCATGTTATGTTTCATGATCAATTATATTGCATTTAGTATAAATATTGTTTTATTTACATATTTATATTTTCATATAAAACATGGGTGACACCCTACACCTAGTGCACATGCTCCTAAACAAATTGATTGGAATGTGGAGGTTACATATTTACAAGCCTAGGGATTGTTGAATTTCTCATGAACTCCTCATTCTAGTTATTGGATCATGTGCTCTATAGTAAGCTCAGGTCCTCGAGTTTGAGCTAGATGTTACCCACCAAAATGGGTAAACTTGTAGGAGAAAAACTTTCTCCTACATTTGATAGCCAACTAATCATCTAGATAGCCATCAACCCATGCAAGCCACCATTGGCTAATGGTATGTCGTATATCTCTACCACTTGCATCAGCCATGTGCTTCTCACCTTTCTGGCATTAGCACTCGGATGAAGGTGGGTTTCCATTCCAAAGGTACTTTGATCATTTTGCAATCGGGTGCTTACACTTGTTTATCTTTTTGAATTTAATATGGATTATCGGTTATCTGGAAGATTGATATATTTTGACCATGACCTTTTTCTCTCACCTTACTTTGGGGATTAATCTTTGATCCTAGTCTAGTGGGACCACCCAGGCCTTTGGGTATAGGAGGGGAACTATCTAGGAAGCCTTGATGGAGATACCATAGCTCCATATTCCCATATGTCATAAATAAAACATTTCATTTTAAATTACAACCCCATATCTCACCTCCATTCTACCTGTATGACTTGTCATTAGTTGTGTGGGATTTGGCATTCATATGTCCACATACCTGGGTAGGGCCCTGAAACTTTGCCCTGGGTGGTTGATGTAGCTAAAAGAAACAGAAAGAGCATATCATGGCCACAATAATATAAAAGATAGAAAAATAAAAATGCAAAATATGGTCAAGGACATAAAGATAAGCACGTTGGGAAAATCCTAGCATGAGCTTTACCTCGTTCATGTAGCCATCATCTGGTTGTTGAGCACATGATGCTCCATTACATCAAATGAAGGAACCCTTGCATGTCCCAACCTTGATGAGCAATAAACTAACTCATCTTAAAGTGGTGATAAAATGTTTACATCATAAAGAAAGCTCTAACCCTTGAGCTATAAGCAGTAATACAAGGAAAAATAAAATAAAAGGTGCACAAGAGGGTGTGGAAAAAAAGGCCGAGATGGTAACGTATGCATCCATGAATGCTCCCTCCTCACATATAAACATTTAGGATGTTCACACCCTCATCAACTAGTCCCTTAAGCCATGGCACTTAGCCATGAAGTCCTATCCCCTCCATTACCAACATTACTTCTCAATAACACCTATCATTTGAAGGGTGGAACAAGGAAATGTTACTTCCCATTAGGGGATAGATGCACCTAATAGGGTTGACCTTTAACCACTCCTACCTAGGGATAAAACATATTTGTGAGATTAGGGTCTTGCTTTTGGAAGGGGATCATTGTTTGAAGTATTAAATTTCCATTAGCATTCAATTTTGGTTTGCTTAGATGCATTATTGATGTTGGTCCCTAATGACTGGTTGCTTTCACTAGAATCCAAGTTGTTATTTTTAGGTGGTTCATCATCCCAGGGCTTGGGCACATACTCCATAGGTACCTAGGCCCTCCAAAAAAGTATATTGGCACAAAAATTTCAAGAGTTGAGACTCTTTTTCCTCCCAACAACATCATTGGATGACACATGTTCCAAACCACCACCAACACCCAAAACATTGGTTGACATGTCCCAAATTTGATTATTTTTCGGGATGACATAACTGGACCCAGCATGCCCCTAGGTTGACCTTGACACAACTTGATGGATGATAATTTATTTAGAGCTAATAGGAGGATGGTATCCCATTGAGATACTAGGGAGGGCTTGTTGCACCTAATAACCCGTAAACTTAGAGTAGAGGAGGCCACCTTTAGCAGTTGGAGACTCATGGAGACCACTTTGTGGAACCCCCGCTGGATCTTGGGACCCCACAGGAGAAAATGTGGTGAATTTGAGGAAAAAACCTCAAATAATGGACCTTATATGCTTCTACACCATCTTGTACACCTCATCATGCTTGGAAATGACATTTGGAGCACTTGCGTTAGATGACATCAGCCGTAAAGAGATTAAGTCTCACACATGTGGGATAATTAGGGCAAATTTTCCTAAAGATATTGGGTTAGATTGTAACCCAAGTACATTTTATCATATAACTTGTTTTTAGTGACTTTTCAGGCTAATTATTAGTCATAGTCCTCATATAAATGGAGGATAGACTCATTTGTATAGGATCATAATCATTTGTGACTATTTCAAACCTATTTTGGCCTCCTTAAATTCTGGTGGAGATGTGACTCTATGATGTACTTTTCTATTTGGAGCTATTTCTTTAGCCTTGGAGTTATTACTTTGGAACAATAAAGGCTTTTGTGTGCATTTTATCTTGTAAGTGTGCCTTGGATTTGATAAATTTTTATTCTTGTGTCTAGTGTCTGCAATGATTTATTATCTAGGGTTTCCATTGCGCTAGCTATTGTTGACAAATTTATGGAATATAGATAAAATAATTGTATGCATTACTAATTAGTAAAATGTGAATGGAAATCCCCTTAGTGTATCTCTAAAATAGTTCTCCTAAGTGTTTTTGTTCCCTCTCAAAAGTAATAGTTAGGGTTTTGAAAGCTAGGGATTCATTATTCCCTTACTACTTACCAAGGCTTAGCATATTTTTCACTCCCATAGACTCCATTATCCCAAGGACAAGGAACTTTCTTTGTCACTTTGTTGATCATCCATGAAATTTACAATAAATCTGATTTTATCTCTCCTAATATAATTTTCAGCCCCTTAAGGTCAAGCCACTAGATTAGGCTAGGGCATGTATTGACATAGTGCTAAAGTTTGGGCTTGTGGAAGGATTCAATATTCGAAGGAGTGTTGGTTGCCTCAAAATAAACCTCTTTTAGTGGACAATCCATTCATTTAAAGGCTAAATCATTTTTCCCTAGATATATCTTGCCCTAAGAAAACCCTAGTTTACCCAAGGCTTCAACTTGGGGCTTGTTGAAGGGTTTGTGTTCCATTGGTTGCTGATATTCATCATTTGTAAGCCTTTTCTTGGAATTTTAACTCTAGGTTAATTAATTTGGATTGTTATCTCTCAATCCCTAGATCATGTGTGACATAAATTATCCTTATTAGATGATGTGAATTTTCATATTACACTTGTTGAGCCTTATTTTTGGAAGGAGTAGTCCTCTATAATCCTTTCTTGTCATCTTGATCCTTGAACTTGATATATCCTTAGGTGGCCTATATAAACGGAATCATCCCTAGTTGTGAAAGTCCACAAAAGAGTAGGAGGTAGTGGTTGTGGTGACAATGGGCCACACCCCATTATTTTCCCTTGATCTAGTTTTCTCCTTGTAGGTCACCCCTTACAAGACCTACTATATTTTGAGAAAAAAAAATCAGGGAGGGATTGAGTCAACCTCATCATAATTTTAATATTTAGGTTCACCCTTTTTGAAGATAATATCTCTAACGGAAAGATATATCCTCTCTTTTTTTACCCCTGAATTTGATCCTATCAAGTCCCTTGGTAGTTCGTCTGGTGATGCCATAACTCCAATAAAGAGGAAGACTACCAAGAAGGCCATTCAATATTCTACATCTCCCATTAATCCTACTAGTCTTTTGGTTAGGAAACTATTTGTTGATAACACCACTCCTTTCACCATGGATAGGCCATGGCTTATAGCTCCATGCAGACCTTTGGATTTGAATTGTCTCCTAAATTCCCCACATCCACTGCATGAGAAGTATCATGACTGGATTCTAAAATTCAATGGAACTGATGCCACCACCACAAGGAAACACATCCATGATTTTTATTGAGAAATGAATGTAAAGCTAATAATGGAAGAAGATGTAGTCATGATGTTTTTTTCCCTAATTTTTAAGGAAATGCTAAATACTAGTATCTTAGTTTCCACAAGTTAGTATCCCTAATTGGGATACATTTCATTATTTATTCAAGAAAATATGGGTCGCAACCTTATATGGAGGTATCCTCCTTCAGAAATTCCTCCAAGCTGCTAAAACTGAGAAAGAAATTGTGAAGTAATACACTCAAAGGTTTGATAACCTCCTTAAGGAGATCCCTTAAATATTTAGGCCTATCGATGATGTTATATTTGATAGGTACATTAGATCTATCCATGGAAATTTTACCTATGACCTTATGGAAAAAGGCCCTAAAGGCCTGGCAGAAGCTAAACTCATGGATTTTGAAATAGAGCAAAATATAAGCATTTCTAGTATTGATTTTTTCAACTATCCTAGGTCTAGGATTGAACCAAAGATAAAACCTAGTTCCCAAGTTGATCTTGCTTTGTAGGATTTTGCCCAAAAATTTGATAATCTTACAAATGAATTAATGTAGTGTCAAAAGACATTAAGGAACAAATTGTCAATAATAGAGAGAGATAAGGGATCTCGATCTAATTTCCCTCCTAAAGTGTAATTCAACAAGGACAAGTCTTTCAATAAAAGGGCTCATGAGGGAGACCGTGCTAACCATCAAAGTGTTCCAAACACGCTTGACTTAACCAACCTTTTAGGGAAAGAAGATTCACATTTGTTTCATCCTTATGAGGAGAAACACTCCCAAGAATAATGTCCTTACAATTAAGTAGAGGAGGAGGAATATCCTAAGCACTTGAACATAATAAATGAAAATGTTCCCTTTACCATCTTGCTTGGTGATACCTACTTCCATCCAGATCCTTATCAATTCCATAATCTATATGCTAATGATCAAGTTGAGCCAATCATGGTTGTTGATCATAATGGAAGTTTTAAAGGTATGCAATATTCTAGGAGAAATATTGACCAAGTCTAAGCAAGTTCTAGCTTTAGTAATGCAACCAAAAATAAGGAAAAAATCAAAATAAACCTAATTCAAAACCTAGAAACAATGATATTGCAATGGATGTGGATATGAAAAATGTTTTGGCTAAGATTAATGTGCAAGTCCCTCTTATGGGGATGGAAAAGATTCTTACCCAAAGGAGGAAAATTAGGAAGGAATTTAACTTTATGGATGAGCATGAGGATCCTCCCATTATTCTACAAAACTCATACTTTGGTAATGGAGGTCATGAGTCATTCTTGTTATCTCTAGTGATCAATAATCTTATATTGCACAATTTTATGCTTGATTCAGGTGCCTCAACAAATGTTATGCCATTAAAGGTCATGCATCAATTAGAAATGGACATCACTAGACCTTATAAGAATGTGCTTTGTTTTGACTCCATGCCTATTCCTGATTATGGCCTTATTAAATATGTGAAGATATATTTAGCAACTAACAAGGACATTCCTGTGTTGATGGATATTGTAGGCATCGATGTGCTAGATGCCTAGGGTATGCTACTATCAAGTAAAGGGTGTGCATCAATAGGTGGCCAATTGAAAATAGATTTTTCATATATCATTATTTCAAATTATGATGGGATGCCCTTTTTGTTATATAGGGAACCTCAAATTATTGATCATGTTGAAGGCATTGAGCCTTTCCATTTCCCTACCCCTAATAGTAATAAATCCATAGTTAGAAAAAACTCGAAGTTTGAGTCAAAAACTGATTAGAGGACCCCCAAAGTCAATTAAGCCTCCTAGTTCACAAGAGGTTTGCTTTATTAAGAAGTCAAACTCAAGGCTGATAATCCCAAAAAAACAATGGGTCCAAAAACCGAAGAGAGAACACCAGGTAGTTAATATTGTCCTAGTTGATAAAGGCCTTATTCTAGTTATAATCCATGGAAAAGTAGGTATGGGATACTTCTATATTTTTAAGCTTGATGGTGAACTTTTTCCTTCACTAGTAAAAATGGAGTTTCCTGACTTTATTTGATGGAAACTAACTCTAAAATGTATAGTAGTTAATTCCATTACATATTGTATGAGCATCCTAAAACATTGTATTTATTATTATGTTTCATGATAAATTGGAATGCATTTAGTATAAATATTATTTTTATGTATGGATTTATATCTTCATATAAAACATGGGTGATGCCCTACACCTAGTGCACAGGCTCCCAAATAAGTTGATTAGAACGTGTAGGTTGCAAGTCTACGAGACCAAGGACTGTTGGAGTTATCATGAACTCCCTGTTCAAGCTATTGGATCATGTTCTCTATAGTGACCTCGTGTCCCTAACTTGGAGCCAAATGTTACTCATCAAAATAGGTAACCCTATAGGACAAAACTCATATCCTACATTTGATAGCCAATCGATCAGCCAAATAGCTAGCAACCCCTACTAGCCACCATTAGCTGATGATATGCCATATATTCCTGCCACTTGCTTTAGCCATGTGCTTCTCACCCATCCAACATTATCATTTTGATGAAGGTGTTTTTTCATTCTAAAGGTACTTTGAACATTTTTCAACCATGCAGTTATACTTGTTTGTTTTGGGGCATTTACTATAGATTATGGAGTGATCTGGAAGATTGATAGAGTTTGACTGTGATCATGTTCTCGTACCTTACCTGGGGGATTAATATTTTATCTTGATCAAGTGGGACCTCCCTTAAGGCCCTTTTGGTATAGGAGGGCCACTACTTGGGAAGCCCTAATTGAGATAGCATATTTCCATCTTCCCATATGTCATAAATAACACCTTCCATTTTACAATACAAGCCCATATATCACCTCCATTCTTCTGCTATGACTTGTCATTGGTTATATGATATTTGGCACTCATATGTCCACATACCTGGGTAGGGACCTCAAACTTTGCATTGGGTTGTTTATGTAGCTAAAGAAAGAGAAAGAGCATATCATGGACACAACAAAATAAAAGAGAGAAAAAATAAAAATGCAAAATATGGTTAGGGACACAAAGGTTAGCATGTGAGAAAAATCCTATCATGAGCTCTACCTCACTCATATGGCCATAACCCAGTTCCTAAGCACATGATGGTCCATTACATCAAATGAAGTAACCCTCGCATGTCCCAACCCCGATGAGAAATAAACTGACTCATCTTAATGGAGTAATAAAACTACTACATCACACAAAGAAAGCTCTAACCCTTGAGCTATAAGAAATAATAAAAGGAAAAAACTAAGAAGAAGTAAAAGGTGCACAGGAGGGGTAACTCACGCATCCACAAATGCTCCCTCATCACATCTATACACTTAGGATATTGACACCCTTATCATATGGTCCCTTAAGCAATGGCACTTGGCCATAAGTCTTATCCCCTCCATTACTATCATTATTATTCACTAACACCTATCAATTTAAGAGTGGACTAGGGAAATGACATGAATTCCCCTTAGGGGTTGGAAGCACCTAATAGGGTTGATATTTAACCACCCCTACCTAGGGAGAAAACATCTTTACAAGATCAGGGCTTGATTTTGGAAGGGGATCCTTATTTGAAGTATTAAATTCCCCTTAACATTCAATTTTTGTTCACTTAGATGCATTATTGAACTTGGTCCCTAATGAATATTTTCTTTCACTAGAATCCATGTTGTTCTTGTCAAGTGGTTCAGAAACCCAAGGCTTTGGCACCTACTCCATAGGTACCCAGGCCCTTTAGAGAAGTGTATTGGCACAAACAAGTGAAGTGTTAGGAATCTTGGGCCTCCTAGCAGCATCATTAGATCACACTTGTCCTAGAGCACCTACAACACCCAATATGTTGGTTGAATTTGTCCCAAATTTGATGATTCTTCAGGATGACAAAGTTGGACCCAACATTCCCAAGGTTGGCCTTGGCACAACCTGATGGGAAGTGGTTGAATCAGATCCCGAATGAGGGTAGCCTCCCATTGAGATGATAGGGAGGGATTTTGTCACCTAAGAACCCCCTAACATTGGAGTAGAGGAGCCCACATTTTTCAGCAGGAGACTCATGGAGATAACTTTGTGGGACCCCACCTGGATCTTGGGACCTAGTAGGAGGATATGAGGTGATTTTTAGGGTTGGCCCTCAAATCATGGACTATACATGCTTCTACACCATCTTGGACACCTCATCACCCTTGGACATGGCATTTGGAGAAATTACATTGGATGGTGCCAACCTTAGAGAGTTTATGACTCACGAGTGTGGGATAATTAGGGCATATTTTCATAAAACTAGTGGATTGGCTTGTAACCCAAGTAAATTTTATCATCTAACTTATTTTAGGGGTTTTGTAGGCTAATTATTAGTCAAACTCATAAAATAAAGGAGAGACTCATTTGGATTGGATCATCATCACTTATGACTATTTCAGCCTTCTTATATTCTTATGGAGATGTGACTCTATGGTGTACTTTTATATTTGGAGCCATTTATTTGGTATTGGAGATGTTACTTTATAACAATAAAGGCTTGTACATGCATTGTTTCTTGTAAGTTTTCCTTGGATTTGATAAATTTTTATTCTTGTGTGTAATGTATGGAATGATTTATTATCTAGAGTTTCTATTGTGCTAGTTATTATTGATCAATGTATGGAATCTAGATGATAGTATTGTATGCATTACTCATTATTAGAATGTGAATGAAAATCTTCATTTATATTGCAACTATCTCTCCCAAGTGATTTTGTTCCCTCACAAAACTAATAGTTAGGGTTTTGAAAGTTAGGGCTTCATTATTCCCTTACTCCTTATCAAGACATATAATATTTTTCACTCCCATAGACTTCATCATCCCAAGGACTAGGCACTTTCCTTGTCAATTTGTTGATAATCGATCAAATTTACCATAAATATGATTTTCTCTCACCTAATCTGATTTTCGGTGCCTTAAGGTCAAGCCACTAGCAAGGGATAGGGCACAAATTGACCTAGTGTTGAAATTTTAGCTTGTGAAAGGATTCAACATTTGAAGGAGTGTTGGTTGCCTCAAAATAAACCTATTTTAGTGGTCAGTCCATCCATTTCAAGACTAAATCCTTTTTCCCTAGGAAAACCCTAGTTTTCCCAAGGCTTCAACTTGGGACTTGTTGAAGGATTCTTGTTTCATTGTTTGTTGATATTCATCATTTGGAAGCCTTTTATTGGCCTCTTGAATCTAGTTTAATCCATTTGGCTTGCAATCTCTCGAGCCCTGGAACATTTTTGCCCTAAATTGGCCTTATTTGAGGATGTCAACTACCTTATTATACTTGTTTAGTCTTGTTCTTAGAAATAGTTGTCCTCTATAAACCTTTATTTTCACCTTGATCCTTGAACGAGTTATATCCTTAGGTGGCCTATCTAAAGGGAAGCCTCCCTAGTGTTGGAAGTCCACAAAAGAACAGGAGGTAGTGGTTATGGTGACAATGGGTCACACTTCATTTTTATCCCTTGATCTAGTTTTCTCCTTGTAAGTCAATTTTGAGGCAATAATACAAACTTATCACATCCCCTTAAGTGGATCATTCATTTGAAAATAAGAATGAAAACCCTTAACAATTTTGGGCCATTGCCAAACTAATTTACCATGATTTAAAATAGATATGGTGTAAAAGAGTAGCATATTAAACTTCTAAAAATGGAAGCATGAGTTCAATAAAACATTAACCCAATTTAATTAAACCCGTGGAAATGGCATGCATCTTCTAACATTAAGTAAATTATTGCACAACATAAGTATTCCATTTATTTACATTAAAAAAATAGAATTAAAATTCATATTAATAAGTAGAAATAGGATGCTTATATTTTAACCAAAAGAAATCCAAGGAAGTAGTAAGTATGAGCAATTTCCCACCCAATCATGGGAATTTAGTGTGAATTCCAACCCAGACCTAAGTTATGTGGCCACCAAGGCAAAGGAATCAAGCTACAAACACACAACTCACTCAATACAACTTAATTACTCGCAAGCTCAAATAAGTTGCTTACTATAGGGAACTCATCCAATCATCAATTAGTCATGGTATTCTCATCCATTACACCACACAATGCAAGGAAGATATTGCATTCTCTACTCAGCATTCCATTGAGAATGTTAATTAGCATAAATTTGAGGTCTAAAATGGGTCTCTTAAAATTGTAAAAAATGATTATTGTCAACCAATAGAATTAAAGATCTTGATGCCAACCCCAAGGGTGAATAGTGTTGGAAGGAAAGAAATAAAAAAAATTTCTCATGCATGGGCTTGCTTAAAGGATCAAGTGTAGTACCCATCAAAATTAAATTTAGCATCCTACAAGCACCTAGAATTTATATTTTTGATAAAACCCTCATCCAATACACACAAAATACATGGAAAACATATTTCTAGAAGATAGAATAATGTTTTTCCATTTATTTTCAATTTATCTCATAATATATATGTACTCTTTGAAAGAAAACTTTAATTCTACATCCAATTATTACTTCTACTTATAAGGAGATAAATTAAAATTACTTAAAAAAAATAGTAGTTTTCTTTGTTTTCCTTTGTAATTCTTAACTCTTAGTTTATTATTTTCCTTAGGAGGCCTATTTTAAACCACAATTTTCCTCTAATAGTTCCTTTCTAGTGCTCTTCAATGTAGTAAAAGTGACTCATGAACAAGATACAAATTGTATGCAAAATGCATTTTTAAGAATTGATTAATAATTAGGGCCTATGTGTGAAGGATGATTAAGGCCTAAATTTCGAGAGTTACCATGCACTACTAAAATTTTGGGGATGTCAGTAGTAACAGTTATTGGACTACTACTTAGGAGGAAAATTGATATGTTGTTGATCTAGTTTCAAGGGTAGAAGTATTATTATTACTCCAACGACTTCTTACTTTTCTAGTTTAAAATCAAGGAAGATAGGGAATCTTACTTTTCTAGTTTAAAATGAGGGAAGATAGGGAATACATTGCATGTGGTTGCTTTTTTTTCCAACGACAAAAATTAGTAACTTTCTATTAATAAGAATGAAAAGTTACATTGTGAAAGAATTTAGGAATTGTCCTAAGGGACCCACGGTGTGTGTACACAAACGTAGTAGAAAAGCTACTAAAAATAAAAATAAAAATAAAAAAATTACAGATTGCCATAAACTGGAATTTTCTTTTTTTTCCTTTCTTCTTTTGGACTTTTTTCTAGACCCCAAGAGTTGGAGTAGTAGAGACAATTGCCACATCATTATTTCTGGAAATGTTTGGAGCTTCTTTATTTGAGTAACTTTCCAATACTTGGGATCGCTTAACTCCACCTGTGCCTTGATTGTTGTATTTTTCCTCTAATGGGGTTTCAATGTTCGGAGCAGTTGTTGAGCTTTTTGGATTCTCTACATGTTTGTTATGTTCTTCCACCTTTTCTTCTCCCTCCTCTTGGGGTCCTTCTTATTTTTTTCTCTCTGATCGTTGTTGGGTTTCATCCATTTCTTCATCCTCTTCATCTGAGGATGGGGTTCTGGAAATTGCCCTCCTTTTGGTTTTTGGGGTACCTGGCATATAAAGGTAGTGTTTTCAAAATCTAAAACCTATGTCCACTTAAAATCGTTTTTTTCTTTGCTTCTTTGCATGTATTTTGCAAGTGCCCTATTTGGTGGCAAGCCTGGCATATAAAGGTATTGTTTTCAAAATCTAAAACCTATGTCCACTTAAAATTTTTATGTGTCAAATGAATACCTTGTGGAAGGCCTTTGCTTAAGTCCATCTCCACACAAATTCGGGAAAAAGTGAAGATCCCTTTTTCCATTTTTTCTTGATCCAACTTTACGAATCAGCTTCAGGAATCTTAATCTTCCCAGAGAATTCCCAGAGAGCTTCTAATGCCTTCTAGGAGTAGATGGTGCCAAAAAGGCAGTGGGAGATTATGTAGCCTTACCCAAAGATGCATTTTTAAACAACCATTGAGTTTGCATCAAAACTAGGGAACCATGGGGTTACGAAGAGACCTGTCGTCCATGGTCGGTCATTTATGACATGATTGTAGTATTTTTGGGAATCAAACTAAACCACAAAAAAAACCTTTTGCAAACAGATAAATATCAAAGTCTCTGATCAGTTGAGGCAGATCCACTCATGTAGATCTTCACGTAGATCTTCAGGTTTGGGCCAGAAACCATTAAATAGACAAATGATAGCTTGTTCTTGTAAGGTATTGAAGAGACCACTTACTTTTGATAGTTCTACCATGTACGGACCTAGAATTGTCACCTTTTCTACCATGTATAGACCTAGAATTGTTAGATTTGGGATTTGTTTGTCCTGGGTGCCATCTTTCCCTCTTAATACATCTTTGAAAAAAAATTGACCCTTGTCTGACAATGTTAATCTGATTGATGTGCTTACTCCTAAGGTACCTCCTTGTAACCAAAGATTCTAGATAGTGGTGGAGTTCATAGTATTTCAAAAAATCTCTTCTTGCAACATTCCCCATAAAAAAAATTTAACTTTGTAATGTAACAGAAATACCTGTGATATTTTGGGCATTTCGCTATCTGACACTTGATCTTGGGCATTTTGCTCTCTGACACTTGATCTGTACTCCGAACTCTTAACATTATCAATTCCCGAGAAATATCTTTTAATAAAAACCCGAAACAAATCCCCTAGGTCTGCCGGTGTGCCCCCGCCTTTGGACTTTTATGCCCTATTTAAACTAGTGTTGGTTTGCTTTGCGATTAATGACTCTGTCCAAAACCCTAGGTTGTATAGGTTGTATGGGACCGTGCTCCGCTCAGTCTCTGCTCAATCTATCAAACTTTTCCCTTTGATGTTGGAGATGTATGTTTTCTTTGCATGCAGCTCTTGACCACTGCATGTCCATCGTTCAGATTCATAGGTTGTCCCTTCGGAAAAAAATCCATTGTCTGCCGTCCATCTTTCCTCCCATAAACAGATCTGCAGAGATTTGAGCCTTTCTTCCGCCGAGTCCTGTTTTGTTTTTGTGTATACTGCAGACCTCTCATCGATCCTTTTAAAGGTTCTTGGAGCCATCCAGCGGCACGTTCCGCAGACGTTGCAGCCATTTTCCACGTAGTAAGCGTCGTCGTTGTTTTGCGTACTCCTTTCAGGTCTAATTGATGACCGGATTAAGATCTTCGCTGAAGAGAAAATGGAAAAATCCATCAAGGTTGAGGCCCTGACGTTCGATGACGCTCACGTGCCTGTGTTGCCATAGCACTTCCATGACATGAACGGCATCCTTCTCAGTGGCATCATTCTGCCCTTGAACTTCGAGGAGAAATCAGTGGAGAGACTCGACGGTTTTCTGCCCGCCGCTCTCCGAGTACTTGTTCAACAAATATTTGACGTCCCCGGGCGGGCTCAGGGCGGCCGATTCAGTTGTCGGGAGCCTCGATTCAGATACCTCCAGAACCTCCAAGCCACAATCTTCCCCGATTGTGTCGCATGTGATTGGTTATAATAGCAAGGGGAGAAAATGGAATGTGTCAACTCCCAGCATAAATTCTTCGACTACTTTGAGATACTAAAATGAAAATGTGCAGTGTGTTTGAGATCCTAGAATGAAAAGGATTTGTTTTTTTTTTTATTTTTTTGGAAGTTTTTACGGTATTGGTCTAATTTCTCTGAAATCGGGCAGGAATTTATTGAAATCACAAGTTTGATGGTTAATTCTCTTCCAGGGCGCTGAATCCATATATACAGTGAAAAAACTAGTTTAAATAACACATCAAGATTTCACCTCAAATTTTTCAACCAGATTCGGGCGCCAGAAAATCCAAAAAATCCTAGTAAAAACAACTACAAATGAAAATGAGCTAGTTCATAAGTTGGTGTGAATGAAAACGGGCTAGTGTGTTTGAGTTCCTAGAATGTTCCTAGAATGAAAATGAGCTTCTCACTAGTTTCAGAGGAGAAAGGATGGTTAAGGGAAAAATATTATTCTATGGAATATAAAACTTAGTTTTTTCTTAATTGAGTAGTTTTATGTTGACATTTATGAGTCTTTGAATGCAAAATTTCACAAATACCAAGTCGGAACTAGAAATTGGTTTGGTAAAAACATAGTAGGATAAGGGGAGAATGTGACGTGTTCGTGCTTAACCTATCAGGTTTTTGTTAAGAGATTGCAGCTCATTGGACATCAAGATAAAATCTGGCCTACCTACTTTCCAATCATACAAGGCCATGAAACAACCTATATATTCTAAAGCTACCTGAGGACACAAGGATTACAATCTAGTCAAATGTAGACTTTTGAGCTATAAAGATGGATTAAAGTTAGATTCAATGTGTTATATTATATAACTTCATATGCTACAACATTTGGGAAGAAATAAGTAGGCATTCACAATGTAAGGCCGATTTGGTGGTTAGGTCCTCTTCCCATTAAAATTTTCATTTATGAAATCTAAAAAGACAAGAATTAAGATTTTTTTGACATGGTTGTCTCCATAACAAATTTTGGGACGATGTTGCATCAAAAATGGATAGTTCAATTAGATGAGGGATAATAAAGGACAAGTTATTTTATAGCTTAGAGGCTAATTTTCCTATGAGATGTTTCCTTGTTATTGAAGTAATTCATTTAGTGTTATCATATTAAAATGGTGTAAACAATCCCATCAAAGGATATTTTAAAATCCAAAGACATGAGAGTCTTTGTTATAACATGTATATTATAGTATGGAAGTGCGTTTTTCTTGCTTATGTCTCTAGCTCATGTTATAGGTTGCACTATACCCTTTATTATTTTTTCTTATGTATTACTTTTCAAAGAATGAAATCATTATCTATTTTTGCAACTAAATTTCTAGATCATAAATTTGTGCTAGTTGAGCAAATAAACCAACTTTTTTATTTTTTTCATGTAGTCATATAATGTTATCTTGAGAAAGAGAAGTACTCAAATTAGTAAAATGGTGTGTGCAAATGGATGCAAGGCAATTCTCATTGTAATTTTCTTGCACAAAAGTAAAAAAAAAATATTGTGTAGTAGTTATATGTATGTGTATTTTGGTTGTATATTTTAACATATATTAGAGCTTATAAGAGATTAAATGTTCTTTCTAACTTAATTATGTCAATATATTATGAGGTTATTCTTTAATTTCACTAGACTATGTAATATGGGTAAAGTAATTGATAGGAAAATTGAGTCATTTATCTTTTAGTTACCACTATATATTTTCAATCTTTGCTTTTTTATGTTGTTGAACTTCAAATGTGAAGAAGAGTATATTGAAGAGATCGAATTAAAGGAATTGAAATTTTTGTTTAAAGCATAAAAATGTTAACATTTCTTTGGGTCATCCCTCTATATAATTTAGTAGGCACTAACATCTTTATCATTGTTAGGAACTATCCCCTTTGCATGGTAGGAACTAGAAAGAACATTTTGCATTAAATGGAACTTCTACTAAGTGATAATTGAAGGTATATAATATAGAGTAACCTCTCTCCCCTTCAAGCTAGAAAATAACCCTTGATCTAGTAGAAACCAATAAAAGACATTTCAAAGGAAGTAGTGATGGATCCTTTTTATCTAATAATGGTAGGTGTTTCTTATCCTACCATATACATCCTTTTGATACTAGACCCAAGGTTAGGCTTTCATGTGCCCAAACAATATAAAACCAAGCAAAAGGTTTGGAAAACAATGATAATGAAGAAATTCCAATAGTTCACTAGTGCCTTCTAAAATACTCTTCTTTGAATGAAGATGGATAATGAATTTAAAAAACCTATTGTCACTCTATTATGCAAACAATGACCTGGCTACCTATTTATACATGATGACGAGGAGACATAAATAATATTTAAATTCATCCCCTACAAAAATTGGCAAGAACACAGGCCTCACTAATATACAACTAATTTTTATAGCAATTAAGGCAGTACACAACCTACTAGCCATCCTATACTTGATATAATTTAAAATAATGTGTCGACATGAAATTAATGATCATAACATTATTTAAGGCATTACATAACCTACCACCCAACTTGCAATTAATATGATTGGATACATTATGTGTTGGGAAAAACTTGAGCAATAGTATTAAACCTTGTGACCCATTTACATATCCTAGTTTTTCTTGTGGATGACAATCATATTGAAGAAACCCAGTGCTCCAGTGGAAAGGATTCCTTTAAACAAATTGGTTCAGTACAAATTTTAAATGTGTTTGGCATGAACCATGTTTTGAGAAGTGAGTTTATTGATTTTTTAAATCTTGTGATTAAAAGCATTGGTCTTATGATTATGTGCACATGCTTTATGATGATTTGTCAAAATGAACCATAAAGTAGAGTAGGAATTTTAGTACTCGTACGCTTGCTCAATATACTAGACAGGATCATGTGAACTCCAAGAGGCCTCGGTTGATAAAGAATAATAAAAGCACCACAAATCTAGAAATCAATTTAATACTGATTAGGTTTTATAGTTTTCCTTGCAAGGCTATGTCATTAGGATAGTATTGGAGTAAATTCAAAAACCTTGAACAGATATCACATGGAATAGGTACATATCAAAGCAACTTCAAAACAAGAATAGATCAAACACCAAGGCATGAAATAATGTAAATCTATATATTCTACCCTCTCTAGCAAGTTAGTGAACCTAAAAGATGTCAAAAGTGCAAAGAAATTATCACCCTCATGCACCATCATTCAACTCCTTTTTCTTCCTGAATAACTACTTGATTGCATGATCCAGGTGGATATTGGTGGCCACCCTCTTATTCCACTTGGAGCCCCATCACTATTTTCTATCAGTTTCCTATTTTTTAACACAATTTCCTATTTCAACAGTTTTCTATTTTTGGTAGTTTTCGAGTCTTGAACTTCCTGAGTTGTTTTGAGGCCCTAAATGGTGTTTTTTTGGAGAAATGGGGAAACATGAATCAAAGATTCATTTTAAGGTCGAAAGTTTTTTTCTTTGGATAGGCCTTTCTAATGGGCTATCGTATGTGCCAAACAAGGATCTTATGCCAAAGTTACGACCCTGAGAATTTGACGTTCTAGCTAACCCCATCAGGGCCCATAGCTTTTGGTGCTTCATCTTCTAGGGTTAGTTTTTTTGGATTTTTATGGTTTCTCATTATTTCTTCATGATAAAAAAGCCTTCAAGCCTCATTCTAACATGGTTCAAAAGGCATGTAGTTGTCACATCTCTTCTCAGAGATAAGCTACCATTGCTCGAGCTAATTTTCTTTCATTATGCATGTAAACAACTTTTAATATTTGCTATTTATTAATTGAATTTTTGTTTCATTGTATCTCTATGTTTTTTTTTGAATCTATATTTCATTATGTTCCTACATAAATCTGAATCAATGGTATCAGAGTAGTCTTCTCTTTCTCAGTTGTTTGTGCATGTCCCCAACAAGCTCAGGGTATAAGGAGTTAGGACTTGAACTGCTTGAGCCCTTACAAGAATAACCTCTCTGACCCCTATGGCCTCCCATGGAAAAATAAAATAAAGGCAAGGGAGCAAGCAATCCCATCAAATTGTTGCTCGAAGAAGCCCTCTAGCAACAAAGGAACAATACGATGGATAATTCTTCCCATATGCTTTGGTGGATACCAATGGGTGATGCATCTTCATCCAGCAGTGACTTTGTAGGTGCCACACTCTTTAAGGTAAACTTTAATTTTTACATTCCTATATTTGGAGGCCATGTTACCAAAAAATATAACAGGCCTTGGAGAGGGAAACCCTATGGTATTAAGATCTAGACTAAGTGACAACAATGGGACAATGGTTGATTGTCACCATAACTAATGTCGCCTGCTCTTTACATAATTTCACCAATGGGAGGAGTCTCGATAGGAAGGATAATCACTTTTTATAGATGTTCTAGGGTTTATGGTGCTATGTGATATGGTAATACCTCTCAAAGGAAGCTTTATGTAATAATATGACACTTATAAAGGTTCCTCGCTCCCTTTAAGAGACATAGAAAATAATTACGCAATACCTAGGGTTTCGTGAATTATTGTCAACAAAGGAACTCTGAAGATTAAGGAAAGGAGAATAAATGGATGCTTATGATTTACTTCACCAAGTACTAAGCTCATACAACCCTCAAATAAGTCCCCAAGTTGAGGCAATAACCTGCTAATATTTCCCTGTTAGGGCACACCTAGGGCAAGAGATTTTATGGATGAAAACCAATTAGATTCCCACAAAACTTTGAGGTCAAGAAGATAAGACCTTAGACTTGGTGTCTAGGCTCATGGAATCCACCAAATCACTCTCTAATGCAATTCGTTGTATGCCCTAGCCTAGCCATCCTACTTTAGGGGACAAAATTTTAGGAGAGGAAAATTATGGAGAGAAATTGAGTTTAATCACCAAAGGCTTGGACTAGTGCCTTGTCCTTTGGGAATATGGAGTCCTAGATGCTTTAGATTAGCCAAAATTGTCTTTAAGGAGGTCAATAATTGATGCCCTAGGTACCAACCCTCAACAATTACCCACTCAAAATTTATAGAGTTTTATGGAGAAATATATATTTCACCACTAGGAACATTCATTATGTTTCGTGACATGAATAACATATGAAATTGCCAACCAACTAGCTTTGAAAATCTATCTTCACAAAATTAGGGCACAATATAGCATTAAAGTTGCAACAATTCCATACATTATACATTATTTCAAAAGAAAAACCTCAACAAAGGCACTTACAAGATGACATCCAATATATCAATTCATAATCCGAGAGATAGCTCCAAAAGAAGATCAAAAATCAACTCCAAATGTTAAATTTCATCCAAGATACTCCAATAGCGAATCCAAGAACAAGTGTGAATTATCCTGACAGGCCAAAATTCCCAAGTGATGATGATGAGTAGATCAAATGAGCTATCATGTATGTATACATGATTCATCAATTCAAATTTTAGACTAGAATCCCCACACATTATAAAAATGGGTAATATACATCCCTTGGTCACAAGCCAACCAAGTAGATTTTACAAAATATGAATTAGCCATCCAAATGCAAGTTGAAATGATGATGCCATGTATATGGAGGGTTATTAGAAGGCAAACTTTAGTCCTTTTTGTGAAAAAATGTGTGAGATGACTCCATAAATCTCGAACTAGGGGGTGGCCACTAACTCTCCAAGTAAATCATCATGTGGGGCCCCAATTCATATTTGAGGCACAAAAAGGGATCTCATGGGTCTCCATATGATAGAATAGCCTGTAATGCTCCAATACTGAGGGCTTTCATGATGGTTCTTTCCCTCCCATGTGTCAAGGGGTGAGTCAAACCTCCTTTAGGCATTGGATCAACAACCACACCACATGGTAAATGCTAAGTTGGTTGCAACACATTGGTCCAAGTGCTTCATCTCATGAATAATATGGGGCAATGAGCATATTGTGAGGGTGTTGAGGGTGCCCATGTTGTGAAATGATGTTATGCACATGATGGGAGTCCCATGGCTCTCAACACTTCACATGAGGGTGTCAATATGATCCTATGGTTGAATTGGGGCCCAATTAAGTTTCCCAACCCATGATGAAACCACCTACTAATTACATATAATGTCTAGTGTTTCATCCTCACAATCAAGTATAATAATTCATTATTGCATCTAAGTGAACCAAGCTTGTTAATCAAGGGAAAATTGAGACTTCATATTGGGCTTCCCTTCTAAGTTTGGAGCTTTGCGCTCACAATAACGTTACCTCCTTAGGTAGGAGTTATTAATAAATAACCTTATTAGGCATTCCCAACCCCTAAGGGGAAAGACAGGCCCTTGGTACATCCTTCAATTGATATGTCGTATATTGAATGACGATGAAATGGATGGGTTGTAGGGTTCTCAAGTCCAAATGTCATGGGTTCAAGGGTGGAAATGATTAGAGGTGTCCACATTTTGGGTATATTAATGTAGGAGGGAGAAATCATGGATGCATGACTTACCCCAACCTTTTTTTTCCATCCTTCTTTATTTTACTTTTTCCTTTTCTTGATTTTTCTTTATATTACTGCTCAAGACTTAGGGAAATTAGATCATGTTGTGAATGATATAAATTAATCATTACCCCCTTAAGGTGGGGAAATTCATCACCCACCAGGATTGGGGCAGAGCTCGGGTTTGGCTTTTACCCATGTACTACAATAAATGTCTCGGACATCTTATTTTCTTTCATTTCTTTCTTGTGGCCGTGATATGTTTTTAAATTTTCATTTAACTTCTTCAACCTCCAGGGAAACAATTCCAAGACCAACCCAAATATGTGGACAAGGGTAGAGGGTTTTGCTAGTTCCTTGTGGACCTAGAGAAGAAAAAATATGGAATAGGGATTGTAATGTTTGAAGGGGAGTGAAAAATGTAGAATGGGAAAATAGGACCATGTTACAAAAATTGGGGTTTCCCAAGTATTTCCCTTCCTAAATTCATAGGTAAATAGGGGAGATCCCATGAGACTAGGATCGAGAATTAACCCCCTATTTAAGGGGAGTGTTATAGACAATTTTGTGCCTTGCAGCAACAAGCATGAATTGTCAATAATCCAAGGGATCCAAAGTTCCCTAAACATGATGTTCCTACCCCTAGAGGAACAAGGTCAGCAAACCAACAGCTCTCAGATCAGTTCTCCACCTGAAAACACTCAAAAACAAGCAATCCTGAAATCAAAGCAGGTGCTCCACTGGGTTTCTGCGCTGAAACACAACTGCTCCATGGTGTACCTGCGTTGCAAAGCAGGCAGAACAAAGCCCACCTGCGTTGGGCGAGTTTGGACATGTGGCAGAGTGAGTCATAGCTTTGGAATCTTCCAAAATTGACACTTGGATCAGGTATTTCGCCTTGTGATGAGTCAGAGGCTTTGTTTCTCCAAGTGGAAGCAAGGTTCACCAAGTGGACTCAAGAACTGAAGATCAACTAAAGATTAACTGAAGAGAGAGAGGACACAAGGCAGCTACACATCAGTTGCAAGCTGACTCATCCTTTCTCAATTCATCTATATATTGAGCTCTCTCCTATGAGCTCAGGAGGCTGGAATTTTGGGCAAAGTAATGATATGCTGTTGGTTTCATTCTTGAGTTATTGGGTGATTGTTTGAGAGAGGTGAAGAAGAGCGATTCTTTCTGCTGGGAGGTGTTGCTGGGTTGGAGCCTGCAATGGTTGTAATCCTCTCAGAACCTTTATTTCTTCATTAATAAAAGCTATTGAGGTTCTTCTATGTGCTTTTGTTCAATTATATATTGTGATGATTGCATGTTTGGTTTACACTAATCCATGAACCAGTTATGATTGCATGCCTCTTGTAGTTTCCTTCTTTGTCATTGTGCAGGATCTCATTGTAGCTGGGCGAGCAGAAGGACAAAGAGCTAGGAGCAAGTGGCCAAAGAGGAGAGTTTGGATTCGACATTAAGCGCAAGGCAACGGTTAGTGCTTCCTCCATTCTCTTTTGCTTTCATAAAGAAGTAAACTTTCACTAGTTTGTTTTACAGTTGTTGCTAAGGAACTGTCACCCTTAGAGTGGGTTAGGGTCATCCGAGTCGGATACTTTTCCCTACAACAAACTGGCGACTCCGCTGGGGATCGTATCCGTTTGATTGTTTTTGTAGTATCTTTGCTATTCATTTCCTGAACAAAAGAGTACCAAATCGAAAAGCTTTTGACTATATCAAAAGCGAAGTAGAGGGGCAGCTACTCTTGCTCATTTTCTGAGCAGATTCATGATTTGAAGAGCTGATCTACAAAGATCCTTGTAAGCTCTTAGTGATAGCTTTGCACCTTCTAAATCATCCCTTTGAGTATGCTTGACTGAATGCTTCTGATTTGAGCAAAAACCGTGCATTTTTTAGAAAATTATGACCCGGAAACTGTGAAAACGCAACTCTCGTTTTCCAAAGCAGGTAGTACACAGGCTACCTGCTTTGCAACGCAGGTCCCGAACTAGCTACCTGCGCTGAGAGCCAGTTTGACTGTGCAGAGCCTGCGTTGACCCAAATTTGCTTAGTGCATTTGGGGTTTCCTCTTTTCTCTTGCCTGTTTTCACTTAGTTTTGCTGCTAAGTGTCAGTCTTGTACCTGTTTTGAAACCAAAATTACTTGCCATCATTCCGCCTCTGTTATATAACGAAATTTTACTTGTTCTTTGTATTTCTTGCTCATTTACAATTTCCCATAACGAAAAGTAAACTAGTCATGCTTTTGGCCTCTTAGATCTGAACCTGTGTTAGGCGTTTTGCTGGTCTAAAGAGTTAGCTTGTTTGCTGTCCATAGCTGGTTAGTCATTTTACTTTCGTTCATATGGTTTGATTTCATGTATTTCCAGTGATTAAGCAAGTAAATCTTAAGGTGTCTTTTGATTTTGGACAAGCTTGTTTACTTTCGCTTTAAATCGAAATCAAAGTTATATAACCACTTTCTTTTTGTATCCATCCACATTAAGAAAGGGAAAAGAAAATACATGCATTGTGCATTTTGCATTTGACTATGTGCTTGACGATTTAGAAAAATTTGCATTTTAGTGTGTGCTCTATGATCTGTGTGAAAAGATTTGCCTTTCTTTTCCCTCAGTAGTTAAGGTTTTCAAAGTTGAAAGATTGAAAAGTTTGCTTCTCATCTTAGACTGCATTCAGGAATTTGTTATATACATCTCGTGGTGATCCTTAAAGGCAAACTGATAAGCAAGATCAACATTAAAATAAATCCAATTTACATAACAACGCTTTGTAACATAACGTAAACACATAGAGGTCTAGGTAGAGACGTGTTCTGGCGTCGTTAAACATAGTGACTGTCGATCTCTACGAAGGTGGGTGATTCCTCCTGAGAGTCGGTGGCACTAATACGGACTTGTGCTCCCACGTACCGTCGCGTATATATTGGGAGACCCCTATAGGCAATTATCCTTTATCCATAGGAAGCCGTGTCGACCGCCCTACTGATCGCGATGCAGTGAACACAGCATTCACGAAGATCGACCACCCGTACCGTAAAACGTATTCTGTGGTTTCGCGAAAAGTTTGGCACACCCTCTGCCTAGAACTCCAGAGCAGTTTCTTTTGGCCTTTTTCAAACTCTATAACTGAAAAAGTCCATCCGAGCATTTGTCACTTCGGGCTCGTTAAAACATCGAAGGCGACTAGAGTCATCTTTAGCTTTTTCTCGACTCTTAAAACATGAAAAAGCAAGTTTGTGTCTAAAAGCGTCGTTAATAAAATTTATTTTAAGCGGAACAAAATCACCTGTTATTCCCACGTTGATCTTTCAGTTGAAAAGTATGGAGCCCACCAACCAAGGAGGCAACCTTGGCGGAAGTCCAAATCCCTTCTCCTCTTGGGGAGATGTTGGTGCGCCTCATATGGCAACATTGTCACTTCCAGGATTGACAATTGGCCTACCTTTATGGATCTTTTCAACTAATGTAGTCCAGATCGCCACTAATCCTGAGCAGTCGAATCAACAATCAGACCAGTCTAGGACTACCCACCAGCCTTCCACTTCTTACAATACTTCCTCTGATCCTTCATCTTCGCGAGGTAGAACTGGCAAAAGTCAGCCTCCCAAGGAGAAGAAGGAAAGGAAGAAGAGAGAAAAGAAGCAGAAGGAGCCTATGGCAAAGGCGACTGGGGGCAAGCAAAAGACAGCTGACAAAAACCCACACACTGCATCGACCGGGCCTAAATCGCCATGTGTCATTTGCGAAGGGGCCCACTTCCATCGTGATTGTCCTTGTATTCCCCGGATACTAAGGGACTGGTCCCCAAGATTGCACAATCCGGTAGCATCAACCTCTGGCAGTCATGTTGATTGCAGTCCGTCAACTAGCGAGAGTGAAGGACGAAGAGGGAGACCAAGATCACCCTGTATATTGTGTGAAGGCGAGCATGCCATCCACAAATGTCCATTCTTAGATGAGGCAAAGAGAGTTTTGGAAGATCGTCCGGTTTCGCCGTTACGACTTCCTCCTGGATACCAAAAACTCGCGCCTAATCCCTCGATAGTTGAAAATCCAGCTGACCCGCCCAAGTGGTCAGCTGAAGTGTCGGTAATTGAGAATGAACCTACTGAATCCAGACCAGACGAAAGTCTAAAGGTCGAAACGGCAGTTGACCCGGTTCTTCCTTCAGAGGTTTCATCGTCCAATGACTCCGTCATTGAAGATCCATCTTCAAATGACACCCTCACTGAAGAGGATAAGGATGACACCATCCATATTCTTTTCATCAACACAGACTCTGATGAGCATCAGGGCAATGCGCCCATTCCTTTATCGCAGGAAGGAACATCGTCAGGGTCATATCCGGCCGTATATTCGGTCCCACCACCAAGCAACCTAGTTGTATCCTTTGATTGGAATCAACTAGGCAGACCCCGGTTACCAGCCAGTATCCCATTCAGAATCATAGTCCAAATCTACAGAATGGTGATGGCTAGAACTATCATTGATGAAGGGGCATCTGTGAGTATCCTTTCCTCTGTTGCTTGGAAAGCACTGGGTTGCCCGGCGCTTTTACCTGAGATGAGAAATCTATCAGGTTTTGATAAAGGAACCAGTCACCCGTTAGGGATTCTCCCCAATGTTCCGCTTACATTGAAAGGGAAGTCAGTTCGCATGAACATCATGGTCGTCCAGGGACCCTTGGCATATAACTTACTCCTTGGACGAGACTATATATATTGCATGGAGGCAATAGTGTCCTCGCTCTTTAGAGTCATGTGTTTTCCGCACGAAGGAAGAATGGTCCAGCTAGTAGACCAACTTTCATTTCCAGGATCACGCATTGCAAATAGTCAAATACCATCCCTTAACGGTTTATTCGCTCAAGGAATGCCACCGCCTCCGGTTCTACTTCCCGATGAATGCGAGTAATCAGGAAAGAAAGAAGTGGGACCCAGGGGGCATGCACCCTGGCCTGCCTCGGGCAGAGAAAACCTTAGGTATAAAGTTAATTTCCTTAGAAGAATGGACTAGTCCGTACCCCGTCCGGCAGTGGAAGAGGGGGTTGTTCTAGGATAAAATTCTTTTGTCAAAGTTATGTGGGCGAAGCGATCGCTCCCTTTGTCTAAAGAGGTGGGCTCTCCTAAGGAGGGGGTCTATTTGTGGCAGCAAGAAGCCACCATCTTTGAATGTCAAGCCTCACCCATTAAAACAAGCTGTTTTGAAGGATAAGTAGGGGCAGTCTTCAAAGAAAGAGATGAAATTGCTGCAACAAGTGGTCACCATCCTTAGCAACCTAATGATAGACATCGCCGAAAAGAGAGTTTAGTTTGCGGCAGCAAACAAAACCATTTTTCGGATAATAAGTAAGAGATGGCAGAATCTCGAAATTATACTTTATACCTAGGGGCATGCAAACCTTTTGGAGTGCAAGCACGGGACGACTATTTATTTTTTTAAATTTTTAGGTCCTCCCTTTAAACCTGTAGGTCTAACCCGTTAAACTCGTAGGATTAGCCATTTCTAGCTTACATAAAGAAAGGATGAAGGGCAAAAGTTAAAACCTGCCAATTTGGAGTAATTAGTGAGGTATCGCTCCTTAAATAAGATTACCTCACCTAAAGCATTCCTTGTATTAAGACTGGTATAAATCGAGCAGTTTTGGCAATGTTCATGCTCGTTAAAAAACAAACGCAATCATCGAGCAGTTTTTGTGCAGAAGTTCATGCTCGTTAAAAAATAAACGTAAAATGTGAGCAATCTTTCCCTAGTAGTTCAAGCTCACGCATAAAAAATGAACCGGTAAACAACCTCGAGAAATGTAACCTTTGAAAGCCATATTAAAAGCCCTTGGTCGTGTTTATATGCCATCACCTCCATCTGTTCATTTGGCCAATCGTTCACCTCCATATGTTTGTTTACCCATTTTGAGGAACAGCTGCGAAGAGTGATTTCACTTAGCCATCCTTGTGACACTGCCGTGATTGGAGAATTCCAACCTGTACCTGGAATCTGCTGCTATCCCTGTTCATCACTCGTTCCTCAAAAGACGAGTCTTCTTTGAGCTCTTTTCACTGACTCGTAAAATATGAAAAGTTTGCCGAGTTTTGGCCTTCCAGCTCGTTAAAGCGACCGGAAAGCTATCCCTCCTCTAGATTTTAATCTTTTTGGACCTGAGGGATTATTGCACAAAAAGATCGAGCGCTTGTTTTGTTCGGCTCGTTAAAGCAACCGAAAATTCATCCCTTCTGTATTGTTTTATACTTTTTCGGACTTAAGGGATTAGATGACGAAAAAGGAATTTTGGAGTTAACTTTTCGTGCCTTTTCAGACTCTCTAAAAATGAAAAGGACCGAGTTTTCCTTGTCGTTAGACTCGTTAAAATGATTAAATAGCGACAAACTTGTCTTTAGACGAGAACGAGTTTCCCTATCGCTAGGCTCGTTAAAACATAGCGATGGGCTTGCCCGAAGGCAGGTTATAGAACAAGCATATGTTATCCTCCTCAAGCTTGACAAAAATAAAGAGGTACTGGTCAGCAATGACTGGGGAAAAATTGGGAGAACCTCATAGTATTAATGGTAGCAAGTCGCTCTTGAACATGACACTTTGTCCTCCGTCCGCTTCGGGTTGGGTTGTTTCATTCACCGATCGCAGAATCATGGTCCTCGCCACACCATCCACAATTGGGGTAATGCTACCAATCCATCACATCAGTGTCGTTATATGTTCAAGAGATGTGGTTCTGTAAAGAGTCAACCCTGTTCCACCCACTGCCATACATTATCCTTCATCCACTTCATGACCGCCACCCTGAATCATACATCACAGTTTGTTTTCACCTCATCATTATCACTAGCTCCGTTCCGTGTCACTGATGTGGGATTCACTAAGGCCCTCCTTTGACGGATCGCTCCTTGTCGACATCAGCTCATTATCCAAGGAGTTGATCTAGGAACACCCCCCTCAGTACTTTGAAGCTTGCATGCCTCAATGGCAAGTTTCTCACTTCCGGCGACAGGTATACATCAATGACCTTCGACCAGAAGATTTTGCATGGTGGTCGACGCCAAGTCCTTTATTCCCACCATGTAGATTGTACTGCCGTACCTTGAGGGTCATCATCCTTATCGGTGATTCCTCTCGCGCTTGTTAACGGTTTACATTATTGACCGGTAATCAAGCGATGTCTTTCCATGTTCGACTTCAAGAAATTCTCACATGGATCGACTTGTACATCGAGTGAAGATCGGAAGAGATTGAAGACCCCGGATCTAGTTTCATCCATCCGGGCTGCGATATATATTCAGGACATAAAGACATTTGATATGTACATCATTGCAACAGATGATTATCCTTCTCAAAAGATGATAAATTCGGCAGAGAATTATCAGTGAAGGATGATAAATTCGGCAGAGAATTATCAGTCTAGCATCAGACGATCGTCTGTTCTATGTACCAAAATGTATTTATAAAGCTGAGCATGGGAATGCCCGCCTCAGCTAGATCATGAAAAATGTATGAAAAATAATGTATTGTATTGTATCTTATTGCAGGACACTTCTCAGCAGATTGAATGAACTTCGGATCCTCTCAATAAAGCATTTCACCTGATAAACGACCTCATACTTTAGGGGGCATCTGTTATAGACAATTTTGTGCCTTGCAGCAACAAGCATGAATTGTCAATAATCCAAGGGATCCAAAGTTCCCTAAACATGATGTTCCTACCCCTAGAGGAACAAGGTCAGCAAACCAACAGCTCTCAGATCAGTTCTCCACCTGAAAACACTCAAAAACAAGCAATCCTGAAATCAAAGCAGGTGCTCCACTGGGTTTCTGCGCTGAAACACAACTGCTCCATGGTGTACCTGCGTTGCAAAGCAGGCAGAACAAAGCCCACCTGCGTTGGGCGAGTTTGGACATGTGGCAGAGTGAGTCATAGCTTTGGAATCTTCCAAAATTGACACTTGGATCAGGTATTTCGCCTTGTGATGAGTCAGAGGCTTTGTTTCTCCAAGTGGAAGCAAGGTTCACCAAGTGGACTCAAGAACTGAAGATCAACTAAAGATTAACTGAAGAGAGAGAGGACACAAGGTAGCTACACATCAGTTGCAAGCTGACTCATCCTTTCTCAATTCATCTATATATTGAGCTCTCTCCTATGAGCTCAGGAGGCTGGAATTTTGGGCAAAGTAATGATATGCTGTTGGTTTCATTCTTGAGTTATTGGGTGATTGTTTGAGAGAGGTGAAGAAGAGCGATTCTTTCTGCTGGGAGGTGTTGCTGGGTTGGAGCCTGCAATGGTTGTAATCCTCTCAGAACCTTTATTTCTTCATTAATAAAAGCTATTGAGGTTCTTCTATGTGCTTTTGTTCAATTATATATTGTGATGATTGCATGTTTGGTTTACACTAATCCATGAACCAGTTATGATTGCATGCCTCTTGTAGTTTCCTTCTTTGTCATTGTGCAGGATCTCATTGTAGCTGGGCGAGCAGAAGGACAAAGAGCTAGGAGCAAGTGGCCAAAGAGGAGAGTTTGGATTCGACATTAAGCGCAAGGCAACGGTTAGTGCTTCCTCCATTCTCTTTTGCTTTCATAAAGAAGTAAACTTTCACTAGTTTGTTTTACAGTTGTTGCTAAGGAACTGTCACCCTTAGAGTGGGTTAGGGTCATCCGAGTCGGATAATTTTCCCTACAACAGGGAGGGAACAAAACCATGTTAAAATCCCTTCCTTCTTCCAAGTCACCAAATAATCCATGCCCAAAATTCCCAAGAAAAGAAGCATAAGCATCTGATTGCACAAAGAAAAACATACCCTTTGGGTTGGATTACCCACCTTCTAACATATTTTCTCAAAATATGGGAGATGGGACATATGTCTTATGAAAGGAGAGGAGATCACATGGAAAAATATGTTAGCTACATCAACAGTTGTCAGGGGTTGTTGGCTACGAGTTGAAGAGATAACAAGGAGAAAATATTCTCCTATGGGTTCACCCACCTTTGGTGGGTAACATTTGGCTCGAACTAGTACATGAGCTCCCTGGAGAGTGTATTATCTATGTACTCAAATGGGGAGGTCATGAGAACACCTACAATCCTCTCGGACCACAGACCTATATCCTACATATCACAAATAATGTTGGAAGCATGTGTCCTAGGCATAATTTTGTCTCCCATGTTTTCATAAATAAATAAAATATTTATAGAAAGAAAATATATTCTATGATGTAAATTTATTCTAAATTCACATATTCTAGCATGAGAACCTGATATGATGATATTAGCTATGCAAAAACCAATATGTAATGCATCCTACTCTAACATGCACGCTACATTATATTAGAAAAACGTAGAGTTAACAAAAAGGAACACTTTTATTATTTAAGCCTGCACTTTTATTAATTAAGCATGCACTCCTGCTCACTGCACATACATCACAATGTGTCCCATTATATAACTATGGGATCATTAGACTTGATGGACATAACGATGTAGAAGATAGAGACTGACTCAGCTACAACTCACTTATATTGGAAAACAACGACTTGTAGAACATCTCGTAACTCACATACATCTAAGAAGACAACTAAACAAACCTATCACATTTCCAGACTCTTCCATTTCTACATTATTCTAACATCCCCCCTTAATGGAGAAATGAATTTGCTATAAAATAAATAACAATTCCTGCCGGTTTAAGTCTCAGCTAGGCTTATAAATATGACTCAAATATTTCATTTTAACTTTCTTTGCATCAACATATTGATGAAATTTATTCTTGGACTTGTTGCTCCAAACTCTGATGCTTTCAACCTATTTAGTCTTCTTCTTACTCCAGATCATGAATTCTGGATATTGCTTCTTATTGTAACTAGGATGATGCTAGTCTATTTCAAGTCCTTTTTCAATAAGTTCATTTTCATCATCAATAGTTTCTTGTTCATTGGACAACTCCCACATCAATCCATAATAATTTTTAATCTCTTCAGCACGCCAATACATGAAAATTTCATTAACATATTCAGATGTATCCACCATTATTCCCATTTCTATTTCATCTAAATCATTCATTCATTTACCATTTTTCTCATTTTCAAGAGCCTTCACCATTCCAACTGCTACTTTGAGACCTGCATCAATTTGTTCAAAAGGCTTCTCAAACCATTCTTCAATAAGTTTTATCTCAGCATCATAATCAAGCTTGACATCTTCAAACTTGTTTGTTCCTCTAACTGCTACTACAATTTCTTGTTCATGTTCTTCCACTTGATCATCAAAAGAAAACAACAATTTATCAACTAATTTCTTTTCAAAGATCACTTGAAATTCATTTTCATAACATAAATATCCATCATCAAATTTTGCTAATTCTTTCTTCAATTCATCAGTTGTTGCTGACTCATCCACAACTTTTTCCTCTGCAATCTTTGCACCTAGTTGTAGATCTGCTACTAAATATTCACCTTCATCTTCATCATTTTTCTCACTATACTTTGTTTCAAGAATGTCCCAAAATATTTTTGCATTGTTTACTTCACCATATTCATGCAAAATACTAGACAATATGTTTTCATCCAGTGCTAATATAATAAGAAACAATGATATTGCACCTCCACTTTTATCCACATAAATCAAAAAGGTTTCTTGAACAAATTCCCATAAACATGCTAAACCAAGCAGTCCCTCCATTTTTATTGCCCAAAGTTTAAATTTTTTACCAGAGAAAGATGGAAAAACTTGCATTAATCACTTCAATATTGCATTAGTTTCTTGATATTCTTCAGGCTGATTCATGTCTTCATTAGTCATTGGTTCCATAGCTGGAAACATTCCATATTCTTTTGCCGATTTTTCCCTTTGATTATGTTGTAGCACCTATAACCATCCTCCAAAATATTTTCTTAGATTCATTTTGGAGCCTCCCTACCAACCATCCTTAGCATCATGTCTTGCACTACCCAGGTACTTATGATTTCAGTTGAATTTCGTTGGCTTATTAGCTTGTGTTCGCTAACTTGTTTGTCTTTCACCCACAAGCTAACCTCCCATGACTTGGTCTCAAACCGACTCTTGTGCTAACTTGGAAAACTACACAGAACTGGAGGGCAACCACCCTTTCTCTTCAGAATTGTGCAGTGCATCTTGGAAGCCAGCATTGCTCTCCAAAATTGTGCAGAGCAGGCAAGTTGTCTTCCCCAAGAAAATTGTGTGGAGCAGCCCATCACCAAGCTTGCACTCAGAATTTGCACAGTTCTAACTGGCAACTGATGAGCCTCATCATTGGGTAATTATATGGGCCTTAATTCACGTCCTAGCTTAGTCAAACCAACTCTTCCCACAACTTATTACATGTTTTGATTATATCTTGTTTAATGAGATGTTAAAGTGAGATATTATGCCTAGTGGACTAATATGCATTGAATGCAGGTTTGGAAGAGAAAATCAAGGAATTTTGGCAAGAATAAGGATTGAAACTTGAAAGGGACAAGGGAAAGAGATTGTAGGAGGTAAATCCTCCTCATTTACTCCTCCCCCATTTGAATATGCCTCCATTAATCCCACCAACTCGAAGTGCAAGCAACCAGTTCATGAAGATTAGAAGGCAGTCAAGCAAGTGATAGAAAAAGAGTTAGTTCATCTCGAGTTTTGGGTTCAAGCCTCCCTAAATTTAAGGAAGTCATTGGAGACTTTAGTTGTATAAGTAGAGAGGCCTAGAGCCTCATTAGGATTCGAATTTTTATTGCAAAAACACTAGTTATTTTCGAGCTCCAGACTTGTGGAAGACTTTTGATGTAATTTCCTATTTTGGTAATAAGAATGAGATTTTTCTTGATTCAGTATTGAGTTAACTCAGAGGGCTGAAGCTCTTGGGTTAGGGCCCAACCCTAGCAGCAAAGGCTCCTCTTCTTGTATCTTTATTCTTAGCTTAGTTTCATAGATTCATGGTTAAACTGTTTTTAGAAGTATTTCATTGCAAGTAGTGTAGATTTGATTAATTGTTTATTAGTTTGCTTCCATTTGTGCCTTACTTCAGTAGCAAGTTAGAAGGGATAAAATAGGCACCACAAATCTGTTAGTAGGTGTCTTGGCCTCACTTCTTCCTTCTGGGATCATGATTTGAGGAAAAGACCCTTATGCAGCCCAAAAAGACAAATTTCCATTTCTTTCATGATATTTAGAGTTTGTTGTACTTAAACTAGCATTTGATCAGTTTTTCAAAGTAGTATTTCATTTCCATATCTTCTATCTTCATTCTTGCAGTAGATCTCATCCATGATTCCATGTTATTCAGCAATTTCTTCATGCATAAGGTAGACAGTTAGTTCATTAATTCTACTTTTCTAGCTCAGGAGAGTTCTTCTTGTTTACATTACTTTTTGGAAATTAAACATGCTTGATGCAGAGTAGGTGCTTCAGAAGTAGACAAAGATCTCATAGCAAGCAACCACCTTCCAACTTCATCCGCCCATAGGCATTCCTTCTTTTCATCAAAACCTTCACCAATTTCATCATTTTACATAGAAATTTCCTCAAGCATTTTGAACGAATCCAACCATCTCATAAACTTGGTTTTGGATTCTGAGTGATCCTAGGCCTTTTTTCACTCCATTCCACCCATCAACCACCTTCCCTAAGCCTTCCATCAACTCCAACACCCATTGCTTTGCTCACTGTTGTATCCTGTAGTTCTAGTACATCTTGTAAGCTTTCCAGTAGTGGCCTATTTTGAGGTCGAATTGAGGGAAAACCTCTAGGAAGCCTCCCAAGGTCACCCAAGGGTCCCCCAAAACTTCAAACCATCTCCTGAACCTCCCATCCATCCACCAGCATGCCTAAACCACCCGCCACATCATCAAAATAGATTAGTTTGCACACTTGATTTTTCATGAAAAACATAAAAAGACAAAACAGATTTATTACAGTCCTTTAAATGCATAACAGTTTTGTTTGATGTTTTCAACTTCCATGCTTAGGATAATAACATTTTGTTCATGTTAATTTAGCATCATTGCAAAGCATGGCTCTTAGCAGTTAATTGGGAAATGGTGTTCCTTAGCATTGAATTTTAGTGCTTTTCATTATTGCAGTAGATCAGCTCTCTCTTAGAGTAGATTTCTATTTCTTTCATCAACGAACCAAGATTCTTTTGAATCCATAGAATTCTGGATTGCAAACCCTAGTGGTCTATATCTAGCCGAACAGTGACAAAAGGCAGAATCATCACTTTTACTTGTGTATACAGCATTGTCCCCTCCAACTTTGTACGAATCATGGGTTGATAAAGTAATGTTGGTAGCCCAAGATATGCAGCATTCTTGTTGAAATATTGGTGCTCATCACTTTTTGGCGCCATTGCTGGGGGGGTGTCTGAGTAATATATGATTACTTATTTATTTCTTCTATTTCTTGTTTCTAATATTCTGCCATTAGTTTCATTTCAACAAAAGTAATTTAGTTCGCTTCCTTTTCATTCTGCATTCTTTGCTTTCCTTTCCATTTTGCAAGTTATATTTCAAGAAAGTAGTTAATCTTTTAATTCAACCAGTAGTTCTCATTCAGACTGCAATTTTAATTCTGCAAGTTATATTTCAATTTAGCAATTAGTTTTTCATTCATTCAGTAGTTTTCATTCACTCTGCAATTTCAGTTCTGCAAAGTACTTCCCAAAGATTGAAAAAAACACAAAACCAAACCAAAAACATTTCCTTTCATGCCTTGTAGGTGATGAGCCTCATCATTTGGTAATTATATGGGTATTAATTCACCTCCTAGCTTAGTCAAACCAACTTTTCTCATAACTTATTACATGTTTTTTATTATACTTTGTTTATGAGGTGAGTTAGAGTCAGATATTATGCTTTGTGGTCTAATATGCATTTAGTGCAAGATTAAAGGAGAAAATCAAGGAATTTTGGCAAAGACCAAGGCCAAAACTCGATTGGAACAAGGGAGAGGGATTATAGGCGGTAAATCCTCCTCATTTACTACCCCTCCATTCAAATATTCCTCCATCAGCTCGGAGTGCAAACAGTCAAATCATGAGGACTAGAAGGCAGTCGAGCAAGTGAGAGACAAAGCACTAGTTTATCTTGAGTTTGGGAGCCAAGCCTCCCTAATTTTAAGGAAGTCATTTGGGACTTCAAATGTATAAGTAGAGAGGCCTAAGACCTCAGTAGGATTCAGATTTTTTATTTTGAAACACTACTCTATTTTCAAGCTGCAAAACTTGTGACAGTTCCAAGTTTGATGGAATTTGTTGTTTTGGTAAAAGAGTGAGTTTTGTTTTGAGCCAACAACTCAAAGGGCTGAAGCTCTTGGGTTAGGGCCCAAACCTAGCAGCCAAGGCTCCTCTTGATTGTACATGTATGTTTAGTGTAGATTCATAGCTTAATTGTTAATTTTCTTATTAGATGCATTTCCATTACAAGTAGTGTAGATTAGATTGGTTGTGTGATAGTTTGCTTCCATTTGTGCCTTATTTCAAGTAGCAGGTTAGCAAGGAGAAAAAGGATCACCACAAGGTTGTTAGCAGGTGTCTTGGCCTCACTTCCTCCCTCTGGGACCATGACTTGAGGAAGGGACCCTTAAGCAGCCCCAAAAACACAGATTTCTAGTTCTTTTATGAGCTTTGGAGTTTGTTGTCTTTAATTTAGTATTTGGTTAATGTTGCAAGGTAGATTTCATTGTCATATTTTCCATCTCCACTTATGCAGTAGATCTCACTCATGCTTTCATTCCCTCAGCAACTTTCTTCATGCATAATATAGGCAGTTGATTCATTAGTTCTGCTTTTCTAGTTTATGAAAATGTATCTTGTGGCATAGCTTTTTGGGAGACACACATGTTTTATGCAAAGTAGGTGCTTCAAGAGGATACTAAGACTTCATAGCCAGTAGCCAATTTACACTTCATCCACCTTGGCCATCCCTTGTTTTCACCATCACCCTCACTAGTTTTTCATCATTTTTCATTGAAATTCTCCCAAACACATTGAGCAAATCTAGCCATCTACCATCTTGGATATTCACTCCTGAGTGATCCTAGACCCTCTAACACTCCATTCCACCCATCACACACCTTTCCTAAGCCTCCCATAACTTCCAACACCTCACATTTAGCTCTCGGTTGTATCCTATAGGTTTCATGTAATTCCTACAGGATCATCTAGTAGGTTTCTAGTACATCCTATAGGTTTTCTTGAAACAGCTTGTTTTGAGGCTGAATTAGTGGAAAACCTCTAGGAAGTCACAAAAAGCCTCCTAGGGACCCTCCACACCATCCAACCACTTCATAAACCTTCTAGCCATCCTCAAACACCCTTAATCCCACCTATCACATCCACAAGAACAATTAGTTTGCATACTTGATTTTGCATAGAAAGACCAAAAACGTGAAAACATTTTTAGTTTAGTTCTTTACTTGCACATTAGTATTGTTTGATGCTTCTTGCTTCTACAAATTAGATAGTAGCATTTATTTTATGTTAATTTAGCATTTCTGCTTAGCATAGCTTCTTCAATGGTTAATTAGGGTATGGTGTGGTTTAGCATTACATGTTGACCTTCTCCATTACTACAGTAGAGTAACTCTGTTAGAATAGATTTCCCTTTCTTCCATCAAAGAATCAAGCTTCTTCTGACTCCATAGAAGTCTAGCTTGGAACCCCAGGAGCAAAAGAGGATCCCAAGAAGACCCCTACCACTCACATATTTATTTTTTCACCCATTTCCATGCATCCCTCCATCATTTCTATCGTTTTTTTCACTCTATTGCTTCAGTTTATAAAAATATTGTGTTTTCTGTAAGATCCCCTATATTCCTACAGGATCCCCTGAAAACCTACAGGATGATCCTGTAGGAATTACAGTGACCCAGAAATCCTACAAGAAGCAATCCAAAGGAAAATGATGAACTTGTTAGGGCCCTAAAATTCACCCTCTTCATGATCTATCACCACACATTGTCCACCATCATCATCACTGCACTCACCATTCAAAAAAAAAGATTCAAGAGTTTTTTTCCAATCTTCGAAAAAAGGAAACAGAGGGAAATAAAGAGTGTCACCTAAATATTCTTTTCTCTCCAGACTCCGACTCCTTCCTTCCATCCATGTCACCATCTTGACAGCCCCAGCAAGAAAAATGATTAAAGAGTTCTGAGGGAGAAGCAGCTACAGGACATCCTGTAGGAAATCCTGTAGCAGTCTATCCCATAGAATACCAATCACAACAGCAACAAGTCTTCACCATGATGATCTAGGAGCTCCAAATCAACAGCATCATATCCCATCCAACCACTTCATAAACCTTCTATCCATCCTCAAATACCCTTAATCCCACCTGTCACATCCACAAGAACAATTAGTTTGCATACTTGATTTGCATAAAAAGACCAAAAAAGTGAAAACAGATTTAGTTTAGTTCTTTACTTGCACATTAGTATTTTTTTATGCTTCTTACTTCTGAAACTTAGATAGTAGCATTTGTTTTATGTTAATTTAGCATTTTTCCTTAGCATAGCTTCTTCAATGGTTAATTAGGGTATGGTGTGGTTTAGCATTACATGTTGACCTTCTCCATTACTGCAATAGAGTATCTCTCTTAGAATAGATTTCCATTTCTTCCATAAAAGAATCAAGCTTCTTCTAACTCCATAGAAGTCTCGCTTGGAACCCCAGTGGTCTCTCGCCAGCTGAATAGTGACAACAAGCAGGACCATCACTTTTCTATTGATGTAATTCTATTGATGAAAATAATGAAGATTGGTGTCATGTTCAGCTTATAAATCTTGTTCTCCTCCATAGGTCTCTGAGTTTCCTTGGGCTTGGCCATCCCAAGAACCTCAGAGCCCTTTTGTATCATTTTCTTTCCTTCTTTTCATTGCTTATTCACATGCATCTCTAGTTTTTATTTCTTTCTATTTCTGCATTTAGTATTAATGATTTCTTGTTGTAGGATTGAGTTAAATGGTTGATGTAAGTTATTTTACAGGATCACAAACATTATTTAATCCTTGGAAAAGCTTTGGAAGTTCATAATAATCATTGAGTTGCTTGGATTAGTCTTCTTATTCCCAAATCTAGATTGTTGGACCTCCTTTTTAGCAAAGAACAGTAAATTTCTGCTATTTTTTTAACATGCTAACGATCTTCAATTGAATTTATTCCACTTGCATTAGATCACAAAAAAATTCTAGTTCATAAAAAAAATTACCCCATTGCATTTTCACTTGATTTGGTTAGGCATTTTTTAGATTTACTAGCTCACTAGTTCTCGAATTTCTAGATTTTCGACTAGTAATGATTTTTTTTTCATGGGTTAACATAGGTCTTTTTGAGTGATTCTAATTGGAATAGGGACCTAAGACATCCTAGTTAATAACAAATTTTTTCCCATCCAATTTGGATTTGATTTACTTGGTCATTAAACCCTCGCCAATTTCATCATTTCACAAGGAAACTTCTCCAAGCTTTTTGAGAAAATCCATCCATCTCCCGACTTTGGTTTTGAGTTCTGAGTGATCCTAGGAATTTTCCCACTCCATTCCACCCATCACACACCTTTCCTAGGCCTCCCATCACCTCCAACACCTCACATTTTTCTCTCGGCTGTATCCTGTAGGTTCACTATATTCCTACAAGATCATCCTATAGCTTTGTAGTAAATCCTGTAATTTTTCCTAAAATGGCATGTTTTGAGGCCAAATTGTTTGGTCAATTTAGTGTCCTAAATTTCTCTACATAAATTATCAATCTAGGTATCGTAAACTAATGAAATGTAGTGCACTATATGTGCTAGATGACCCTTCTTACTTCAATGTTTTTGTATTTTATGTTGTTTTGGGGGTTTTTAGTCCTTTAGTCCCTAATGATTTACAATGTGACTATCAAAATCCTAAATCTAACTTCTGTGAAGACTGCTAAGAATCTAAAAAGATAAGAACTAAAAGAGCTTAAGTAAGATTTGGAAGCAAAGTTTAATAAAGAAATGAAAACAGAGTTTCTATTTCTACTCTTATCATTATTTCCAAATCATGAACTGAAAACTAAGAAGTGAAATTGCAACTATTGTCTATTCAATTACAGAAGCAAGATTAAATGAAATACTAAAACTAAAAGTGAAATTGCAACTATCTAATTATGGAAACAGAACTAAATGAAATACTAAGACTAAAAATGAAATTGCAACTAATCTATTGTGGAAACAAAACTAAATGAAATACTAAGACTGAAAATGAAATTGCAACTAATCTACTGTGGAAACAAAACTAAATGAAGTGCTTAGTTACTCTGGCTCTCAATTTTGGGAGAAAAACCTCCTTGGGATGAAATTTTGAGGAATTTTGTACTTCATTATTCTAAAAGAAGATAAATGCAAAAACGCAGAAAAGACTCATTGCATGAATGAAGTATTCAACCACTTATTTTGAGATGAGTTATCAAATAGAAGGGCTTTTTGGAAACATTCATCTACACCATGAGTCACTAAACTAGTAATAAAATGGCAAGAACTGTAATAGCACTAATTAGTCTAATTGAAAACTTAAAGACTAGTGAAACAGTAAATGAAATAAACTGCATTACACTACTGCATTTCAACCTATAACTGCTGAGAAAAACTAGAAAGAAATTAAACAAAAAAGAAGCTATTCTGCACTGAAAGAAGTTATTCTACGTTAGTAAGAAAATGATAAAGACTGCATTATAAACAAGGTTAGTAAATGGTTATGAACATTATGGAAGAAATGATGAATTTACATTTTAACTATAAAAGACAAAACAAAATGAAATGAAACCTTAGTCAGCACAGGGGCCCTCTACAGCTGCTCAAGTTATGCGTACTCAATCAAAACTCCAAAAACACTTTCAGATATCCATAAAACACACGGTCTTCGTATTAAAAACAAAGAATGAGTTTTTCAAAATTATAGGACAGTAGTCTGAGCTTAATACATGAGCAAATTCGAACTGGCTCTGCATTCTTTACACAGGTATTTATAGAAAAATTATACAACTGTTTATGGAGAAAAATAAGATACAACCAAAAACATGCAGCAGACAGGCACACGGAATTCTCTTCCTCGGCTGCTGGAGACATAAATCTAAGGTGATTGTTGTTGGATTCAATTGCACAGATGGCTGTTGAATTCCATGGGTTCAGGAAGTTGTTTCGGATCCCATCACTATGAAATGTGTACAAAATAGAGTCTTGTTTGCCTTAGGTCTCTACATTTGACTTCTCCTTTGACCAGAGTCTTGTACCATCTTCTTGTCGACCTGGGCTAAGTGAATAGGACACGATCCATGTCATGATGTTTCCAAGTTGCCCATGTAGTTATTTTCTCCTTCTGACACTTGGAACCTATAAAAGCATGGAAGTAGTTGCGGAACAACCAATTAGCTGCAGAATAGGCTGTGTTCCATAGCTAAAAGACAAAAACTTATTCAAACAGCAAAACATAAAATCATAACATGTAAATCACCAAAATGTTCTCCTTAAGGCAATGTATACTGGTTATTGATGATAGGGATGCATTTTCTTCATGGAAAAAACATAGAAAAGAGATGGGAAGGGTTGCTAAGGAAAGGACAGTTTTGAGGCTCAGCATAAATTGAGGGAAAACCTCTAGGAAGTAACCAAAAGCCTCCCAAGGGTATCCCACACCATCCAACCATCTCCTAACCTTTCCATCCAACCTCCAACATCCTTAATTCATGTGCCACATCAATGCTAAAGGATTTGACTTCAGTACATGCATTCCATTACATCATGACAACAAAGGAAGGATGCATTGTATGTCACACATATAGTGCTGACACTTCTTAAGTTTGTACGAACCCTGGGTTGATATCTCCAAAACCAACCCCCCCCCCCCCCCCCCCCATTTGATTATGTGGTGCAGTAAGAGCCACATCACCATTCACTTTTCAGGTAGAAGAAGAAGATGGCAAAGAATGTAGACTAAATGGATGGAGATGATGACAATGAGGAAGATCCTCTCAGATTTCCCATTCAAGGTATTGATGGTAGTGTGCACATGAGAACATCCCTCCATCCATTATTCCAAAATTTCATGGTCTAAGGTCAAAGGATCCGGAAACCTTTCTCTTTGAATTTGAAATACTTTATAGATCTTATGGCTGCTTATTAAAAACTCAAAAACTGAGATTGTTTTTTACAACATTGAAGGATAGAGCTCTTAAATGGTTCATTAGTTTAGGGACTAATTCAATAAGGTCATGGAATGATATGCAAAATATATTTATAGAAAAATACAAAAATCATGATCTTAAAGAAGAAACCTTTAGAATGAATCAAACTCCAAAAAATAAAAGACAGCAAACTCCAAAGCTCATAAAAGAACTAGAAATTTGTGTTTTTGGGGCTGCTTAAGGGTCCCTTACTCAAGTCATGGTCCCAGAGGGAGGAAGTGAGGTAGAGACACCTGCTAACAACATTGTGGTGATCCTTTTTCTCCTTACTAACCTACTACTTGAAATAAGGCACAAATGGAAGCAAACTATCACACAACCAATCTAATCTACACTACTTGTGATGGAAATGCATCTAATAAGAAAATTAACAATTAAGCTATGAATCTTCACTAAAAATACATGTACAATAAAGAGGAGCCTTGGCTACTAGGTTTGGGCCCTAACCCAAGAGCTCCAACCCTCTGAGTTAACTCAGTGCTAGCTCAAAATAAAACTCATTCTTATTACCAAAACAACAAATTACATCAAAGGAACTATCACAAGTTTTGCAGCTCGAAAATAGAGTAGAGTTTCACAATCAAAAATCTGAATCCTACTGTGGTCTTAGGCCTCTCTACTTATACATCTAAAGCCCCCAATGACTTCCTTAAAATTATGGAGGCTTGGCTCCCAAACTCGAGATAAACTAGTGCTTTGTCTCTCACTTGCTCAGTTGCCTTCTAGTCCTCATGGATTTGGTTGTTTGCACTTCGAGCTGATGGAGGAATATTCAAATGGAGGGGTAGTAAATGAGGAGGATTTACCTCCTATAATCCCTCTCCCTTTTCCAACTCGAGTTTTGACCTTGGTATTTGCCAAAATTCCTTGATTTTCTCCTTTAATCCTGCATTAAATGCATATTAGACCACAAAGCATAATATCCAACTCTAACTCACCTCATAAACAAAATATAATCAAAATATATTCATGCTGATGCCTCACACAAAGCCATAGGATCAGCCCTAGGTCAAATAGATGAAAAATTGCCTTATGCTATCTATTTTATTAGTAAGAACTTATCAAAGGTTGAACTAAATTATACAGTGACCGAAAAGGAACTCCTGCCTGTTGTGCATTCATTAAACAAATTCAAGCATTATATTATAGGCTATCAAACATTTGTGCATATTGACCATGTTGCAATCAAATATTTAATGAACAAACTAGATGTGAATGCTCGAATTATAATATGGTTACTTTTATTACAGCAGTTTGATCTAACCATTGTTGATAAGCCTAGTAAGGAAAATGTTGTTGCAGACCTTTTGTCTAGAGTAAATCTGCCTACAGGTGAAGAAGGAATGGTGGATGACTAGTTACCGGACGAGCACTTATTTTCTATTTCATTTCTCTCTCTATGGTTTGCTAATATAGAAAACTATTTGGTATCAACACAGTTCCCACCAAACTTGTCTTCAAAAGAAAAGAGCAACATAGTCAGGAAAAGTGCCCCCTTCACTTGGATTGGGGGAAATCTTTTCAAACTTGGCCCAGATCAAATCTCAAGAATGTGTGTCAGGGAGGAGGAAGTCTTTGACATCCTTCTGACCTGTCATGATGGCTCTTGTGGAGGTCACTTTTCAGCAAAGAGGATAGCATTCAAAGTGTTACAAGTAGGCTATTATTGGCCCACTCTTCGTCAAGATGTGAAAAAATACACTAGTCAGTGTGATTGGTGCTAGAGGATGGGAAGGCCTACTCCAAGAGATGAAATGCCTCTGCAGCCTCAAGCGACTTTCGAGCCATTTGATAAGTGGGGCATGGACTTTATTGGGCCTATTGACCCTACTTCAAAGCAAAAATAGTGCATTATTGTGTGTAGAGAAGGTGGTTGAGTTCCTAAGGGAGAATGTATTCTACAAATCTAAGTACCCTAGAGAGCTGGTCACAGACCAAGGCAACCAGTTTACCTACAATATGATTGAATACTTTCTCATCCATCACAAGATCAAGCATATAACCTCCACTCTTTATCATCCACAAGCTAATGGGCAAGTGGAGGTGACCAACAGAGCACTGGAGAGCATCTTGACCAAAGTGGTGAGCAGCAGCAGGAAGGATTGGGCAGAAAGAATAGTTGAGGCCACCTGGGCCTATAATACCACATGGCAGAGCACCATTGGATTCACACCCTATGATCTGGTCTATGGGGAAAAGGCCTTGATTTCCATTGAATTTGAATATAACACATTAAGAATGGTAGCCCAACTAGATCTGGATCTCAGTAGTGCACAGAATGAGATATTGTTCCAATTGAATGGTTTGGATGAATTCATAATGTAGGCCTTGCTACATACATAGGTAATTCAACTTCGGATGAAGATCTGGCATGATAAAAGTATCAAGGAGAAGCAATTTCAGGAAGGTGATTGGGCATTGTTATATGATTCTAGGTATAAAGAATTCAAGGCAAAGTTAAGGACAAGATGGCTTGGACCTTATGTTGTGGAAAGATGCCATGATAATGGTTCAATGCAAATTAGAACCATAGATGAAGAAGCCATTCCTTTTCTTGTTAATGGACACCAATTGAAAATTTACAAGAGACCTTTATCAAAACAAGAGTTCATTGAAGATATCAATAAAACAATGATGATAGTGGAGCAAGTTCATGAGATGCCTGAATCCCATCATTGGGTTAAAAACCTCTTGAGGCGACTCACTGATGTCAAAAAGGAAAAAAAAACAAAAATAAGAAAAGAGAATAAGAATATCCCTGGGTGAAAACCTTTCTCGAGGCGGCCAGGGCAAATAGCTAAGGTGGAAACCTCTCAGAGGCAGCCTAGTTGTTCTTCAAAAAAAAAAAAAAAAATTAATCATGAAATTTCCATTTGCAGGTGGGCAAGAAGGATGGTCAAGGAGTGAAAGAGGATCCCAATGAGACCCCTACCACTCACATATTTATTTTTTCTCCCATTACCATGCATCCCTCCATCATTTCTATTGTTTTTTTCACTCCATTGCTTTAGTTTATAAAAAGACTATGTTTTCTACAGGATCCCATGTATTCCTACGGGATCCCCTGAAAACCTACAGCATGATCCTGTAAGAATTACAGTGACCTAGAAATCCTACAGGAATCAATCTGAAGTAAAATAATGGACTTGTTAGGCCCCTAAAATTCACCCTCTTCCTGATCTATCACCACACCTTGTCCACCATCATCATCCTTGCACTCACCATTCAAAAAAAAATCAAATTCAAGAGTTTTTTTTTCCATTCTTCGAAAAAAGAAACAAAAGAAAATAAAGAGCATCATCTGAATATTCTTTACTCTCCACACTCCCACTCCTTCCTTCCATCCATGTCATCATCCTCACAGCCCCAGCAAGAATAATGATTAAAGAGTTCTTAGTGAGAAGTAGCTACAGGACATCTTGTAGGAAATACTGTAGCAGTCTATCCCACAGAATACCAATCACACCAACAAGTATTCACCATGATGATCCAGGAGCTCCAAAGCAGCAGCATCATATCTTCAACCACAGATACCTGCAAAAACAAAGAAGCCATTAGCAGACAGCAAGAGGAGGAAGAAGAATGGCATGCAACAAATATACACAGCAGCACCTCTAGTCTTCAACAACTGCAGCATAGCATTGGAACCATAGGTAAGTATCACACTCGCTCTCTCATATGCATCATGTATTCAAAAAATGTAAGGGTTATGAGATAGTTGGTTTATAAGTGAAAAGGTTGCCAGTTAACTTGGCCACCTTCATTCAGTCACACATGCACAACCGGGTGTCCTCTCACACATGGATGCAGTCAACTCAAATACAGAGAAGGAGTAGGACAAAAAGCGGTTAAACTACAGATCCATAAGGTGAGAGTTTATTACGAGGAATGGGAAATCGTGAGGTGGTAGTGGGGACCAACGATCCAAAACTGGAAACGTACCTTTGCTGCCAGCACACCACCTCACCCCGAATCACCATAAGAGGAAATAAAACACCATTCCCATGCATTCACACATTTCACCTCCTCAAAATTCCCTCACTTAAGTCACTCTCACACCCAAGCAACCCACGAGAAGCAATACTCCATCATTTCACTGCACAGAAATTCCTACAAGAGCATGCACATGAATTCCTATAGGATACACAGAGACTGTCTACAGGATTGGCAGAGAAGAGTTTAGAAGGGATATCACAAGAGTTGGTCACTGTAAACAATATAAAGAGGTGGGCTCTGTAATTACATCCCTCTTTGCAAGTAAATGAACCAATAATCCTCTAAATTTGAGTGAATTTAGCAACTGCGTGAAGGGAATTACATACACAGTCATCATTGTTTTGGTTCCGCATTTGAAAACTTGTTTCAACCCTCTCATTTTCTCCTCAAGCTTCACCAGCAAGGTGACAAGAGGGTTTAATAGGAGAGAGCCCACCAACACTGTGAGAATCCAACAACACCCCCAATTGCTTGAAATCTTCACAAGACATAATTGGATGGGGTTTTTCGAAAAATTTAGAGGGTATGATGATGAGGTGGGTTAAGAATTTTCTCTCTCCATCACTCCACTCACCAGAATCCATGCCACTATTGTAATAAGGGGCCTCACTATAGATCTCACCCCTGAGCTCATCAGCAAAGTCACCACACTCCCACTAGAGATACCATGGAGAAAAGAAGACAAAGGAGATAACCAGGTTGCCAAAAGAAAATTCTTTTTAGAAGGTGAGGAACCCATTGAGGACAAAAATGGAGTAAGGAGGGAAAGTCTGCTATATCCATGGAATGAGGTAGGCTACCAACTAATCAAATACATCTCGTGTGAGGGTAGATATAGTGTTTTCTATGGCTATCATTTTAGGATCCTTGAAGAATTAAGATTTGGAGCAAAAACACCCCCTCACCAAAGGCTCAACATACCATACTTCCTGCTTCAATCACTCATAGACTCAAGCATCAAAGTGAAGGAGGGAAATTCCAAATAATTAGCTCACCATGGGTTGATTAGGATCCTCATAGAATATGCCCTCCAAAACCTCAGAACTCCTATAACATGGTCAATTTTTAGAGACATGCCAATAGAGGATGACATCAAAGCTCTCACTTATGATGTTAGTCCTACTATCAATGAAGAGGAAGTAAAACAAGAAGAGGAAGATACAGAAGAAGAAAAGGATGAGATGGATGAAGAAGGATCTGACACAGAGGAACATGATGAAGATGAAGAAGAAGAGGGAGAAGAGAAGGAGGATGATGAAGAAACAGAGGAGGAAATTAAGGAGGAAACTCATAGAGATGATGAAGATCTATAAGAAGAAGAAGACAAGAAGGACATAGAAGAAGAATTCAATGGAACAGAGGGAACAAAAAGCAAGGAGGAGTCACCTAGGGTGTCTCTAGAAGCCACCGAGAGAGAGGAAGCAGCTGCCCTCACTGATCTCAGCACCCCAATCAAGAAAAAAGGAAAAAGGCAGAGGCAGACCCCATTATATTTCAGGACAAGAAAGAGCACAAGAATAAGACAGGGGAAGCCACAAACATCAACTAAAATTCCTATTGTGATTAAAGACTCCCCTACACAAAAAGACAAAATTCCTTCCCCTAAGTCCCCTATCACCTATGTGAGGAGGCCTACTACTAGTTCAACTTCCCCAAAGGGAAAGTCAATCCTACAAGACACACAGCAAAATCTACAGGAAGCAAAAACAATCCTACAAGATACTCTGTTGAATCTACATGAGGCACAGAAATTAGAAAGGAAGGTAGGGGAGTAGAAAGAAACTAAAGAGGAGGACCCAGAGACAAAAGAACCCAGCCCCCAACCTAACCTGGACTCCTATTACCAGTTTATTGAAGGAGGCAGGGTCATACCTCAAAAATTTGCCATCCCACTGTTCTTCAAGCTTGAGAAGGAGAGGGCCAGAACTCACTGATGGATGCAGATCGCCAAATCAAAGGGGGTGGAAAACATTGGGCACATGGAAGAGAAACTCAAGGAGATGGGAAGAGAGCTAAGTGGCTTGAGGGACAGAGAAGCTATAATGAGAAATCAACTAGAAACAGAAAATGCATGGTTGAGGGGACAGTTACAGGAAAGAGAGAATGAATTGGCATGTATGGCCAGTCTCTCCTTAGAAGGAATCCAATGTAGGATGCCAGCTAAATCCTATGCTCTATACCTTAAAGAACAATGGCTGTAGTTTCAGATTAAGACCCTAGCATAGAGAGGCACCATGCCATTTCAGGACTATAGACAGTTTATTGATCTTTGTGATCAAAGTACACTAGAGGATGGGGCCAAAATGGCTGAGTTTTATTTGCACAAAATGGCCCTCACATACATGAATGTATGTGACCCTAATGCCAAGCTAGGAGATCTACAATTAATGGCTTTGGCATCACGAATGAACCATGAGGAGTCAAGAGCTACAGAGATGAAAAGGATATTGGCAAGAGAGCAAAATGAGCCTCTTCTTATCAGAGCTGAACAATCAAATCCCATGGCCCTCATCAGTACCCATAATTTGATTGCAAATGATCCTTAGCTAGCACCTAGATATCTTGCTACCCAAGAGCAAGAAATTTCATATTTTGAGGACATGTTCAAGTTGCTAGGAGATGATAGTATGCATGCTTGCCTAAGGAGATGGAACACCTTGCCATACAGCTTAAACATGAGAGAATATCACTCTCCTCAAAGGTTGAGAGAGGCACTCAACGGGACACATATGTATAAGTAATCTATGCAAAGGTTTAAGGTCAATTGGATAGGCCTAAAACTCAGTCCACCACTACTCTTAGGGATGCTAGAAGGGAGAAAAGAAGAAGAAGAAAAGAGGCAGTAGGAAGAGGTAGAGAAGAAAGCATGCTTCTATGAACAAGAAGAGGAGACCACAGCAGAGGCATGGGATTTCAAAGATGCTACCAGAGACATGAAGGATATGGATATTGACTAAGTTGCTCAGAGGATGAGCAACACTTTCAATAGGGGGGTGATGATGACCCTCATCATTGGGTAATTATATGGACCTTAATTCACCTCCTAGCTTAGTCAAAGCAACTTTTCTCATAACTTCTTACATGTTTTTTATTATATTTTGTTTATGAGATGAGATAGAGTTGGATATTATGCTTTGTGGTCTAATATGCATTTAATGCGGGATTAAAGGAGAAAATCAAGGAATTTTGGCAAATACCAAGGCCAAAACTTGAGTGGGACAAGGGAGAGGGATTATAAGAGGTAAATCCTCATCATTTACTACCCCTCCATTTGAATATTCCTCCATCAGCTCGGAGTGCAAACAACCAAATCATGAGGACTAGAAGGCAACGGAGCAAGTGAGAGACAATGCACCAGTTTATCTTGAGTTTGGGAGCTAAGCCTCCCTAATTTTAAGGAAGTCATTGGGGACTTCAGATGTATAAGTAGAGATGCCTAGGACCTCATTAGGATTTGGATTTTTTATTGTGAAACTCTACTCTATTTTCGAGCTGCAAAACTTGTGACAGTTCCTTTGATGTAATTTGTTGTTTTGGTAATAAGAATGAGTTTTATTTTGAGCCAGCACTGAGTTAACTCAGAGGGCTGAAGCTCTTGGGTTAGGGCCCAACCCTAGCAGCCAAGGCTCCTCTTGATTTTACATGTATGTTTAGTGTAGATTCATAGCTTAATTGTTAATTTTCTTATTAGATGCATTTCCATTACAAGTAGTGTAGATTAGATTGGTTGTGTGATAGTTTGCTTCCATTTGTGCCTTATTTCAAGTAGCAGGTTAGCAAGGAGAAAAAGGATCACCACAAGGTTGTTAGCAGGTGCCTCAACCTTACTTCCTCCCTCTAGGACCATGACTTTAGGAAGGGACCCTTAAGCAACCCCAAAAACACAGATTTCTAGTTCTTTTATGAGCTTTGGAGTTTGTTGTCTTTAATTTAGTATTTGGTTAATGTTGTAAGGTAGATTTCATTGTCATATTTTCCATCTCCACTTCTATAGTAGATCTCACTCATGTTTTCATTCCCTTCAGCAAATTTCTTCATGCATAATATAGGCAGTTGATTCATTAGTTCTGCTTTTCTAGTTTATGAAAATGTATCTTGTTGCATAGAATTTTGGGAGACACGCATGTTTTATGAAAATTAGGTGCTTTAGGAGGATACTAAGAATTCATATCCAGCAGCCACTTTCCACTTCATCCACCTTAGCCATCCCTTGTTTTCACCATCACCCTCACTAGTTTTTCATCGTTTTTCATTGAAAATTATCCCAAACACATTAAGCGAATCTAGCCATCTATCATCTTGGATATTCACTCCTGAGTGATCTTAGACACTCTAACACTCCATTCCACCCATCACACACCTTTCCTAAGCATCCCATCACTTCCAACACCTCACATTTAGCTCTCGGATGTATCCTATAGGTTTCATGTAATTCTTACAAGATCATCCTGTAGGTTTCTATTACATCCTGTAGGTTTTCTTGAAACAGCCTGTTTTGAGGCTGAATTGATGGAAAACCTCTAGGAAGTCACAAAAAGCCTTCTAGGGACCCTCCACACCATCCAACCACTTCATAAACCTTCTATCCATCCTAAAACACCCTTAATCCCACCTGTCACATCCATAAGAACAATTAGTTTGCATACTTGATTTTTCATAAAAGATCAAAAAAGTGAAAACGGATTTAGTTTAGTTCTTTACTTGCACATTAGTATTGTTCGATGCTTCTTACTTCTGCAGCTTAGATAGTATCATTTTTTTTATGTTAATTTAGCATTTCTACCTAACATAGCTTCTTCAATGGTTAATTAGGGTACGGTGTGGTTTAGCATTACATGTTGACCTTCTCCATTACTGCAGTAGAGTAACTCTCTTAGAATAGATTTCCCTTTCTTCCATCAAAGAATCAAGCTTCTTCTGACTCCATAGAAGTCTAGCTTGGAACCCCAGTGGTCTCCCGCCAGCTGAACAGTGACAACAGGCAGGACCATCAGTTTTACTTGTGCATACAACACTGTCACCTCCAAGTTTGTATGAACCTCGGGTTGATAAGTAAAGCTAGTAGCCTAGGAGTTGCAGCATCCTTGCTGTAATACTGGTGCTCATCAGTAGGAATAGGGATAAGTTAGGGAATTTTTTTCCAAGTACCCACACTACATCAAACAACCAACCTTTCCTCTTCTTCGGTGGTTGTGAACTAGAGGAACCCTTAGGTGAGCAACCAGACATATTTGAAGAACCTACAGGGGAAGAAGAAGAACCCATTCCTACCAAGCCAATGGCTAAAAACAGAAATGACAGAGGGAATAGAGAGAGAGTTGAGGGTGCCTTCCCCATCAAGGAAACCAATGGGGACACTAAGATGAAAAATATAAGCCCCTTTTCCCTTCCTCATTTCCATGTCCTGACCATAGAAGATCCCGACACTTTCCTATTTGAGTTTGTTGTTATATGTCAAACCTATGACTATATAGATGATGAGCAGAAGTTGAAACTATTTCCATCTACCCTCAAGGATGCATCTTTGTGCTAGTTCATGGGTTTACCTGGGGATAGTGTTATAGACAATTTTGTGCCTTACAGCAACAAGCATGAATTGTCAATAATCCAAGGGATCCAAAGTTTCCTAAACATGATGTTCCTACCCCTAGAGGAACAAGGTCAGCAAACCAACAGCTCTCAGATCAGTTCTCCACCTGAAAACACTCAAAAACAAGCAATCCTGAAATCAAAGCAGGTGCTCCACTAGGTTTCTGCGCTGAAACTCAGTTGCTCCATGGTGTACCTGCGTTGCAAAGCAAGTGGGACAAAGGCCACCTGCGCTGAGCGAAAAGGGACAAGTGGCACAGTGAGTCATTGCTTTGGAATCTTCCAAAAATGACACTTGGATCAGGTATTTCGCCTTGTGATGAGTCAGAGGCTCTGTTTCTCCAAGTGGAAGCAAAGTTCTCCAAGTGGACTCAAGAACTGAAGATCAACTAAAGATTAACTGAAGAGAGAGAGGACACAAGGCAGCTACACATCAGTTGCAAGCTGACTCATCCTTTCTCAATTCATCTATATATTGAGCTCTCTCCTATGAGCTCAGGAGGCTGGAATTTTGTGCAAAGTAATGATATGCTGTTGGTTTCACTATTGAGTTATTGGGTGATTGTTTGAGAGAGGTGAAGAAGAGCAATTCTTTCTGCTGGGAGGTGTTGCTGGGTTGGAGCCTTCAATGGTTGTAATACTCTCAGAACCTTTATTTCTTCATTAATAAAAGCTATTGAGGTTCTTCTATGTGCTCTTGTTTCAATTATATATTGTGATGATTGCATGTTTGGTTTACACTAATCCATGAACCAGTTATGATTGCATGCCTCTTGTAGTTTCCTTCTTTGTTATTTTGCAGGATCTCATCGTAGCTGGGCGAGCAGAAGAACAAGGAGCTAGGAGCAAGCGGCCAAAGAGAAGAGTTTGGGTTCGACATTAAGCGCAAGGCAACGGTTAGTGCTTTCTCCATTCTCTTTTGCTTTCATAAAGAAGTAAACCTTAAGTAGTTTGTTTTACAGTTGTTGCTAAGGAACTGTCACCCTTAGAGTGGGATAGGGTCATCCGAGTCGGATACTTTTCCCTACAACAAATTGGCGACTCCACTGGGGATCGTATCCGTTTGATTGTGTTTGTAGTATTTTGCTATTCATTTCCTGAACAAAAGAGTACCAAATCGAAAAGCTTTTGACTATATCAAAAGCGAAGTAGAGGGCAGCGACTCTTGCTCATTTTCTGAGTAAATTCATGATTTGAAGAGCTGATCTACAAAGATCCTTGTAAGCTCTTAGTGATAGCTTTGCACCTTCTTAATCATCCCTTTGACTGTGCTTGACTGATTGCTTCTGATTTGAGCAAAAACCGTGCATTTTTGAGAAAATTATGACCCGGAAACTGTGAAAACGCAATTCTCGTTTTCCAAAGCAGGTAGTACATAGGCTACCTACTTTGCAACGCAGGTCCCGAAGGGGCTACCTGCGCTGAGAGCCAGTTTGGCTGTGCAGAGCCTGCGTTGGCCCAAATTTGGCTAGTGCATTTGGGGTTTCCTCCTTTCTCTTGTCTGTTTTCACTTAGTTTTGCTGCTAGGTGTCAGTCTTGTGCCTGTTTTGAAACCAATATTACTTGCCACCATTCTGCCTCTGTTATATAACGAAATTGTACTTGTTCTTTGTATTTCTTACTCATTTACAATTTCCCATAACGAAAAGTAAACTAGTCATGCTTTTGGCCTCTTAGATCTGAACCTGTGTTAAGCATTTTGCTGGTCTAAAGAGTTAGCTTGTTTGCTGTCCATAGCTGATTAGTCATTTTACTTTCGTTAGTATGGTTTGATTTCATGTATTTCCAGTGATTAAGCAAGTGAATCTTAAGGTGTCTTTTGATTTTGGACAAACTTGTTTACTTTCGCTTTAAATCGAAATCAAAGTTATATAACCACTTTCTTTTTGTAATCCATCCACATTAAGAAAGGGAAAAGAAAATACATGCATTGTGCATTTTGCATTTGACTGTGTGCTTGACGATTTAGGAAAGATTTGCATTTTAGTGTGTGCTCTATGATCTGTGTGAAAAGATTTGCCTTTCTTTTCCCTTAGTAGTTAAGGTTTTCAAAGTTGAAAGATTGAAAAGTTTGCTTCTCATCTTAGACTGCATTCAGGAATTTGTTATATACATCTCGTGGTGATCCTTAAAGACAAACTGATAAGCAAGATCAACATTAAAATAAATCCAATTTACATAACAACGCTTTGTAACATAACGCAAACACATAGAGGTCTAGGTAGAGACGTGTTCCGGCGTCGTTAAACATAGTGACTGTCGATCTCTACGAAGGTGGGTGATTCCTCCTGAGAGTCGGTGGCACTAATACGGACTTGTGCTCCCACGTACCGTCGCGTATATATTGGGAGACCCCTATAGGCAATTATCCTTTATCCATAGGAAGCCGTGTCGGCCGCCCTACTAATCGCGATGCAGTGAACACAGCATTCACGAAGATCGACCACCCGTACCGTAAAACGTATTCTGTGGTTTCGCGAAAAGTTTGGCACACCCTCTGCCTAGATCTCCAGAGAAGTTTCTTTTGGCCTTTTTCAAACTCTATAACTGAAAAAGTCCATCCGAGCATTTGTCACTTCGGGCTCGTTAAAACATCGAAGGCGACTAGAGTCATCTTTAGCTTTTTCTCGACTCTTAAAACATGAAAAAGCAAGTTTGTGTCTAAAAGCGTCGTTAATAAAATTTATTTTAAGCGGAACATAATCACCTGTTATTCCCACGTTGATCTTTCAGTTGAAAAGTATGGAGCCCACCAACCAAGGAAGTAACCTTGGTGGAAGTCCAAATCCCTTCTCCTCTTGGGGAGATGTTGGTGCGCCTCATATGGCAACATTGTCACTTCCAGGTTTGACAATCGGCCTACCTGTATGGCTCTTTTCAACTAATGTAGTCCAGATCGCCACTAATCCTGAGCAGTCGAATCAACAGTCAGAACAGTCTAGAGCTACCCACCAGCCTTCCACTTCTTACAATTCTTCCTCTGATCCTTCATCTTCACAAGGTAGAGCCGGCAAAAGTTAGCCTCCCATGGAGAAGAAGGAAAAGAAGAAAAGAGAAAAGAAGCAGAAGGGGCCTATGGCGAAGGCGACTGGGGGCAAGCAAAAGACAGCTGACAAAAACCCACACACTGCACCGACCGGGCCTAAATCGCCATGTGTCATTTGCAAAGGGGCCCACTTCCATCGTGATTGTCCTTGTATTCCCCGGATACTAAGGGACTGGTCCCCAAGGTTGCACAATCCGGTAGCATCAACCTCTGGTAGTCATGTTGATTGCAGTCCGTTAACTAGTGAGAGTGAAGGACGAACAGGGAGACCAAGATCACCCTGTATATTGTGTGAAGGCGATCACGCCATCCACAAATGTCCATTCTTAGATGAGGCAAAGAGAGTTTTGGAAGATCGTCCGGTTTCACCGTTACGACTTCCTCCTGGATACCAAAAACTCGCGCCTAATCCCTCGATAGTTGAAAATCCAGCTGACCCGCTCAAGTGGTCAGCTAAAGTGTCGGTCATTGAGAATGAACCTACTGAATCTAGACCAGACGAAAGTCTAAAGGTCGAAACGGCAGTTGACCCGGTTCTTCCTTCAGAGGTTTCATCGTCCAATGACTCCGTCATTGAAGACCCATCTTCAAATGACACCCTCACTGAAGAGGATAAAGATGACACCGTCCATATCCTTTTCATCAACACAGACTCTGATGAGCATCAGGGCAATGCGCCCATTCCTTTATCGCAGGAAGGAACATCGTCAGGGTCGTATCCGGCCGTATATTCGGTCCCACCACCAAGCAACCTAGTTGTATCCTTTGATTGGAATCAACTAGGCAGACCCCGGTTACCAGCCAGTATCCCATTCAGAATCATAGTCCAAATCTACAGAATGGTGATGGCTGGAACTATCATTGATGAAGGGGCATCTGTGAGTATCCTTTCCTCTGTTGCTTGGAAAGCACTGGGTTGCCCGGCGCTTTTACCTGAGATGAGAAATCTATCAGGTTTTGATAAAGGAACCAGTCACCCGTTAGGGATTCTCCCCAATGTTCCAGTTACATTGAAAGGGAAGACAGTTCATATGAACATCATGGTCGTCCAGGGACCCTTGGCATATAACTTACTCCTTGGACGAGACTATATATATTGCATGGAGGCAATAGTGTCCTCGCTCTTTAGAGTCATGTGTTTTCCGCACGAAAGAAGAATGGTCAATCTCGTAGACCAACTTTCATTTCCAGGATCACGCATTGCAAATAGTCAAATACCATCCCTTAACGGTCTATTCACTCAAGGAATGCCACCGCCTCCGGTTCTACTTCCCGATGAATGCGAGTAATTCGAGAAGAAAAGAATGGGGACCCAGGGGGAATGCACCCTGGCCTGCCTCGGGCAGAGAAAACCTTAGGTATAAAGTTAATTTCCGCAGAAGAATGGACTAGTCCGTACCCCGTCCAAAAAAGGAAGAGAGGGTTGTTCTAGGATAAAATTCTTTTGTCAAAGTTATGTTGAAGCGGAAGAATCGCTCCCTTTGTCTAAAGAGGTGGGCTCTCCTAAGGAGGGGATCTATTTGTGGCAGCAAGAAGGCACCATCTTTGAATGTCAAGCCTCACCCATTAAAACAATATGTTTTAAAAGAGAAGTAGGGGCAGTCTTCAAAGAAAGAGAGGAAATTGCTGCAACAAGTAGTCACCATCCTTAGCAACCTAATGATAGACATCGCCGAAAAGAGAGTTTGGTTTGCGGCAGCAAACAAAACCATTTTTCGGATAATAAGTAAGAGGACAGAATCTCGAAATTATACTTTATACCTGGGGGCATGCAAACCTTTTGGAGTGCAAGCACGGGACGACTATTTATTTTTTTTAAATTTTTAGGTCCTCCCTTTAAACCTGTAGGTCTAACCCGTTAAACTCGTAGGATTAGCCGTTTCCAGCTTGCATAAAGAAAGGATGAAGGGCAAAAGTTAAAACCTGCCAAATTGGAGTAATTAGTGAGGTATCGCTCCTTAAATAAGATTACCTCACCTAAAGCGTTCCTTGTATTAAGACTGGTATAAATCGAGCAGTTTTAGCAATGTTCATGCTCGTTAAAAAATAAACGCAAGAACCGAGCAGTTTTAATACATAGTTCATGCTCGTTAAAAAATAAACATAAGTTGTGAGCAATCTTCCCCTACAGTTCAAGCTCACCCAAAAAAAATGAACCGGTAAATAACCTTGAGAAATGTAACCTTTGACAGCCATATTAAAAGCCCTTGGTCGTGTTTATATGCCATCACCTCCATCCGTTCATTTGGCCAATCGTTCATCTCCATATGTTTGTTTACCCATTTTGAGGAACAGCTGCGAAGAGTGATTTCACTTAGCCATCCTTGTGACACTGCCGTGATTGGAAAATTCCAACCTGTACCTGGAATCTGCTGCTATCCCTGTTTATCACTCGTTCCTCAAAAGACGAGTCTTCTTTGAGCTCTTTTCACTGACTCGTAAAATATGAAAAGTTTGCCGAGTTTTGGCCTTCCAGCTCGTTAAAGCGACCGGAAGAGCTATCCCTCCTCTAGATTTTAATCTTTTTGGACCTGAGGGATTATTGCACAAAAAGATCGAGCGCTTGTTTTGTTCGGCTCGTTAAAGCAATCGAAAATTCATCCCTTCTGTATTGTTTTATACTTTTTCGGACTTAAGGGATTAGATGATGAAAAAGGAATTTTGGAGTTGACTTTATGTACCTTTTCAGACTCTCAAAAAATGAAAAGGACCGAGTTATCCTTGTCGTTAGACTCGTTAAATTCATTAAATAGCGACAAAATTGTCTTTAGACGAGAACGAGTTTCCCTATCGCTAGGCTCGTTAAAACATAGCGATGGGCTTGCCCGAAGGGCAGGTTATAGAACAAGCATATGTTATCCTCCTCAAGCTTGATAAAAAATAAAGAGGTACTGGTCAGCAATGACTGGGGAAAAATTGGGAGAACCTCACAGCATTAATGGTAGCAAGTCACTCTTGAACATGACACTTTGTCCTCCGTATCACATCGGGTTGGGTTGTTTCATTCACCGGTCTCATAACCATGGTCTTCGCCACACCATCCACAATTGGGGTAATGCTACCAATCCATCACATCAGTGTCGTTATATGTTCAAGAGATGTGGTTCTATAAAGAGTCAACCGTGTTCCACCCACTACCATACATTATCCTTCATCCACTTCATGACCGCCACCCTGAATCATACATCACAGTTTGTTTTCACCTCATCACAATCACTAGCTCCGTTCCGTGTCACTGATGTGGGATTCATTAAGGCCCTCCTTTGACGGATCGCTCCTTGTCGACATCGGCTCATTATCCAAGGAGTTGATCTAGGAACACCCCCCTCAGTACTTTGAAGCTTGCATGCCTCAATGGCAAGTTTCTCACTTCCGGCGACAGGTATACATCAATGACCTTCGACCAGAAGATTTTGCATGGTGGTCGACGCCAAGTCCTTTATTCCCACCATGTGGATTGTACTGCCATACCTTGAGGGTCATCATCCTTATCGGTGACTCCTCTCGCGCTTGTTAACGGTTTACATCATTGACCAGTAATCAAGCGATGTCTTTCCATGTTCGACTTCAAGAAATTCTCACATGGAACGACTTGTACATCGAGTGAAGATCGGAAGAGATTGAAGACCCCGGATCTAGTTTCATCCATCCGGGCTGCGATATATATTCAGGACATAAAGACATTTGATATGTACACCATTACAGCAGATGATCATCCTTCTCAAAGGATGATAATTTCAGCAGAGAATTATCAGTCTACAATCAGACGATCGTCTGTTCTATGTACCAAAATGTATTTATAAAGCTGAGCATGGGAATGCCCGCCTCAGCTAGATCATGAAAAATGTATGAAAAATAATGTATTGTATTGTATCTTATTACAGGACACTTCTCAGCAGATTGAATGAACTTCGGATCCTCTCAATAAAGCATTTCACCCGATAAACGACCTCATACTTTAGGGGGCATCTGTTATAGACAATTTTGTGCCTTACAGCTACAAGCATGAATTGTCAATAATCCAAGGGATCCAAAGTTTCCTAAACATGATGTTCCTACCCCTAGAGGAACAAGGTCAGCAAACCAACAGCTCTCAGATCAATTCTCCACCTGAAAACACTCAAAAACAAGCAATCCTGAAATCAAAGCAGGTGCTCCACTAGGTTTCTGCGCTGAAACTCAGTTGCTCCATGGTGTACCTGCGTTGCAAAGCAAGTGGGACAAAGGCCACCTGCGCTGAGCGAAAAGGGACAAGTGGCACAGTGAGTCATTGCTTTGGAATCTTCCAAAAATGACACTTGGATCAGGTATTTCGCCTTGTGATGAGTCAGAGGCTCTGTTTCTCCAAGTGGAAGCAAAGTTCTCCAAGTGGACTCAAGAACTGAAGATCAACTAAAGATTAACTGAAGAGAGAGAGGACACAAGGCAGCTACACATCAGTTGCAAGCTGACTCATCCTTTCTCAATTCATCTATATATTGAGCTCTCTCCTATGAGCTCAGGAGGCTGGAATTTTGTGCAAAGTAATGATATGTTGTTGGTTTCACTATTGAGTTATTGGGTGATTGTTTGAGAGAGGTGAAGAAGAGAAATTCTTTCTGCTGGGAGGTGTTGCTGGGTTGGAGCCTTCAATGGTTGTAATACTCTCAGAACCTTTATTTCTTCATTAATAAAAGCTATTGAGGTTCTTCTATGTGCTCTTGTTTCAATTATATATTGTGATGATTGCATGTTTGGTTTACACTAATCCATGAACCAGTTATGATTGCATGCCTCTTGTAGTTTCCTTCTTTGTTATTTTGCAGGATCTCATCGTCGCTGGGCGAGCAGAAGAACAAGGAGCTAGGAGCAAGCGGCCAAAGAGAAGAGTTTGGGTTCGACATTAAGCGCAAGGCAACGGTTAGTGCTTTCTCCATTCTCTTTTGCTTTCATAAAGAAGTAAACCTTAAGTAGTTTGTTTTATAGTTGTTGCTAAGGAACTGTCACCCTTAGAGTGGGATAGGGTCATCCGAGTCGGATACTTTTCCCTACAACAGATAGCATCACAACTTGGGCTCAAATGCAGCAAGCCTTCAACAACAAGTATCCAGACTACTGTAGGTCTAAGGATACGAAGGAAGAAATTTTTAGGATGACATTAGGTAATGATGAATCCCTAGAGGATTATGAAGAAAGATTCCATATTAGTTACAAAAGAGCAAGGTGCACACTTGACCCTGAGTCACTGAAGCTCATCCTACTTAGAGGAGTAAGGGAAGACCTTTTGGATACCTTGTTAGTCCTTACAATCTCCTAGGCTGAAAAGGAAATCAACAAGGGTAACCTCAAACCACTTCAGCTCAGTGGCTATCCCTACTGAGCATGAGAGGGATCTCTCTAAGTCTCTTATTAGTGATATGACTTTAAAGTAAATGAATTTTAGGCTAGATATGTGTATTTCTTTGTGAAAAATTGGTTTTTAAAGGGTTTGCTGAACTTAGGGTTTGGAGCCACAAGCAGGTGTAAGCTGTGGGAATATAGGAGAAAGCATAAGAAGGATCTAGACATCAGAAGCCATGGTGTAATTTGAGTATTTTTTAGTGTATTATAGAGGATATAATGTGGAAGAAACTAATGAGCATAAATAAACATGATTTCATTAGCTTAGGAAGTCAAAACACATAACCATGAAAACCAGATAATAGAGCTTGTAAAACAAGAATTCTGAGTATTTTATCACAAGGCATTCATAGAAAGAAGAGATATAATGTAGATAAATATGTTTAGACCATGAGAAAACAAAAATAATGAAGTACAAGCACCATGAACTCACTAGGCTAGATTTCCTTGAAAATAGTTGCAACCAGTGTCTGTATTAGCTAAAAGATGATTACAATGCAAGCCTCCTTTACAAAAAGTTCAACCCTCTTCTGCTGAGGTGAAATAGTACTTATAGACTCTCCTAGACCACTTTCCCACCTTCAGGAGTCGAATTCCTTGGTGGAGGAACTAACTCCAAGATTCTCTCAACCAATAGGTGAGAGTGAGAAGGTGCAACTCAAACACCTCATGAAGAGTTTGATTAGGAGTTTTCTTCTTTTATGAGCCCTAATAAACATCAAAAACAACATATGACATGAATTTATTCATGCCTACATCACCTAGCCTCATAACTTGTGCCATTACATAGAGAATCTTGACTTTGACCAAGTTAGACTAGAAACTAGAAATTTTACACAGTGAAATTTTACAATTAAAAACACAGAAAGTGCAGAAGCATAGTGAACACTTTGAGCTGATTTGAAGGTGCCTTACAGGGGTCAAAATTCAAATTTCAGACAACGGTCAACTAGCCCTTCAAGTCTAGTTTCCATAATAGTTTTAATTTCTGAATTTGGAGCATGGGAAGGCCTTCAAAATTCCATTCTCCCAAGGTCGCTCCAAAAGTGCAGCGCCTGTCAAAAATGGTCTAGAATGCTAGTTTTTTGCCACTTTTTTGCCTTTTTCTCCCAAACTAAGCCACCTCTACAAAATATGGGAAAATGGGTTTTTAGAGGATGCCAAGACCTTTCTAAAAATGTAAACCTTTCCTCAAATGGATGCCTGAGGAAAAAGCACAGCGCCTTCTGGAAAAGTCAAATTTCTGAATTTAGACCAAAATTTGCCTAAAAACTCAAAATGCTTAGAATTAGCTCAAAATTGGAGGGAAGGTGTAAAAAATGAGTTTTTTATAGCTTCATGGATGCTTCAACAATAATCTCCAAGTTTTCCTCATCCTTTTGATCTTTTTTGGTCTCCTTGAGCTTGTTTTTGAGTTGTTTCAGTTCGACATTGGAGATCATGTTTTGAGCTTGATAGTGATGCGCCATGTGTCTTAGCATTTGGTTATCTCTATTTGCCTTCTCCAGGAGATTCTCCAAGTGTTCATTCACCTTGTTGAGCTAGTATTCTTTATCTTAATGTACCTCTAGGGAAATCCTCTCTTCTAGGTCAAGGTCTTCATTTAGCAATATTTGTTTTTGTTCCTCTTGCAAAGCTTCCTTGAGACCTCTGGTTCTTGGTCTTTTCCTCTTTCCTGTACCTTTTGATCCTTCAAGCTCGCTTGATTCTATGATCTCCTTGCCTTTTCCAACCTGCTACAATAACTTGGCTTTTTCCTTTTCTAAGATCAACTCTTTTGCTTTGAGTTGATTGTTTTCGCATTCAAGGAATGATATAATGAAATTTGCTCTTTCCATATTTATTTCCACCTCCTTAATTTGGTAGTCCTTGTCCCCGATAGTCTGTTTCATGATTGAAGTCTCATCTTCCTCTTCTAAATCAATAATCTCTAATTCATGCTCAACTGTCTTTTTGTCCTTTTCTATCGATGCATGCTTTGTCGATGAAGAAGGCTCGGCCCCTTTCTCTTTGTGAGAAGAAAACACAAGCCTCTGCCCTTTCTTATACACTTTGGTGACCTCTAACCTAGGTAGCTAAATCTTCTATGCTGGTTTGCTAGATGACCCCATCTCTGTTTGTTATTTTGGTGCACTTGGGGACTGAGATGCTGCATTTTCCTCATGCCATTTTGAAGTTATTTCTAAAAAGGCTTCCCAAGCCATAACCCATCTCTGCCAACTCATGAAGGACAATGGTTTTGATGAGATTGTGATGGAATAAGCTTGGCGAGTGCTCTTTGTTAGCACTCAAATCTGCCTCAGGATGAGGAAAGCAAAACTCAAGGCCACATCAAACCACGCTCAACCTTGTAGCTAGCCCTACGAGGACAGCAGAGGACTCTCTCCAGTCTATCTCAGCAAAAAGTCTTCTAAAAGGGGCTTAGATGACTTTAAAAAGGAACTGATTTTAGGCTAGTAAATTGATATGGAAAGGGGTTTTTAATAAATGATTGGGTTTTCTGGGCTGTGTGGGGCAAAGACAGCAAGAGCAGAGATTTAATCAAAGGCACAGATTAATCCATAAGGCGAGGTAGGAGTGAAGTTTAACAATTAAATTGAAATTAAATGGCAATGTAAAGACTGTTTAAGAAAGCAGAAAAGGGCATTAAACAATGAGTCCTTTCCAACAGAAGAAAATTACACAAATACTGACGCTGCTTCAAGGCAGAGCAAATAAATTGGATTCTGCCTATCTTACTGCAAAAGCATTCAGCTTGAATGATTATGAATGGACTGTGAACATAACAAGGAAACATATGAAAATAGAAGAAAAGACAAATGCTAAATTTTCACACCACAAGAATCTCAGGAGTCAGAGTTGTATTTTTTCATTAAATCCCTGTCAAAATCTGTACAATGAAACTCTGTTCTCTCTTCCACACACCTCTCAGAACTCTCTCCCCTTTACAAGTGATTTACAATGTATAAATAAACTTAGAGAGATGATAACTGGTCGATAAAAATAAGGAGCAGCGTTACAATTTGTTTATTGATAACAAATAAATGGGAAAAACCTATAGCTAAACTTTCTGAACTGCAACTAAAAACCAAAAATAGGCCAATCAATTCGATGGCTCTGCTGGGATAGTTATCTGCACTTCAATTTGGCTTCTGACTTTGATTGCCACGTTACATTTACCATTTGAAAATCTCTACTGGCCAATGAAAAAACAAAGTGTGAATCCCATTCATTGTGACTAAAGACAAAAATAGACTTCCGTTCCTAATCTTCTGCATGATAGATGTCTTCCTTTAATTTAGCTTTTCGATTTCTGACTTTGCACCTTCTTTCCAAGTCGAGAGCTGACATTCCGCATTTCGAGCACCTCATCCCTTTATCAAATCTTGTGCAACGTTTTTAGCCATAGCAACCTCATCTAAATTTTCGACAATAGCTTCACTATTCAAAACATCACTCAAAATTTCCAGTTGCGGTCACAATATGATATGATACCTTGAAGAAAGAATGGAAGTACATAATTCGATGATTTTGTGAAAATAAACAGTCAGCGCATAAAGAGTTAAAAATCAAACAATCGCCGCAAATACACATACGAATTCATGGTTCAACAAAATAATTACGGGAAGTGTCTTCTGAATGGCCTTCAACCAGTTATGACACCGGCCAGGACATCACTCTTTCCACATGCAAAAATAGTATACACAAGACGGATGGCATCTAGCCACCCATCCATTGCTTCCTAGGTGTCTTGCAACGAGATTACATGGTCCATGAACAGTATCAATACAAAGACTAGTCCCTGGCGGTAGAGTAAGATCTGCACAGGGAGATACAAGGAGAATATTTGCAATTTCTACTCTGAGCAAAGATGATTTGTCATTATACACCATGCCGCTTTCTGGCCTTCTAGAACCTCGCAAATATGGATGTTGCAAGTCGATGGAGCCGATTTGATATGAAACTGGGCGCAAGACAACAATTTTCTGGGCTCTGTCGCTGTGTGGGTAGCGCCCCTGCCTAATGGGTAGCGCACCTCAAGTGGGTAGCACCTGTGTTATTTAACACGGGCTATGGCGTTTAAGTGGGTAGCGCCCACCATGTGGGTAGCGCGCACTCCGTATGGGTAGCGCGCACTCCAAGCACTGTCCAGGATTATGAAAACACGGCTTCGGCCCTCCAAATCTGCAATTTGACCTCTACCTTGCGGATTTCTTGCAAATGAATTTGTTTGCCATGTTTTATACATGAAGAAAATATCTCATCAAATCAAATTTAATTTCAAATTTATTTGATAACCCACTTTCATAATGTTTCTGCACTTTGATATTTGGTCATTTAATACAATGCTTTTCCTTTGGATTTTCTGAGTTTTTGGACTGATAACTTTGTTGTCTTTTGTAGGGATCCGACACTTGGCTTAGGAAAAGATAACCAAGGCTGCTTCTGAAATATTTCAAGGCAGGAGACTCTAAAATATAGATTTATTACAAACATTAAAATTTGAAAATTTCCTTTTCAAAACAAAGTTTTGAAAAAGAAATATCCTCGAACATGATGAAAATCTTGAAATGAAGCTTATTGGAAATCTTCCTCTAGCCCGCAGGTATTATGAAGCACCTTGAGAACAATAACTTGCACCTAGCCCTAAATACCAAATTAACTCCTTGCTGACCTAGACATCAAACAGGAATGTACATAACAAGAAATGAACTTTGATAATTTGACTCTGACAACAAACTGGCAAGACGGAGTCTAACATTGGCTCCAATGGGGATGGCAGCTGCCGCTTCTTGGAGGTGCCAAGAACCTGCAGAGCTTTGGGAGAGCAGACAGTGCCTCCGTCCATTGGGCAATCGAATCCATTATTTCAACAAATCGACACAACTCTTGACTCAATTTTTAAACTGAAACTGAACTCAAACAGATTCGATCTCAAGACTAAAATAACTAAAAAACTGGCTTAACTAACTTCAAACTAAAGCTGCAATGAAACTGGAACAAGATGCTGCCCTTTGGCTGCTTATTTATTTAAAAAATCTACCCTACTCTACTGTAAAAACAATAGATCAGGTAATACTGAAATGCCAGATCAACCATTCAAGTAAACCTGAGAATGATGCCGCTTGAGAATGCTTCCACCAGGACACAGGTGTAATTGATGGCAGCCCTTCATGCACGTGATGAATCTGGCTATGTATAAGACATCTTGATCTATCAGTAAAACTGAAAAACATTTCCATGTACATCGCAATAGGATCACAAAAGTCAGACTCCGTTTGCTGCCCCAACTCTGCAGTACATAACTCCAGCTGCACACTATCAATGCAAACATCTGTAGGCAACTCTATGGTTTCTTGTTTTGAAGGAGGAAGAGTTTCCAAGAACATTCTGGGATCTCGGAAATCATATGACTGGATCTGATCATTTAAACACTGAATCTCCTTCTCAATTCTTTCAACAACTAACTCACACACACCATTTTTACCTTTAAGAGAAAACTTCGTAGATTTCAAACATTGAAGCAAGCCACTGAAAAATTCTTCATTTATTTCAAAATATGCTAACTGATCTCTAATTTCTTTTACAACTTCACAAAGAGCAGGGTTTGCCACATACCCTACCATTGCATGAGTGGATCAGTGGGCACTGGAATGTCTGGATCGAGTTGGAGTCTCCAGGTGAATGTTTCAGCCTTCATATGTGTCTGACTGCTGTCCACCATCAGCATCAGATCTGCAACTTGATTTCCTGTACTGGGACAAGACAATCAACAAGTCGAATGTCACATCAACGACAAACCATCTTCCCCAGTATGGTCGCCACTATGTTAGCGCTCAAATCTGCCTCAGGCTGAGGAAGGCAAAACTCAAGGCCACATCAAACCACGCTCAGCCTCGTAGCTAGCCCTACGAGGATAGGAGAGGGCTCTCTCCAGTCTATCTCAGCAAAAATTCTTCTAAAATGGGTTGAGATGACTTTAAAAGGGAACTGATTTTAGGCTAGTAAATTGATATGGAAAGGGGGTTTTTAATAAATGATTGGGTTTTCTGGGCTGTGTGGGGCAAAGACAGCAAGAGCAGAGATTTAATCAAAGGCATATATTAATCCATAAGGCAAGGTAGGAGTGAAGTTTAACAATTAAATTGAAATTAAATGGCAATGTAAAGATTGTTTAAGAAAGCAGAAAAGGGCATTAAACAATGAGTCCTTTCCAACAGAAGAAAATTACACAAATACTGACGTTGCTTCAAGGCAGAGCAAATAAATTGGATTCTGCCTATCTTACTGCAAAAGCAGTCAGCTTGAATGATTATGAATGGACTGTGAACATAACAAGGAATCATATGAAAACAGAAGAAAAGACAAATGCTAAATTTTCACACCACAAGAATCTCAGGAGCCAGAGCTGTATTTTTCATTAAATCCCTGTCAAAATCTGTACAATGAAACTCTGTTCTCTCTTCCACACACCTCTCAGAACTCTCTCCCCTTTACAAGTGATTTACAATGTATAAATAAACTTAGAGAGATGATAACTGATCGATAAAAATAAGGAGCAGCGTTACAATTTGTTTATTGATAACAAATAAATGGGCAAAACCTATAGCTAAACTTTCTGAACTGCAACTAAAAACCAAAAATAGGCCAATCAATTCGATGGCTCTGCTGGGATAGTTATCTACACTTAAATTTGGCTTCTGACTTTGATTGCCATGTTACATTTACCATTTGAAAATCTCTGCTGGCCAATGAAAAAACAAAGTGTGAATCCCATTCATTGTGACTAAAGACAAAAATAGACTTCCATTCCTAATCTTCTACATGATAGATGTCTTCCTTTTAATTTAGCTTTTCGATTTCTGACTTTGCGCCTTCTTTCCAAGTCGGGAGCTGACATTCCGCATTTCGAGCACCTGATCCCTTTATCAAATCTTGTGCAATGTTTTTAGCCATAGCAACCTCATCTAAATTTTCGACAGCAGCTTCACTATTCAAAACATCACTCAAAATTTCCAGTTGCGGTCACAATATGATATGATACCTTGAAGAAAGAATGGAAGTACATAATTCGATGATTTTGTGAAAATAAACAGCCAGCGCATAAAGAGTTAAAAATCAAACAATCGCCGCAAATACACATACGAATTCATGGTTCAATAAAATAATTACGAGAAGTGTCTTCTGAACGGCCTTCAACCAGTTATGACACCGGCCAGGACATCACTCTTTCCACATGCAAAAATAGTATACACAAGACGGATGGCATCTAGCCACCCATCCATTGCTTCCCAGGTGTCTTGCAACGAGATAGCATGGTCCATGAACATTATCAATACAAAGGCCAGCCCCTGGCGGTAGAGTAAGATCTGCACAGGGAGATATAAGGAGAATATTTGCAATTTCTACTCTGAGCAACGATGATTTGTCATTATACACCATGCCGCTTTCTAGCCTTCTAGAACCTCGCAAATATGGATGTTGCAAGTCGATGGAGCCGATTTGATATGAAACTGGGCGCAAGACAACAATTTCCTGGGCTCTGTCGCTGTGTGGGTAGCGCCCCTGCCTAATGGGTAGCGCACCTCAAGTGGGTAGCACCTGTGTTATTTAACACGGGCTGTGGCGTTTAAGTGGGTAGCGCACACCATGTGGGTAGCACGCACTCCGTATGGGTAGCGCGCACTCCAAGCACTGTCCAAGATTATGAAAACACGGCTTCGGCCCTCCAAATCTACAATTCGACCTCTGCCTTGCGGATTTCTTGCAAATGAATTTGTTTGCCATGTTTTATACATGAAGAAAATATCTCATCAAATCAAATTTAATTTCAAATTTATTTGATAACCCACTTTCATAATGTTTCTGCACTTTGATATTTGGTCATTTAATACAATGCTTTTCCTTTGGATTTTCTGAGTTTTTGGACTGATAACTTTGCTGTCTTTTGCAAGGATCTGGCACTTGGCTTAGGAAAAGATAACCAAGGTTGCTTCTGAAATATTTCAAGGCAGGAGACTCTAAAATATAGATTTATTACAAACATTAAAATTTGAAAATTTCCTTTTCAAAACAAAGTTTTGAAAAAGAAATATCCTCGAACATGATGAAAATCTTGAAATGAAGCTTATTGGAAATCTTCCTCTGGCCCGCAGGTATTATGAAGCACCTTGAGAACAATAACTTGCACCTAGCCCTAAATACCAAATTAACTCCTTGCTGACCTAGACATCAAACAGGAATGTACATAACGAGAAATGAACTTTGATAATTTGACTCTGATAGCAAACTAGCAAGACGAAGTCTAACATTGGCACCAATGGGGATGCCAGCTGCCGCTTCTTGGAGGTGCCAAGAACCTGCAGAGCTTTGGGAGAGCAGACAGTGCCTCCGTCCATTGGGCAATGGAGTCCATTATTTCAACAAATCGACACAACTCTTGACTCAATTTTTAAACTGAAACTGAACTCAAACTGATTCGATCTCAAGACTGAAATAACTGAAAAACTGGCTTAACTAACTTCAAACTAAAGCTGCAATGAAACTGGAACAAGATGTTGCCCTTTGGCTGCTTATTTATTTACAAAAGCTACCCTACTCTACTGTAAAAACAATAGATCAGGTAATACTGAAATGCCAGATCAACCATTCAAGTAAACCTGAGAATGATGCCGCTTGAGAATGCTTCCACCAGGACACAGGTGTAATTGCTGGCAGCCCTTCATGCACGTGATGAATCTGGCTATGTATAAGATAGCTTGATCTATCAGTCAAACTGAAAAACATTTCCATGTACATCGCAATAAGATCGCAAAAGTCAGACTCCGTTTGCTGCCCCAACTCTGCAGTACATACCTCCAGCTGCACACTATCAATGCAAACATCTGTAGGCAACTCTATGGTTTCTTGTTTTGAAGGAGGAAGAGTTTCCAAGAACATTTTGGGATCTCAGAAATCATATGACTAGATCTGATCATTTAAACACTGAATCTCCTTCTCAATTCTTTCAACAACTAACTCACAGACACCATTTTTAGCTTCAAGAGAAAACTTCGTAGATTTCAAACATTGAAGCAAGCCACTGAAAAATTCTTCATTTATTTCAAAATATGCTAACTGATCTCTAATTTCTTTTACAACTTCACAAAGAGCAGGGTTTTCCACATAGCCTACCATTGCATGAGTGGATCAGTGGGCATTGGAATGTCTGGATCGAGTTGGAGTCGCCATGTGAATGTTTCAGCCTTCATATGTGTCTGACTGCTGTCCACCATCAGCATCAGATGTACAACTTGATTTCATGTACTGGGACAAGACAATCAACAAGTCGAATGTCACGTCAACAGCAAACCATCTTCCCCAGTATCGTCGCCACTATGTTAGCGCTCAAATCTACCTCAGGCTAAGGAAGGCAAAACTCAAGGCCACATCAAACCACGCTCAGCCTCGTAGCTATCCCTACGAGGACAGGAGAGGGCTCTCTCCAGTCTATCTTAGCAAAAAGTCTTCTAAAATGGGCTGAGATGACTTTAAAAGGGAACTGATTCTAGGCTAGTAAATTGATATGGAAAGGGGGTTTTTAATAAATGATTGGGTTTTCTGGGCTGTGTGGGGCAAAGACAGCAAGAGCAGAGATTTAATCAAAGGCATAGATTAATCCATAAGGCGAGGTAGGAGTGAATTTGAACAATTAAATTGAAATTAAATGGCAATGTAAAGACTGTTTAAGAAAGCAGAAAAGGGCATTAAACAATGAGTCCTTTCCAACAGAAGAAAATTACACAAATACTGACACTGCTTCAAGGCAGAGAAAATAAATTGGATTCTGCCTATCTTATTGCAAAAGCAGTTAGCTTGAATGATTATGAATGGACTGTGAACATAACAAGGAAACATATGAAAACAGAAGAAAAGACAAATGCTAAATTTTCACACCACAAGAATCTCAGGAGTCAGAGCTGTATTTTTTCATTAAATCCCTGTCAAAATCTGTACAATGAAACTCTGTTCTCTCTTCCACACACCTCTCAGAACTCTCTCCCCTTTACAAGTGATTTACAATGTATAAATAAACTTAGAGAGATGATAACTGATCGATAAAAATAAGGAGCAGCGTTACAATTTGTTTATTGATAACAAATAAATGGGCAAAACCTATAGCTAAACTTTCTGAACTGCAACTAAAAACCAAAAATAGGCCAATCAATTCGATGGCTCTGCTGGGATAGTTATCTACACTTAAATTTGGCTTCTGACTTTGATTGCCACGTTACATTTACCATTTGAAAATCTCTGCTGGCCAATGAAAAAACAAAGTGTGAATCCCATTCATTGTGACTAAAGACAAAAATAGACTTCCGTTCCTAATCTTCTGCATGATAGATGTCTTCCTTCTAATTTAGCTTTTCGATTTCTAACTTTGCGCCTTCTTTCCAAGTCGGGAGCTGACATTCCGCATTTCAAGCACCTGATCCCTTTATCAAATCTTGTGCAACATTTTTAGCCATAACAACCTCATCTAAATTTTCGACAGCAACTTCACTATTCAAAACATCACTCAAAATTTCCAGTTGCGGTCACAATATGATATGATACCTTGAAGAAATAATGGAAGTACATAATTCGATGATTTTGTGTAAATAAACAGCCAGCGCATAAAGAGTTAAAAATCAAACAAACGCCGCAAATACACATACGAATTCATGGTTCAATAAAATAATTACGGGAAGTGTCTTCTGAACGGCCTTCAACCAGTTATGACACCGGCCAGGACATCACTCTTTCCGCGTGCAAAAATAGTATACACAAGACGGATGGCATCTAGCCACCCATCCATTGCTTCCCAGGTGTCTGCAACGAGATAACATGGTCCATGAACAGTATCAATACAAAGACCAGCCCCTGGCGGTAGAGTAAGATTTGCACAGGGAGATACAAGGAGAATATTTGCAATTTCTACTCTGAGCAAAGATGATTTGTCATTATACACCATGCCGCTTTCTGGCCTTCTAGAACCTCGCAAATATGGATGTTGCAAGTCGATGGAGCCGAATTGATACGAAACTAGGCGCAAGGCAACAATTTTCTAGGCTCTGTCGCTGTGTGGGTAGCGCCCCTACCCAATGGGTAGCGCGCCTCAAGTGGGTAGCGCCTGTGTTATTTAACACGGGTTGTGGCGTTTAAGTGGGTAGCGCGCACCATGTGGGTAGCGTGCACTCCGTATGGGTAGCGCGCACTCCAAGCACTGTCCAGGATTATGAAAACACGGCTTCAGCCCTCCAAATCTGCAATTCGACCTCTGCCTTGCGGATTTCTTGCAAATGAATTTGTTTGCCATGTTTTATACATGAAGAAAATATCTCATCAAATCAAATTTAATTTCAAATTTATTTGATAACCCACTTTCATAATGTTTCTGCACTTTGATATTTGGTCATTTAATACAATGCTTTTCCTTTGGCTTTTCTGAGTTTTTGGACTGATAACTTTGCTGTCTTTTGCAGGGATCCGGCACTTGGCTTAGGAAAAGATAACCAAGGCTGCTTCTGAAATATTTCAAGGCAGGAGACTCTAAAATATAGATTTATTACAAACATTAAAATTTGAAAATTTCCTTTTCAAAACAAAGTTTTGAAAAAGAAATATCCTCGAACATGATGAAAATCTTGAAATGAAGCTTATTGGAAATCTTCCTCTGGCCCACAGGTATTATGAAGCACCTTGAGAACAATAACTTGCACCTAGCCCTAAATACCAAATTAACTCCTTGCTGACCTAGACATCAAACAGGAATGTACATAACGAGAAATGAACTTTGATAATTTGACTCTGACAGCAAACTGGCAAGACGGAGTCTAACACTCTTTTTCCTTCAACTCTATCTTCTCAGACATTTTTGAAATACTCCTGAACAAGTAATTGCACATGTTGAGTGGCTTAAATTGAGATGTGAAGTGCATCAACAGGTGAATGTGATATGCATATAACCTTGAGAATCTACCTTCATAGGTAAAGAACCTCATGATGGTCTTCATTAAAGGGGCATACTTCTCAAGCAAATATCTGAAAGGCATAAGGTGAGTATGTGTGTCTCCATATGGAGTCTTTAAGAAGGGCTTGTAGTTTTCAAGATCTAGACTCATTCCCTTGAACCAGTATTTCCCATTGTCTGGTAAACCGATTCCTAGTGAAATGGAGCCCATTGAGAAGCTAAACTCAATACCAGTAATGACAGTAGTCTCCCCTTTCAAGTTTGTATCTACCCAATCTGTCAGCTGCTCATAAAACCCTGCTTCACTTACTCTTTTGTAAAATTCCAAATAGTGAACATCTTCAAAGCATTGTTTGATGAAATGATAGGAGTTGATCTAATTGTAATCTGATGGTTCATATCTAAGAATCCTCCTGTTGGCATTATGAGACAAATGTTGGCCTTGATGGCAAATCACACTGATGACAAATCATAGTGCAGAAGGATAGCAGCAAGGAATTGATGATCAGACTACAATTATGAAGAGAAAATATATACACGCTGGTTCACTATATACCAAGTTGCGTATACAAGCAGGTTCACTATATACCAAGTCGCGTATACGCAGGTTCGCTATATACCAAGTCGCGTGTACACGCAGGTTGGCTTCAGTAAAAGAGCGTGTATGTGGAAAACTTATCTTTGGTCCGTGGCGGTTATTTCTTGGAAGTTGTGCCTATGGTTTTGGACCATGGTGTCTCGATGGACGCGTTGATCCCTAGTTTTGAAGTTGATGGTATTGGATTTCTATGGTTTTGGCCCTTGGTATTGAGCAAGGCCTAAGGCTATATAAGGAGAAGAAGATCATTAGGCAAATACAATTGAAAAGTCTTGAATATCTGATGAAGCATTAGATACAGTATGCAGGTTATGGGTTAATGATGCAATTGCTTGATCTGAGCTAAGGAGAGATCTCAACGGTTGATGGAGAACAAGATCTAAGGAGAGATCGGGATCTAATAGTTTGAAATGCACTATTATGATATGGTTGATTATGCGTATTTCTAGATCTGCATATTGACGCAATGTTATGTTCTGGGTCTAACTGATGTCTGGTACAGCTGCAAGTTAAGAGAATTTATTTTTAGATCTGTACGCAGGTTGTCTTTGGTAAAAGCGCGTGTATACGCGGGTTTCTCTCATTGAAGTAGCGTATATCTTTTGAAGTTTGATTTTTGGGGTTGCAGTTGGGTCTGACTGCTATTGCAGAGTTCTGTAGTCTGCTCTGTGTTCTGGTGACTGGTGTTGACAGGGTTTCAGTGGTTCAGTGATTCAAAGATTGATGATGCTAGTATTGGTTGTTTTGTGCTTCAATGATCTGTTATGAAAGTTGAATGAATTGTGGTCTTCAGATTGTAATGTTGTGCTTCAGGAATATCCAGTCTGAAAATGTATGAAAAGTGGTACCTGAAGGAAAGAAGATTGTAGGCCAGCACCTACGTACTAGTATCTTAGCTAGTACAAGAGCAAAGGGGGTTGGAGCTCCCTTCCAAGGAAGTTTGGAGAACGAGAGAAGGTTGAAGCCTTCAGCAGGTTGTAGCCTGCGTACTGGTATAAGGCTGCACCAGTACAAAAGATTGTAAACTGAAGTTTCATATTAAAGAAAGATAGAGACGACTTGCAGCAGGTGGTTTTCACCCACATTGGGTTTCCACCTTATATCATGGTGTTCATGTGTGTGTTTTCTGCGTGATGATCTGTTCTGTTATACTGCACCTGTTTTACTATCATGGTTAATAATGTCCTGATGCATTTACTGAAGATGAGCTACTGAATCATAAGTTTTCTTGTTATACGCTGGTTTCTTTAGACACAGTAGCGTGTACACGCTGTTTCACTTAACTGAAGTAGCGTATATGTTTCTGAGCATAAAATGAAAAAGTTTTTCTGATAATACTAATTCACCCCCCCCCCTCTCAGTATTATATCCAACACCTCCCTCCTTTGTGTTGTTTCTCTCTAGTGAAGAATCAATCTCCATGATGACATAAAATCCTAGCAACAGGAAGTGAAAATAGATGTGAGGTGAGTATGAGGTGATGTGAGGTGATGTGAGGGATTTTGAAAAAATGATGGGAGGGGTTTTATGAAAGATGAGATGGTTTTGAGAAACTGATGGAAATGAGTGAGGAAAATGGTGAAAAAATGTGGCTGCTTGTAAGTGACACCAAGAAGGTTTATGATGTGATTTGGTCAAAATAACTCTAGGAATGAGCTAGGGTTTTGTTTTTTTAGTGTTTAAGCTTGGTTTGGAGGTGGATGGACTGGTCAAGATGACTCATCATACATGTGTGCAAGTGTAGAATGTCAATTTACATGTTTTAGAGATGAAAAATTGCGATGACCATTTCTACCCTAGCATTTCCCATGGCACTTTTGCTACAAACCCTAGCTTGAGAAATTATTGACATGGAATGCAAATGGGAAAGAAAAAATAGAGGGAAATGATGTACTTACTTGTTCCTCGGCCTTAGAAAGCAATTTTATCGAGTTTGAAAGCAAAAATTTTGAAATTTAGGAAACTTTGGGTGAGTTTTGGGCACTTTGTCCTGTGCGTAGCACAGTTCTTCTATTCACAGCGCCAAAGCACAGTGCAGTTCACCTACGTGCATCGCCTGCCTCCAAAGCACAGCGCAGTGTATCTACGCACGCCTTCAAATTTTGGCCAATTTCTCCTAGGGAAATAGATTTTTTGCTTTTTTAGGCGAGGGAGATCGGTGATGAAGAGTGAATGAGACATGAATGAAAAGGTTTTGAGTCTTTTTGAGTTTATATAGGGGTAATTTCTTCACTTTTTCAAAAATAGAAAAGAAACTAATCCTCCTCTGTGAACTGATTTCATTTTTTTGAAGGAAAATTTTACCTTTACCATTGCAAATGTGCTTTTTGCATCTCCTGAGTGCCAATGCTTCCTTCTTCTGAAACCTTTTGATATCATGAAAATGTGAATAAATCATGTTTCAACTCTTCAACTCTTTGCTTTATCATGTTTGACTTGTTTCTGATTTTTTTATGGAAATGGTGGACCTTGGGGACCCTTGTGACCTAATGGATGGCCTAAGACCTAATGGAATGATGATGATGACTTGACCCATTTTCATGGTGTATGATTAGCAACCAACAGGAGTGAAATTTTGAGACAATGACTCCATCTTGGACTAACCATGCAATGACCAAATTTGTTGTCTAAACCTAGTAATAGAAAAATTTGATGATGAAAGCCTAAAAAGATCATGGTAAAATAATTTTTTGATCCAGGTGACAGGCTAACAAGACTGACACTAACATTGGCTCCAACTGGGGATGGCAGCTCTTTGGAGGTGTCAAGAACACCGTAGACCAAATAGCCTTATTCATTGGGCAATGGAGTCAACATGCATAAAAACTGATTTTTTTGACTGACAAAAGAACTAAAAATAAAAAAGAAAATGAAAACAGTATTGACTCAAAGAGCCTTAGGGCCTTCACTTCGAGCTTCAAACTCTAATGACAGCTATCTAAAATGATAGAAGTAAAATACACACCAGTATGTACAATGATGATGACCTTTCTGGATTTTAGATATAGTAGTGCTTGAGAAGCCCACCATTAGTCGACCCTCCTGAATAGTCTTTTCCATCCATCTCTTCTAGCAAGAAAGAATTCTTTCCTCTGAATGCAGAAATTTTGTATGGTCCCTTCCATAAGTTCTCAAACTTACCATGTTTGCCTTTATCTTCATTTCTAGCATCCCACCGAAGGACTACATCTCCCAAATTGAAATTTCCTTCCTTGGTTTTGTGATCATAAATCTTTTTGATTTTCTCTTGGAGTTTGGATGTGTTCTGAAAAACTTCTTCTCTTGTCTGCTGTAAATGAATCATTTGGTTTATTCTCCTTTGTATGTCATTAGTTTCACTATCCAATTCTTATAGGATTTTCATTACTGGGACAACAAGAGATGAAGGAAATACTGTGTCAACTCCATATACCAGCTGGAAAGGAGACATACCTATTGACTTTTTGTTGCTAACCCTATCCGCCCACAAAGAATTGATGAGTTTTTTATGCCAACTCTTCTTTTTTGCCTCTAGGACCTTCTTGATGATGTTGACCAAAGATTTGTTAGAATATTCAGCCAGGTCGTTTCCTTGTGGATGATATGCAGTGGAATGTCCTAGCACAATATAATATTTGGCACAGAAATCCACCATTTGTTTTTATTTGAAAGCAACAACATTGTATGTTATTATTTTCTGTGGGTAGCTAAATCTAGACAAGATATTAGACTCCAGAAATTGAATGATGACAGAATCAGTAGCTTTCCTGGTTGGGATAGCTTCAATCCACTTTGTAAAGTAGTCGGTGCCTGTTAATATCCATTTGTGTTTTGTTGAAGATGATGGATGGATTTCGCCAATGAAATCAAGGCCCCACTGCTGGAAAGGAGCTGAAATAAAAATTGGTTGGAGTGGTAATGGCATAAGTTTCCTCTTTCCTTGAAAAATCTGACATTCATGGTAGCTCATAACTGTTTTATATGTATCGAAAAAGAGGGTGGGCCAATAGAAACCAACTCTTAAGATCTTTTTTGCTATAGTTTTCCAAAAATGATGACCTCTGCAATCTCCCTTATGAAAATCCTTCATTATATCATTAGCTTCATTTTCCATTAAACAATTTAGTAGCACACCTCCAGGATCTTTCCAAAATAAAACACCATCCAGAATACAATATTTTGAAGCTTTGAGTTTCAGTGATCTAACTTTACCTTTGGGAAATTATGTAGGAGGATTCAAGTGTTGCAAGACATAGACAATGTTGGAGTACCAAGGTGAAGACATGAACATATCAGACACTTGCAAGAAAGGGTCCTTTTCTTTTGATTCTTCTGATAGTGCAGCCATCAAATTAATATCCAGTGCATGTAGATTTGATTCTACCATAAGCTTGGCTAACCCTTGTCCTTTGATGAGCTCTCTAGGTTTGATCTCCAGGTCATATTCTAGCATTGTTGCAATCCATTTTCCTTTTCTGCCTTCTGGATCTGTTTGTACAAGAATTTCTTTTACTGCTGCAGTAGGGACATAAGAAATAGTATGTGAATGTAGAATATAAACTCGGAAATCTTTGAGGGCCTTTATAATTCCAATGCCTGTTTTTCAATAATATTGTATTTCAATGCCGCATATATTATAGTGCGAATGAAGAATGCTATAGTCTGCTCATTTTTCTGATCTTTTTTCTGCATTAGGACTGTTGCTAATGTGTGCTCAGAAGCCAAAGAAAAAAATGATGAAATCCGAGGTATAATCTGGGCTGATCAAAATAGGAGCAGTAGATAATGCAAATTTTACCACATGAAATGATTTCTTAGCCTCTAAAGACCACTTTACCTCGCTGTCCTTCTTCAACATATTTGTCATTTCTTTCAAGTGCTCAGCTAGATTAGGAATAAATCTCCTCAAAAAATTAATTTTCCCATTGAACGACTGAATCTCTTTCTTGTTCCTAGGGAAGTATAATTGTTGAATAGCCTCCACTCTGGTAGGATCAATGCGGATGCCATCTTTAGAGATGATGTGTCCTAGTAGCTTACCTTCTTCCATGGCGAACAAGCTCTTCTTTGGATTAAGTGAGATGCCAAATTTTCTGCATTTCTGAAAAACAATCTTCAAGTGATGCAAGTGATCTTCATCAAATTTTGAAAATACTGTTAGATCATCAAGATAGATAACTAGAAATATATCTTTTTCATTTGCAAATGCTATGTCCATAGCCCATTGAAAGGTAGCTCCTGCATTCTTCAACCCAAAAGGCATCTTGGCATACATGAATGTACCCCATGGCGTTGTGAAGGCTATCTTGAGCTGATCGTCTTTGTGTACCAGAATTTGATTGTACCCAGAGTATCTATCAACATCCTAGAGGATCCCACCACTTTCTGAAGTATGTGATCCATCTTAGGCAGGGGATAGTTTTCTTTCAAGGACACCTTATTGAGATTCCTAAAATCAATACATAGACGAATTTCCCCGGTCTTTTTCCTCATAGGTACTAGATTAGACATCCATTCAGAAAATCGAATGGGAACAATTATTCTAGACTTATAAAGTCTATTTACCTCTTTTTCAATTGATGGCAGCAACTTGGGGTTGATTCTTCTCAATTTCTGGTGAAATGGCTTCTAATCCGACTTTATAGGAATGATGTGCTAAATGATACTTTTATCATAAACTTTTAGATCAAAGTAATCCCAAGCAAATGCATCAAGAAACTATTTCATTAAAGACATGTACTTACCTTTCGATTTAGGAGATAGAGACTTTGATAGTTTGACCAATTTAGGATTCTCAATTGTGCCAATGTTAACATCTTCTACTCCCTTTTCAGTAGGAACCATGGTGGGCTTCTTGGTGATATCATCCTTGTCAAATAACTCTTCCAAAGGCACCAAGCCTCTTGGAATGTTGTTGTCCTTGATCTGTAATACTTCGGTGTCAACTGAATGAATGTGGGAATCATCAAAATTGTATGTAACATCAATGTGATAATTCTAAAATTCTCCTTCCAACTACAGAAAACTATTTATTTGCTTATCACCACCAAATACTTGCCATAACCTCATGTTATCTGGGACAGCTAGGTGATGCTTAACATGGATGGAGTATTTATGATTAGAATGGAAAGGAATTTTCACCATACTGGCTGCAGTGGCAAGTGAATCAGCTATGAGATTTTGAGTTCTGGGAATAAGAGATAACGTATATTCTGGAAAAGTTTTGAGAATATCAAGTACAGCATTGCAATAAGCTCTCATTCTTGGGTGTTTGGCCTGATATTCCCCTTTGACTTGCTTGATCACTAACTCAAAGTCTCCATAAATAGAAATCTTTTTTTCTCCCAACTTTTTTAGAATTTTGAGGCCAGCAATCAATGCTTTATATTCCACCTCATTATTTGAAAATTCAAATGCCAGCTTGTAAGAACTCATTCTCACATTCGGAGCAATTTTCTTTGGCTGATGTAATGGCCCAAGTATCCCAACACCAATTCCTACTCCTTCTCTTCCTGATGCACCATCAAACTCCATGGTCCAAAGGCCATTTTCTTCATCTGGAAAAACGAATTTCTGAAGACTGAATTTCTTGATTTTTAGGACCTTAAATGGCTAGCTCATAACTTTCTGATTTTTGCACTATTCTTTGAATCTCCTCAATAGGATTTGCAGGCTGTCTAGATTCCTCACCAACCTGTTTACTTTTTGCTATGATAGTTTCATGTATGTTTCCCATTAGGTTGGGAACTTCTGAAATTTCTATTAACTGACTTTCATCATCAACAGAATCCATATCACTAAATAGAATGAAAGAGTCAATATCAGTATGAACAGCATGTATAGGATGATTGACTTGATTTTCCTTACTGCTAATCATAAATTTCATCTTCTTTTCTCTATAAAGTTTCTGAAGCTGTCCAAAAACAGGGATAGTGGCATATGAAAAGTAAAGCTGCAGAGTGCCCTTTAATTTTGCTCCCCAAGATCTCAAAAGTAACATGCCAAACCTAGGAGGAATATCAACCACTACAACATCCATAAGTACATTTTTGGCTAGGATTTGGTCTAAGGCCACTACCAAGTCTTTGATAAGGCCAAGGCATTTCACTCTTCCAAATCAAAAGAATAAAGATCATGGTAAGGTCGGGTGATTCTCAGTCCTAGTTTATCCATGATGGCTTTAGGCATCAAATTATGAGAGGCCCTAGAATCTAGCATAGAATTATGAAGGATAAGGTCATGAAGTTTAAGACTCAGATAAAAAGGAGGAATTTCACTATCTTCAGGAGCTCCTTCAAAGGCTGGACCAAAAAGGATGCCTGGCTCATTATCAAATACATTGACTGTATCAGACATTTGATCAACCCTAAGCATTTTTGCAATCTGAAATTTGTATTTGTCATTCCTTACAAATTCAGTGAGGGGAATGGCTATCTTTAATTTAGAAATTTCATTTTCCAAACTAAAAAGATTAGATTTCTTTTCTACCTCTTTTGAACCGATGCCCTTCCTTTATGTTTATCCTTTAGCTTGAGTTTCCTTCGTTTGGATTTCAGTTTGCATTTCTTTGTCCTTCCTCATATTGCTAGTGGAGGCTTCATTAGTTATATCCCGATTCTATGTGACACTAGCTTTGTCTTTATTAGGGCCTGTAGGATGGGTTTCTTTGCTTGGTGCGTCCTTTTGCAAATTTTGTCTTTTCTAAATTATAGTAACAGACACATTTCTATTTCTCAAATTGTAGTGCTTTTTTAGATGACTTAGGATTTAATTTTGATATCCTCTTTGGTACTCTTCAGTCCTATTAGCCCATAGATCTTCACTTGCAAGCACAAATTACTGGTCATCTGGGATAAAAGAGTCTTCAAAAAACTAATCTTCTTCTGTTAGGAGAGTAGGCAATTCATCTTCTTGAAAGAAGTGATTTGCCTCTACAATTTCTTCTTCACCTTCTTCCTGACCTTCAGTGTAGTTTTACTGAAATGGAGCTTTTACTTGACCTTGAGGATCTTGATTTCGTTGCTCTCTCTGTCGATTTTTGAACTACTATTGTCATTGTCTGTGAAAGTTAGGATTCCTCACTAATGGTTCAGCTTGTCGATCAGTTACGGATATTTTATCCATCATCCTTTCCATAGTTTTTATCAGGCTATCAAGTTTTGCATCAGAAGATGATGTAGGTTCTTCTCTAAAAACAACTCTCTTTTTCGCCCTCTCTGGCTTTGATTTTGACTTCTTAATGAGCAAATTGGCTTCAACGTTGATTACATTCCGCTGCATCTCTTCAAGAGTAGTTGGGTCTCTTTCTCTGAGCTGATAGGCCATCTTTGGATCGAAAGCATCTGGATAATGAAGAAGAGCCAAACCAGGAGGAGGTTTCATATCTTCAGGTATAGAATTGCACACTGTATTAAATCTTGATGTGAATTCTTGAACAGTTTCATTGGGGTTCCTTTTCATTGAATTATATTCAGCCAATATCTCTAATGGATTTTTCTTCTCTTGCCAATGAGCTAGAAATAATTCAGTCAATATTTGAGAATTGTTAATGGAATTTGCAGCCATGCTTCGAAACCATTTTCTTAACATCTCCTGAGAAAATCTGAGCGATAATCCTCATTTTAGCATTCTCCTCATCAATTTCTTCTAAATCAATGAAGTCTATTAACTTGTCAACATGCTGCTATGCTCTAATTTCTACACTTCCATCAAACAAAGGAAGTCTTTGACCATAGTTCTGAGGCAAAGCAGTAAGTTGAGCAAGCAGTAAAAGAGGCGCAAATCTTGCCATGACTGCTAGAGAAAGTGAAGGTGTTACAATGGGTTGTGTAAGTACAGGTTGTGATGAGGATGATGGAACTACTAAAATGGGTTGTTGAGGCAAGGATGGAATGAATGGAGGAGGCAAGGAAGATGATGAAATTGAAGCTTTAGGAGATGTGGTAGATGAGCTTGGAGGTGAAAAGGAGGATGAAGTTGTGGCTAAGTATTCAAGTTGGTATTGAACAAATTCTTTTTCGGTTGTGATTTGTAGTGGTCGGCAAGGCTTTGAAGCTTATCAAAGCTTAACCACAGTTCATGATCAGTCTTAGCAGACAAATATTCTAAAGAAAGAGAGTGAGTTTCAACCTTTAAAGGTTCTAGTGTTGTATCAGAGATGCAGGAGTCAAATTTAGACCTTATAAGTGATAATTCTATCTACTATTCAAATGGAATTTGCTCAAAGGCGAATAGGTTTTTAGGCAGAGAAGTTGTTCTTTTAATTTTTTGAACTGCACTATTAGTGATAGGTAGTCTAAGTTTTCTGAGTAGTCTCTTAGTGTCTTCAACAATGAAGGGTGGATTTGGGTTCGGATTTGACCTAGTATGCCTTTTGGAAGCCAAAATGTATACACCCTAAACTGATGAAATTTATGAATTCAGCCTATCTTCGGATACTTAAAACTGAGAGGTACAGAACCAGTTCTTGAAAGCTCTTAAGGTTTTTCCCAAGGATAATTTAACAATTGCTTCCCCGGCAATGGCGCCAAAAAATGTTAGTCCTTACAATCTCTTGGCTAAAAAGGAAATCGACAAGGGTAACCTCAAACCACTTCAGCTTAGTAGCTATCCCTACTGAGCATGAGAGGGATCTCTCTAAGTCACTTATTAGTGATATGACTTTAAAGTAAATGAATTTTAGGCTAGAAATGTGTATTTGTTTGTGAAAAATTGGTTTTTAAAGGGTTTGCTAAACTTAGGGTTTGGAGCCACAAGTAGGTCTATGTTCTGGGAATATAGGAGCTAGATGTCAGAAGCCATGGTGTAATTTGAGTATTTGTCAGTGTAGTATAGAGGATATAATGTGGAAGAAACTAATGAGCATAAATAAACATGATTTCATTAGCTTAGGAAGACAAAACACATAACCATGAAAACCAGATAACAGAGCTTGTAAAACAAGAATTCTGAGTATTTTATCACAAGGCATTCATAGAAAGAAGAGATATAATGTAGATAATGATGTTTAGACCATGAGAAAACAAAAATGATGAAGTACAAGCACCATGAACTCACTGGGCTAGAGTTCCTTGAAAATAGTTGCAACCTGTGTCTGTATTAGATGAAAGATGATTACAATGCAAGCCTCCTTTACAAAAAGTTCAACCCTCTTCTGCTGAGGTGAAATAGTAATTATAGACTCTCCTAGACAACTTTCCCACCTTTAGGAGTCGAATTCCTTGGTGGAGGAACTGACTCCATGATTCTCTCAACGAACAGGTGAGAGTGAGAAGGTGCAACTCAAACACCTCATCAAGAGTTTGATTACGAGTTTTCTTCTTTTATGAGGCCTAATAAACATCAAAAACAACCTATGATATGAATTTATTCATGCCGACATCACCTAGCCTTGTAACTTGTGCCATTACATAGAGAATCTTGGCTTTGACCAAGTTAGACTAGAAACTAGAAATTTTACATAGTGAAATTTTACAATTAAAAACACAGAAAGTGCAGAAGCGCAACGCCAACTTTGAGTTGATTTTCAAGTGCCTTCCATGGGTCAAAATGAAAATATGAGAGAACAGTCAACTATCCCTTCAAGTCTAGTTTCTAGAATAGTTTGAATTTCTGAATTTGGGGCACGAGAATCAAAAATCCATTCTCCCAAGGTCACTCCAGAAGTGCAATGCTTGTCAAAAATGGTCCAGAATGCTAGTTTTTCGCTACTTTTTTTCCTTTTTCTCCCCAACTAAGCCACCTCCGAAAAATATAGGCAAATGGGTTTTTAGAGGATGCCAATACCTTTCTAAAAATGTAAACCTTTCCTCAAATGGATGCCTGAGGAAAAAGCGCAGTGCCTTCTGGAAAAGTCAAATTTCTAAATTTAGACCAAAATTTGCCCAAAAACTCAAAATGCTCAGAATTAGCTCAAAATTGGAGGGAATGTGTAAAAAATGAGTTTGTTATAGCTTCATGGATGCTTCAGCAAGCATGTCCAAGTTTCCCTCATCCTTTTGATCTTTTTTGGTCTCCTTCAGCTTGTTTTTGAGTTGTTTCACTTTGACATTGGCGATCGTGTTTTGAGCTTGATAGTGATGCACCATGTGTCTGAGCATTTTATTATCTCTATTTTCCTTCTCCAAGAGCTTCTCCAAGTGTTCATTCACCATGTTGAGCCAATATTATTTATCTTGATGTACCTCCAGGGAAATCCTCTCTTCTAGGTCAAGGTCTTCATTGAGCAATATTTGTTCTTGTTCCTCTTGCAAAGCTTCCTTGAGACCTCTGGTTCTTGGTATTTTCCTCTTTGTTGTACCTTTTGATCCTTCAGGCTTGCTTGATTCTATGATCTCCTTGCCTTTTCCAACCTGCTACAATAACTTGGCTTTTTCCTTTTCTGAGATCAACTCTTTTGCTTTGAGTTGGCTATTTTCTTGTTCAAGGAATGATATAATGAACTTTTCTCTTTCCATATTTATTTCCAGCTCCTTGATTTGGTAGTCCTTGTCCCTGATAGTCTATTTCATGATTGAAGTCTCATCTTCCTCTTCTAAATCAATAATCTCTAATTCATGCTCAACTGTCTTTTTGTCCTTTGTTGTCGATGCTTGCTTTGTTGATGAAGAAGGCTTGGCCCCTTTCTCTTTGTGAGAAGAAAACACAAGCCTCTGCCCTTTCTTATACACTTTGGTGACCTCTGGCCTAGGTAGCTGAATCTTCTCTGTTGGTTTGCTAGATGACCCCATCTCTATTTGTTGTTTTGGTGCACTTGGGGACTAAGATGTTGCATTTTCCTCATGCCATTTTGAAGCTGTTTCTAAAAAGGCTTCCCAAGCCATACCCCTCTCTACCAACTGATGAAGTACAATGGTTTTGATGAGATTGTGATGGAACAAGCTTGGTGAGTGCTCTTTGTCATTCAATTTTATCTTCTCAGACATTTTTGAAATACTCCTGAACAAGTAATTGCACATGTTGAGTGGCTTTTGAGATGTGAAGTGCATCAACAGGCGAATGTGATATGCATATAACCTTGAGAATCTACCTTCATAGGCAAAGAACCTCATGATGGTCTTCATTAAAGGGGCATACTTCTCAAGAAAATATCTGAAAGGCATAAGATGAGTATGTGTGTCTCTGTATGGAGTCTTTAAGAAGGGCTTGTAGTTTTCAAGATCTAGACTCATTCCCTTGATCCAGTATTCGCCATTGTCTGGTAAACCAGTTGCTACTGAGATGGAGCCCATTTAGAAGCTAAACTCAATACTAGCAATGACAGCAGTCTCCCCTTCCAAGTGTGTAGCTACCCAATCTGTCAACTGTTCATAAAACCCTGCTTCACTTACTCTTTTGCAAAATTCCAAACATTGAACATCTTCAAAGCATTGTTTGATGAAAGGATAGGAGTTGATCTGATTGCAATCTAATGGTACATGTCTGAGAATACTCCCTCCTTTGTGTTGTCTCTTTCTCTTTAGTGTAGAATCAATCTCCATGATGACACAGAATCCTAGTAGCAGGGAGTGAAAATAGATGTGAGGTGAGGATGAAAATGAAGTGATATGTGAGGGATTTTCACAAAATGATGGGAGGGGTTTTGTGAAAGATGAGATGGCTTTGAGAAACTAATGGAAATGAGTGAGGAAAATGGTGAGAAAAAGTGGCTTCTTGTAAGTGACACCAAGAAGGTTTATGATGTGATTTGGTCAAAATAACTCTAGGAATGAGCTAGGGTTTTGTTTTTTTAGTGTTTAAACTTGGGTTGGAGGTGGATGGATTGGTCAAGATGACCCATCATACATGTGTGTAGGTGTAGAATGTAAATTTACATGTTTAGGAGATGAAAAATTGCGATGACCATTTCTACCCTAGCATTTCCCATGGCACTTTTGCTACAAACCCTAGCTTGAGAAATTATTGACATGGAATACAAATGGGAAAGAAAAAATAGAGGGAAATGATGTACTTACTCATTCCTCAGCCTTAGAAAGCAATTTTATCAAGTTTGAAAGCAAAAATTTTGAAATTTGGGAAAATTTGGGTGAGTTTCGGACACTTTGTCCTGCGAGCAATGCAGTTCTTCTATGTGCAACGCCAAAGCACAACACAGTTCACCTATGCACAGCGCCTACCTCCAAAGCACAGCGCAATGTATCTACATGCAGCACCTTCAAATTTTGGCCAATTTCTCCTAGGGAAAGAGATTTTTTCTTTTTTAGGTGAGGGAGCTCGGTGATGAAGAGTGAATGAGAAATGAATGAAAAGGTTTTGAGTCTTTTTGAGTTTATATAGGGGTAATTTCTTCACTTTTTCAAAAAGAGAAAAGAAACTAATCCTCCTTTGTGAACTGATTCTATTTTTCTATAGGTAGATTTTACCTTTACCATCACAAATGTGCTTTTTGCATCTCCTAAGTGTTGGTGCTTCCTTCCTCTAAGACCTTTTGATATCATGAAAATGTGAATAAATCACGTTTCAATTATTCAACTCTTTGCTTTATCATGTTTGACTTATTTCTGAATTTTTTATGGAAATGGTGGACCTTGGGGACCCTTGTGACCTAATGGATGACCTAAGACCTAATGGAATGATGATAATGACTTGGCCCATTTTCATGGTGTATGATAAGCAACCAGCATGAGTGAAATTTTAGACAATGACTCCATCTTGGACTGACCATGCAATGACCAAATTTTCTATGTAAACCTAGTAACAGAAAAATTTGATGATGAAAGCCTGAAAAGATCATGGTAAAAGCATTTTTTGATCTAGGTGATAGGCTAACAAGACTAACACTAACATACCCTACACTTGTTAGCAGGAGGAGATATATACCAGTTACCCTATGAGGATATCAAGATTGTCTTTAGAAACCATTCTAGGGCGGCTAGGAAAAAGGGTAGGGGAAGTCAACCTATGGTTAGTACATCCTCTTCCAATTCATCCATCAAGGGTGAAATTGGAAACATGCTGGAAGATTTCAAGAGTGAGATGTTGCAAACCCTTTCCTTACACATGGACATTATGCACATTAGGAGAAAGTAGGAAGAAGTAGAGAGAGCCTTGGCCATTTTCTATCCTAAATGCACCAGGAGGCACCCTAGGAATGAATGTACATTGAATTATATTGAAATTTGCTCAGTCTATGAAGAAAACCACTCCACAGACAAGTGCCCTTCTTTTCCTGGACTTAAAGTTGTATATCAAGGAGCTAAAGGGGTCACTGAGCAGCTTTGCTACATAAATGAAAGGAAACCTGATGGGCCTAGGCCATACCAGCAGGGCATGCAAGGGTCATCCCATGCATATTATGACCCTAACCAGACCACATCCATACCTTCTTGAGGACCCCATGCTCATCCTTCCTGGTCTACACCTCCTCCTTGGTCCTTTACATCTCAGTATGATTCCCAGCTAGCTAGGCAGTCATTTCAACCATATGCTCCACCACAACCTCAGTGGAATTCACCGCCCCAGGGGTGGAGGCCCCAGTACAACAATGTTCCTACTTTATTGCCTTCACCACCTCCCCAGCCATAGCTATTACACTCTTCTCCACCTAAAAAACCCCAAATGCCTGCCCAGGAAAATATGAACCTGAAAAACAGACAGGCACAACAAGTATACAATGGAGAGACATAATATCTAGCTTATGCTATGGAGATCTAGGAAATTAACCTGAGATCTGGGAGAGTTCTCCCGGATAACCAACCTCCACGTCCACTTAGGGAGGTTGAAGAAGAAAGAGACGAAATCATTATTAAAGTAAATCCACCCTTTCCTGAGAGATTAACTCAACTACTCCAACCTACCCCAGAAGAGACTGAACTTCTAGGACAATTGAAAAACCTATGTGTCAAGATTCTCCTTCTCCAAGCCATCAAGGATGTACCTATTTACAACAAGTTGATTAAGGAGAAGTGTTTCAAGCATCCAAGGAGGCGAAAAAGAGATGCCCCTACCAATAATGTCATTGGACAATTGTTCGACTTAATGTCGGTGTAGGTAATATATCCAAAGTATCTAGACCCTGGAAGCCCTGTAGTAGATGTGCACATTAATGCCACCATTGTCCCACACACTTTGATCGATCTTGGGACTGCCATTAATGTGATGACTTGGGACACCATGCTCAAGCTCAACCTCCAAGGTTCATTGAGAAAGACCACAACAGTCCTGCAACTTGCAAACTACTCCACAGTGACCCCCCAGGGGATTGTGGAGGATTTGATGGTCTCCATTGACTCTTGGGAGTACCCTGCAGATTTCCTAGTTCTCCAACCTAAGCCTAAGCTTACTGGTTAACCTCTCATCCTTGGGAGACCCTCGTTGGCCACTTTTACATCAGCTGCAGAGCTGGGAATATGACCATCAAGAATGGGCATATGTCCAAGAACTTAGTCTTATACCCTCCTTCTCATCCATCTCTAGAACATGATTTACCTTTATGGCTGGAAGAGGAGGAAGAAGATGAAGTTATACTGCCCAACTATACTATACCTTAGAAACAACCATGGGAGGAGGACAATAGGATGAAGATGAGTTTATTGAACACCTACTCCAAGTCCAACTCCCAGTACATTATCCCTAGAATAAGTAGTAAAGGAAACCCAGAAAAACCATCCAATTGATCTATACTTTGCTGATTCCAACCCTCTCCGTGTCAAAACCATAGAATTTAGCCTTCAGAGAACTTTGAAAATCAATCCTTCTCTTTCTATTCTCCAAGAGGAGAAGTTGTGCAACATGCTAAAGGAACATCTAGATGCCTTCGCTTGAAGTTACAAAGAAATGAAGGGAGTACACCCCTTAGTGTGTACTCACCACATTTACATTAAAGAAGGTTGCAAGCTAATCCGGCAACCCCAAAGGAGGATGACTCTAGCTCTTAAAGATATAGTCAAAGAAGAACTGCAAAAATTGCTAGATGCAGGATTCATTTTTCCTATCTCCGATAGTGACTGGGTCTCTCCATTGGTGTTAGTTCCAAAGAAAAATGGTAAGTGGAGGATTTGTTTCGATTACAGGGAGTTGAAAAAAGCCACAAAGAAGGACCATTTCCCTGTACCTTTCATTGACCAAGTGCTAGATGGCCTGGCAGGGAAAAAAAAATTCTCTTTCCTAGATGGATTTGGAGGGTACAATCAAATCCAGCTTAGCCCGAAAGACCAGGATAAAACCACCTTCACTTTTCCTTCGGGTACTTTTTCCTATAGGGTCCTTCCTTTTGGCCTATGCAATGCTCCTGCCACTTTCTAGGGAGCAATCCTGAGTATCTTTTCTGAGTTAGTCCATGATGCGGTAGAAATTTATATGGATGATTTCACACCTTATGGGGGTGATTTCGAGGAGGCTTTGTCCAACTTAGGAAAGGTACTGCACAAATGCATTAAAATGAACCTATCTCTCAGTCCCGAAAAATTTAAATTCTTGATGACTGCAGGGACCATGCTGGGTCATTCAATATCTCAGCAAGGATTGGAGGTGGACCCCAACAAAATAACTATCATCCAAAGGGTCCCACCTCCTCAAAAGCAAAGAGATGTCAAAAGTTTCCTAGGATTAGTTGGATACTACCGAAGGTTCATAAAGGACTTCAGCAAGTTGGCCTCTCCTTTATTTGGGTTGTTGGCCAAGGACTCTAAGTTTATATGGTCAAAAAGTTGTCAAGAGGCCTTGGACATCCTGAAGAACAAGTTAACCACTGCATTGATTCTCTGAGGCCCAAATTGGGCCCTTCCTTTTCACATTCATGTTGATGCCTCACACAAAGCCATAGGAGTAGCCCTAGGTCAGATAGATGAAAATTTTCCTTATGCCATTTACTTTATCAGTAAGAATCTGTCAAAGGCCGAACTGAACTACACAGTGACTGAAAAGGAGCTCCTGGCTATTGTGCATTCATTGAACAAATTTAGGCATTATATTACAGGCTATCAAACATTTTTCCATACTGACCATGTTGCAATCAAATATTTAATGAATAAACCCAATGTGAATGCTCATATTATAAGATGGTTACTTTTATTACAGCAGTTTTATCTAACTATTGTTGATAAGCCTGGTAAGGAAAATGTTGTTGCAGACTTTTTGTCCAGATTAAATTTGCCTACAGGTGAAGAGGGAATGGTTGATGACCAGTTACCAGATGAGCACTTGTTCACTTTTTTTATTCTCTCTCCATGGTTTGCTGACATAGAAAATTATTTGGTATCTACACAGTTCCCACCTAACTTGTTGTCCAAAGAGAAAGGCAAGATTATAAGGAAGAGTGCCCCATTCAGTTGGATTGGGAAAATCTCTTTAAACTTGGCCCAGATCAAATCTTGAGAAGGTGTGTCAGGGAGGAGGAATTCTTTGACATCCTTCTGACCTGTCATGATGGGCCTTGTGGAGGTCACTTTGTAGCAAAGAGGACATTATTCAAAGTGTTACAAGCAAGCTATTATTGGTCCACCCTTCATCAGGATGTGAAAAGATATACTAGTCAGTGTGATCGGCGCCAAAGGATGGGAAAGCCTACTCGAAGGGATGAAATGCCTTTGTAGCCTCAAGTGACTTTCGAGCCATTTGACAAGTGGGGCATGGACTTCATTGGACCTATTGACCCTCCTTCCAAGCAAAAATAGTACATCATTGTGTGCACTGACTATCTGACTAAGTGGGATGAAACCAAGGAAATTAAGGCAGCAACAGAGGAGAAGGTGGTTGAGTTCTTAAGGGAGAATGTATTTTACAAATTTGGGTACCCTAGAGAGTTGGTCACTGATCAAGGCAGCCAGTTTACCTCCAACATGATTGAAGACTTGCTTAGCCAGCACAAGATCAAGCATAGGACCTCCACTCCCTATCACCCACAAGCTAATGGGCAAGTGGAGGTGACCAACAGAGCACTGGAGGGCATCTTGACCAAAGTGGTTAACAGCAACAGGAAAGATTGGGCAGATAGACTAGTTGAGGCCACCTAGGCCTATAATACCACCTAGAATACCACCACTGGATTCACACCCTATGAGCTAGTTTATGGGAAAAAGGCCCTGGTGTCCATTGATTTTTAGTATAACACATTAAGGATGGCAGCCCAACTAGATCTAGATCTCAACAGTGCACAAAAAGAGATATTGCTTCAGTTAAATGGTTTAGATGAGTTCAAAATGTAGGCCCTTCTACACACAGAGGTAACTCAACTTCAGAGGAAGATCTGGCACAATAAGAACATCAAGGATAAGAAATTTCAAGAAGGTGATTGGTCCTTGTTATATGGTGGTTATGATTCTATCTATAAATGCTTTAAGGGCAAGTTAAGGACAAGATGGCTAGGAGCTTATGTTATTGAAAGATGTCATGATAATGGTTAAGTGCAGATCAAAACCATAGCTGAAGAGGATGTTCCTTTACTTGTTAATGGACACTGACTGAAAGTTTACAAAAGACCATTGTCAAAGCAAGAGTTCATTGATTGTATAAATAAAACAGTGATGGTGGTGGAACAAGTTTCAATTCCTGCCTCATAAAATAACTGAGGAAAAAAAAAATAAGGACTCAGGTGAAAACCTCCATGAGGCGCCTGAGTCCCACTATTGGGTTGAAAACCTCTTGGGGCGGCCAAATGGTGTAAAAGAAAAAAAAAAAAAAAAAAAAGGAAATAAAAAGATCCCTGGGTGAAAACCTCTCTTGAGGCGCCCAGGGCAAATAGCTAGGATGAAAACCTCTTAGAGGCAGACTAGTTGTTTTCAAAAAAAAAAAGAGAGAAAAAAATCATGAAAATTTCTATTTGCAGGTCAGCAAGGAGGACGATCAGAGAACAAAGGAGGATAAAAAAGGGACCTATTTCACTCACATTTTTATTTTTCCACTCATTTTCATTCATCACTCCACCATTTCTTTCATTTTTTTCACTCCTTTGCTTTAATTTACAAGGGGACTATGTTTTCTACAGGATCCCCTGTAAACCTACAGGATCCCCTGAAAACCTATAGGATGATCCTGTAGGAATTACAGTGGCTCGGGAATCCTACAAGAAGTGACCCTAGGGTGAGAAAATGACCTGCCATGTCAAAATAATGACATCCCTACATCACAACTTCATTACCATACCTATCTTCACTTTCATCACCCCTACATTCACCATAAAAAAAAAAAAAAAAAAAAAATAATAATAATAATAATAATAAATAAATAAATTAAAAATATATACACATATATACATATATACATTTCGCAGTATTCAAGAGAAAAAATGAAACAGAGAGCAGAAGGGAGAAGCACCTAAGTATTTCTCATTTCTCCACACTCCTAGTCTTCCTCTCAATCCATGTCACCATCCTCAAAATCCCAGCAGAGTGTATGATTAAAAGTTCTAAGGGAGAAGCAGCTATAGGACATCCTGTAGGAAATCTTGTAGCAACCTATACCATAGAATAAAAATCATGAGTTGCAATAAGCTTCCAGCATGAAGATCCAAGGGCAGAAGGAGCTCCAAAGCAGCAACAGCACCATCATCTTCAACACCAGGTACCTACACATCAAAGGAATCATCAGAGAGCAATAAAAAAAGGAAGGAGAAATAGCATGCAGCCAACACACAACAAGCACCTCAGGTCTTCAACAACTACAGCAAGGTATTAGCACCACAGGTAAGTATCTCACTCACTCTCTCATTTGCATAATGTATTCAAAATATGTAAAAGTTACGAGTAAGTTGGTTTATAAGCAAAAGGTGGCCAGTTAACTTGGCCACCTTCATTCAGTCAACGAAGACAAAACAGTTAGTCCTCCCACATGTGGCAGTAGTCAAGTAAAAGAAAGAGAGGAGAAGGACAAAAGAATTTAAGTCTACGGAGGCATGAATTGAGAGTTGATTATGAGGAGAGGGGAATGATGAGGTGGTAGTGGGAACAATGATCCAAAAATAGAAAAAGTACCTCCGATGCTAGTACACCACCTCACATAACTTGGCCATAAGAGGAAATAATTGTTGATCCCCATGCACTCATGCTCTCACTTCCTTGAGGCTCACTCTAGCAAAGTCACTCTCATACCCAGCAACCTACAGAAGAGGAAAATTACATTTGTCTCCAACACAGGACTTCCTACAAGATTGCACAGGAAATCCTACAGTATCACACAGGAATCCTACAGGATACAGATAGATAGTCTACAGGATTGGCCGAGAGGAGTTTTAGAGGGGAAAACACAGGGGATGGCTACAACAAACACTATGAGGATGTAGGATCTATAATTACTTCCTTTTTTCAAAGAGAATTGAACAGAAAATCCCCTAGTATTTAGTGAATTTGGCAGCTATGAAAGGGAATTGTCTCCGCAGTTCTTTCAGTTATTTACTTCTGCATTTAAAAATTGTGTCAACCATTTTAGCTCCTCAAAATTCACCAACAAAATGACAGGGGGATTTAATAGAAGGGAGCCCATTAATACTGTGAGAATCCACCAACACCCTCAGGTGTTAGAAATCTTCACAAGGCATAATTGGATGGGTTATTTTGAAAAATTAAGAGGGTATGATGATGAAGTGGCCTGAGATTTTTCTCTATCCCTCATTCCATTGACCAGAATTCATGCCATTGTTGTGGTGAGAGGCCTCTCCATAGATCTCACACCAAAACTCATAAGTAGAATTACCACACTTCTCCTAGGAGTGCCTTAGAGAAAGGAAGACAAGGGAGATAGCCAGATTGCCAAGAAGAAGTTCCTTTTAGAGGGAGAAGAGCCCATTGAGGACAAAAATGGAATAAGGAGAGCAAGCCTACCATATCCCTAGAATGAGTTCAGCTTCCACCTTATCAAATACATATCATGTGAGGGTAGGTATAGTGTGGTTTATGGGTATCACTTTAGGCTGCTTGAAGAAATGAGGTTTGGAGTAGAAACACCTCCTCACCACAAGCTCAACATACCTTACTTCCTTCTGCAATCACTAATAGACACAAGCATAACGGTGTACGAGGGGAACCACCAACAATTAGCCCAACATGGGTTAATTAGAATCATAATAGAACATTCCCTCCACAACCTTAGAATTCCTATCCAATGGGAAATTTTCAAAGACATGCAGACAGAGGAGGATATCAAATCCCTCACATATGACATTAGTCCTACTATCAGTGAAAAGGATGAGGAAGAAACTGAAACAGATGGAGAAGAAGCAGAGAGGGATGAAGATGAGACAGATGAGGAGGAAGAAGAGGAGAAAGAGAAGGAAGGTGATGAGGAAACAGAGGAAGATGTCAAGGAGGATACTGATAAACAAGATGAGGATCTAGAAGGAGGAGAAGACGGGAAAAACATAGAGGAAAATGGCAGTGGAAAAGAGGAGGCAGAAGACAAGAAGGAGTCACCTAGGGTTTCTCCAGAACCCACTGAGAGAAGCAGTAGCTGCCCTCATTGCTCTTAGCACCCCTATCAAATAGAAAGGCAAAAGACAAAGGTAGACCCCCTATATTTCAAGACAAGGAAAAGCACAAGGATAAGGCAGGGGAAACCCCAAACTCCAACCAAAATTCACATTGTAATTGACGACTCACCTGAAAAGTAGGAGAAAATTCCTCCTCCTAAGTCTCATATCACCTATGTGAGAAGGCCTATAACTAGATCCACCTCATCCAAAGGAAAATAAATCCTACAAGATAAACAGCAAGACCTACAGGAAGCAGAAGTAGTCCTAGAGGAGACTCTACTAAATCTACAGGAGACTCAAAGATTGGATAAGGAGGGAAACCTACAATAAGAAACTAAAGAAGAAAACCAAGAGCTAAGGAAACCTAGCCCCCAACCTAGCCTTCACTCCTACTACAGGTTTATTGAAGGGGGCAAGGTCATGCCACAAAAATTTGTTATTCCATTATTCTTTGAGCTTGAGAAGGAGAGAGCTAGAACTCATAGATGGATGCAGATTACCAAGTCCAAGGGGGTGGAGGACATTGGTCACATGGAGGAGAAGCTCAAGGAGATGGGCAGAGAACTAAGTAGCTTGAGGGATAGAGAGGCCATAATGAGAAATCAGTTAGAGACAGAAAATGCATGGTTGAAAGGATAGTTGCAAGAAAGAGAGAACCAATTGGCATGTATGGCCAGTCTCTCTTTGGAAGCAATCCAGTGCAAGATGCCAACTAAATCCTATGCCCTATACCTTAAGGAATAGTGGCTATAGTTCCAAATCAAGACCCTAGCACAGAGAGGCACTATGCCATTTCAGGATTATAGACAGTTCATTGATATTTGTGATCAAAGTACATTGGAAGACAGGGCCAAGATGTCTGAGTTTTATTTTCATAACATGGCCTTAACAAACATGAATGCATGGGACCCTAATGCCAAGCTAGGAGATTTACAGTTGATGGCTTTGGCATCATGAATGAACCATGACGAAGCAAGGGCTATAGAAATGAAGATATTGGCAAGAGAACAAACAGAGCCTCTTATGATCAGAGCTGAGCAGTCCAATCCAATGGCCCTCATCAATACACATAATTTAATTGCAAATGATCCTCAGCTTGCACCTAGGTATCTTACTGCCCAAGAGCAAGCAATTTCACATTTTTAGGACATGTTCAGGTTGTTAGCAGATGATAGCATGCAAGCTTTCCTGAGGAGATGGAACACATTGCCATACAATTTAAAGATAAGAGAGTACCACTCTCCTCAAAGAATGAGAGAAGCACTGAACAAGACACTCATGTACAAGCAATCTATGCAAAGGCTCAAAGTCAATTGGATTGGATTGAGACTCAGTCCACCACTGCTCTTAGGAATGCTAGAAGGAAGGAAGGAAGAAGAAGAAAGGAGGCAGTGGGAGGAGGTAGAAAAGAAAGCAGGTTTCTATGAACAAGAAGAGGAAACCATAGCAAAGGCATGGGATGTCAAGGAGACCACTAGAGCTATGAAAGACATGGATATTGATTGAGTTGCTCAGAGGATGAGTAACACTTTCAATAGGAGGGTGATGATGTGCCTCATCATTGGGTAATTATATGGGCCTTAATTCACCTCCTAGCTTAGTCAAACCAACTCTTCTCACAACTTATTAAATGTTTTGATTATATTTTGTTTAATGAGATGAGCTAAAGTGAGATATTATGCCTTATGGATTAATATGCATTGAATGCGGGTTTGGAAGAGAAAATCAAGGAATTTTGGCAAGACTAAGGTTTGAAACTTGAATGGGACAAGGGAGATAGATTATAGGAGGTAAATCCTCCTTATTTACTCCTCCCCCATTCGAATATTCCTCCATTAATCCCACCAGCTCGGAGTGTAATCAACCAAGTCATGAATATTAGAAGGCAACCGAGCAAGTGATAGACAAACAATTAGTTCATCTAAAGTTTGGGACATAAGCCTCCCTAAATTAAAGGAATTCGTTGGAGACTTCAGTTGTATAAGTAGAGAGGCCTAGAGCCTCATTAGGATCTGAATTTTTGTTGCAAAAACACTAGTTATTTTCGAGCTCCAGACTTGTGGAAGACATTTGATGTAATTTCCTGTTTTGGTAATAAGAATGAGTTTTTTCTTTATTCGGACTGAGTTAACTCAGAGGGCTGAATCTCTTGGGTTAGGGCCCAACCCTAGCAGCAAAGGCTCCTCTTCTTGTATCTTTATGCTTAGCTTTGTTTCATAGATTCATGATTAAACTATTTTTAGAAGTATTTCATTGCAAGTAGTGTAGATTTGATTAATTTTTTATTAGTTTGCTTCCATTTGCACCTTACTTCAATAGCAGGTTAAAAGGGATAAAAGAGGCACCACAAATATGTAAGTAGGTTTCTTAGCCTCACTTCTTCCTTTTGGGATCATGATTTGAGGAAAAGACCCTCATGCAACCCAAAAAGACATATTTCCATTTCTTTCATGATATTTACAGTTTGTTGTACTTAAACTAGCACTTGATCAATTTTTCAAAGTAGGATTTCATTGCCATATCTTCTATCTTCATTTTTGCAGTATATCTCATCCATGATTCCATTTTATTCAGCAATTTCTTCATGCATAAGGTAGACAGTTAGTTCATTAAATTCTACTTTTCTAGCTCATGAGAATTCTTCTTGTTTACATGACTTTTTGGAAATTACACATGTTTGATGCAGAGCAGGTGCTTCAGAAGTAGGCAGAGATCTCATAGAAGGAAACCACCTTCCAACTTCATCCACCCATAAGCATTCCATGTTTTCATCAAAACCTTCACCAATTTCATCATTTTACATAGAAATTTCCTCAAGCATTTTGAGCGAATCCAACCATCTCCTAAACTTGGTTTTAGGTTCTGAGTGATCCTAGGCCTTTTCTCACTCCATTCCACCCATCAACCACCTTCCCTAAGCCTTCCATCACCTCCAACACCCATCATTTTTCTCATGGCTGTATCCTGTAGAAATACATGGAATCTTGTAGGTTTCTAGTACATCATGTAGGTTTTCTTGTAGTGGCTTGTTTTGAGGCTGAATTGAGGGGAAACCTCTAGGAAGCCTCCCAAGGTCACCCAAGGGCCCCCCCAAACCTTCCAACCATCTCCTGATCCTTCCATGCATCCACGAACATCCCTAAACCACCTTCCACATCACTAAAAGAAATTAGTTTGCACACTTGATTTTTCATGAAAAGCATAAAAAGACAAAATAGATTTATTACAGTCCTTTACATGCATAACAGTTGTGTTTGATGTTTTTAACTTCCATGCTTAGGATATTAGCATTTTTTTCATGTTAATTTAGCATCATTACAAAGCATAGCTCTTAGTAGTTAATTAGGAAATGGTGTGCCTTAGCATTGAATTTCAATATTTTTCATTATTGCAGTAGATCAACTCTCTCTTAGAGTAGATTTCTATTTATTTCATCAAGGAACCAAGCTTCTTCTGAATCCATAAAAGTCTAGCTTGCAAACCTTAGTGGTCTCTCACCAGCTGAACAATGACAAAAGGAAAAACCATCACTTTTACTTGTGTATATAGCACTGTCACCTCCAAGTTTGTACGAACCCCAGGTTGATAAAGTAAAGTTGGTATCCCAAGAGTTGTAGCATTCTTGCTGCAATATTGGTTTTCATCAGCAGCCTTAGCTTCAATCCAGAAATTGCGCAGAGCTTGAGGGGCAGCCACAGCCACCTAGCCCAGAAACTGAATAGAAGTCATCCTAAGGCTTGTTGACCATTATTGTGCTCACAGGTTGATCGGTTCCCTCCAGTACTGTGCAATCTTACCTTGCATGCATGGGCAGCATTTTCTTGAAAAATCAAAAAAGCAAAAAAGCAAAAAACATCCCTAGATTTTAGGGATCTATTTTTAGCAGTTGGGAGTTACATGCAAAATTCGTTTTAGAAACCTCTCGCCAAGTGTCACTTTTTCCTAGATTTGTGGCATGTGTGTCATAAGCCTCGATCTTGTAAAAACTATTTATTCAACACCTCAGGTCTCACTCCTCACTTTTCATCATGGAGCTCTAGCATTCCCAACGCCTCTAGGAACCTTTGGCACACTCAACACATCTTTTTTTGGGTAAGTCTGCTTTTCATGTCTTTTGTTGCTTTTCTATTTCTTTTTGTATTTCGGTTTGTGTGAGTGTTGTTTACTTGGTTCTTTTTAATGCTTGTTGTCGTTTTAATGCATGTTAGCTTGAAGAAGCATTGTTTCAAATTTTGCATTTCATTTCCATATTGCCGCATGCATGACATTGTTTCTACACTAACGATTGTCGTTGCAGCAAATCGCTTCACACACTTTGTTGTTTTCCCATCTTACTAAATCATGCACTAACTATGATCACATGCGTGTTCATTCACTCATGTCTACACCAGCTTTGCACATGCATTCAGTCCTTTCCATTTTCATTCGCCCGTCGGTAGGTCTAAGCTACCTTGGTCTAGACCTTTACTTGCGTGGATTGCACTGCACATGTCTAGGGTGGAAGGCCTTTCCTTGCTCCCAGGAATTGTGCAAAGCCTGCCTCATGTTGCCCTCCCAGGATGTGATCAATGCAATTCTAAGAGATAGTGCCTCAGTTGACACCTGGGATTATGCAGTGCAATTTCCTAAGTAGCAGTCATGTTGACTGAAACTACACATTGCATAGTTCCAGTCCTCAGCAGGCCAAGCTGGATTGTGCTCTATATAGTTCTGGCAGTGAACCTCTCCTAGAGAAAACTGCACAATTTTCCTAGTCATTCAATTAGGTGTGTTGCATGGCAGTCCTCAAGTTGCTTTTGGTTTTCAACTGATAGTTTTATTTCTATGACTATTTCTTTATCTCTAGGTATCACAGGTGTTCATCAGTCTCTCAACAGTACAGGTACAATGGCTTCCAAGAGAGCAGGGTTAAAGGACACCATTGAGAGATCAACTAGAGATGTGGTCGAGAAAGTTTTTATGAGCTTGCCCATATATGAAGAAACTAAGTTTTTCATAGACAAGGAGATCAAGATTACATGGCATGACAATAATGATATCTTCTCGGGCACCTTGAGGAGAATCTAGAGAACCGTAGAGTCTATGTCAACATACACAAGTCTGGCTTGTACCGGGTTTCATGCAAGTATCCCGCATTTCCATGCGCGGATATGATCCAATGGATTGTCTTGCATATTGATCTAGCGACAATGGTATTGAGTAGTGTTAGTGGTGTTAGAGCCTAGATTTTCCTCAGGCTGAAAAGACAAGGTTCTAGGTCCACATCAAACCACGCTCAGCCTCGTAGCTAGCCCTACGAGGTCAGGAGAGGGCTCTCTCCGGGTCGATCTCGACAAAAGACAAGCGATGGGGCTCGAGATGACTGAAATAAAAGCTAATTTTAGGCTAGGTATGAAGTACAAAGGATTTTATTTAAGTTTTTGAGGGTTTTGTGCTGGAAACAGGGAAAGGCAAATTGGGCTCGGGGATGAGGCATAGTTTCTGTAGAGTTCTGATTGGGGCAAGGAAGGTAATCATTTTGATGCTTTAAATTGAGTGAATGGATAGATCAGACTGGTGAGGAGCTAAGGAGAGTAAGAGAGTCTCAAGAATTCTCCTTAAACAGATGAAAACATGGAAATTTAAACGAATTTAAAGGCAGAGCATAATAGTTAATGGATTCCACCTTAATCACTCATTTGTTCAAATTCAGAAGAAGAGACAGGAAAATGATACACATAACACTAATGAACTTACAATTACTTAGAGAAGAAAACTATCAAAACATAAAGCCACATGGATCCCAAACAGTGCTGCAAAACCCTGGTCTTTCCTTAGCCAAAAATGCAGAGATAGAATGTACAATGATATGCCAAAGCAATCCCAAGTGTCCAACCCCGAAAATGACTTAGAAATTACATAATATAGACAATCTAAACCCATTCCCTTGCCTTTAGGGGTCGAGCTCATAATTCTAGGAGCTGTTTGAACTAATTCTAAATAAGGAACTGAAATCTAGGTAGTCAAACAACATACCCCTATATGCTAGGAAACTGATTCATTCACTCACATTTCACCTTTTGGTGAATGAATCTTCTAGAACAAGTAAAAATGTGCCAATATTACATCATGGTTGTCAAATTACATCATGAAAAGTCAAGAATAAATTCAAGAAGCAAAACTGGTCAAAACTGAGCGAATTGCTGAGCTGAACAGTGAAAAACAAGCCAAAATTCTCTATGCGCCATGCCAAAATCTGTATGCGTCATGCCACTTTGGAGCTGATTTTGAGGCACTTCCTGAAGTCCAAATTGAGCCCAAGTGTTCTTGTTGGAAATCCCTGCCTGTCTACTTTCCAACCCAAGTGGAATTTCTGAATTTGGTGCCCATTTTCCCCTCCAAAACATCGATCTCCCAAGACTGCTTCCTGTGTGTCAAAATAGGGGTAGAGCGGTCATTTTTTGAGTGTTTTTGACATCCTGAGAACTCAAAACTTGCCAAAACTTCTTGGCCATGCACCAGCAGTCATGATTTTTCATGAAAAATCCAAAAATATAAACTTTTTGCAATTTGGAGCTCCCTAGCAAAAGCACGCGCCACGTGGCGCGGCGCTCAGGGAGAAAATCCCTGGTTTTTGTACCAAAATTTGCCAAAATACCAAAAATGCCCCAAATTTCTCAAAATTTTGGCTGGAGCTTCCTCATCAAGAGATATGGTGGGCCAAGGATTGCCTCAGCCAATATCCAGAGTCGATCATGCTCTTTTTGCCTCTTTTGCCTTTTTGATGCCTTCCTTAGGTTTGCCTTTAAATTCCTTATTCGTGCCTTGCAAACATGATTTCGTGCCCAATAATGGTTTTTCATGTGCCTGAGCATGTACTTGTCCTTGTTTGCTTTCACCAATAGCTTCTCTAAGTGGATGTTGATCCTCTCGAGCCAAATCTCTCGATCAGCCTCTATCTCCTGCTGAATGGGTGTCCTCTCATTTAGGCTTCGTTGGGCAGCCTGCTGGTCTTCACGGATGTTTTGCCACCTCTATGAGGCCTCCTGGGTGCATGTACCTCTGTTGGTGAATCACTGTGTGTCTCTTCTTCATGATCATATGACGGATCAGATGTCATGTCTGCTGGTGGACAAACTGTCTTGGACAAATAGGTGTTGATATGTCACACTGTCTTGTAATGCCTTTGATGATGTGCTTGACCTTTGTCACCAAGAGAAAACAATGACATGAGGGACAGTAAGGGGAGGGAAAAATAGTGAGGGATTAGGGACTATTGGGAGAGATTTGTTTGGGAAATATGGGAGTGGGTTTAGTAATTTAGGTATGGGAATAGGGTTTAGGGTTTTCACATTTGAAAGTTTTGGGAAAGGGAATTTAGGATAGGGGTTTAGTAACTTTAGGGGATGGGGAACAATGGAGTCAAGGAAAAAAGGGAATTAAGGACAAAGGAAATAATGGAAAAGAGTAACTTTGGTGGCAGTCAAGTTTTGAAACCCTAGGCAGCAGCTTACATGTGAGGAATTCAAAATTAAAGGGTTTGAAATTTAGTTTCAATCATTAGAATCCATAAACCACCATACCCTAGCACGAACTTGGATGAAACACAAAAATGGTGGCTCTACCTACTTGTTGAATGAATAATTTGAAATTTGGAGGAATATTTCAATGAATTTCAGGTCTTTTAGCCCAGTGCGCCGTGCCTCCCCAGTGCGCCGTGCCTTTTTTCAGGAGCCTTTTGGAGGCCTTCCCGATGTCCAAATTGGGTACATGATAGCTCATTGGAAAGGTATTTGAGTCGAATTTCCAAAAAAAGTTTAATGTTTCAATTTGGAGTTCATTTTCCCTTACAAAAATCAAATCTCCCAAGACTGGTCAAAATGTGCCAAATGAGGCTGCCTCAAGGTAGAGTGCTGTTTCAGTCAACTGTTGAATGCCTTCCTCAACTCCAAATTGAGCTCATGATAGCTCATTGGAAATATATTTGTGTATAGTTATCATTTGACTCATCAAGAAAGTCATTTGGCCAACCAAGCTAGGAGAAAAATTGATTTTCCCAAGGTCACTTTAGAGGTGCATCAATTCTCCCGAGGCAATTGTATTTTTGACTTTTCTATAAAACCATGACACCTGTGTAAAAAGTGAAGGTTTTTTTTCTTCCTTGGAATATTGTGGACAAAAACCTCTCTCAGTTTTCCCAAATTCATCTTTGATTTCTCAAAAACATCATTTGAGTGAAACCTATCCCGATGTGTGGAACAAGAGATTTGTCGAAATGAATCGAAATGAAGGGGTTAAGGGGCTTCTAAATTATTGAGAAAATTTTTGGAAGTGGGGAGGGATGTTAGAAAGTATGGGAAAGTGTAATCTCATAAATTTAGTGAGGGGAAGGGGTGCAAAAGGGCAAAACACAGGCCTAGCCTTGAAAATTGTCAGGTTGTAGCAAGAAACTAGGGTTTGTGCGAAAATGAGGAATTTGGGGAATCTTGGTCATGGGAAGTGTTTAATAAGGTACATTAAGGATAGGGGAAAGTGGATGAACATCAGGATACAAGTTTTGCTAATGATTTGACCGTCCAAGAGAAATTGCCTTCAAAACCCTAGGAGAGGGAAATGACCTTACCTAGGCACGACTGAAGCATGAAGAAGGTGTAAAATGATCCATTAGACCCTGACATGATAATGAAAACCCTTTGAATGATGGTATACTTAGCTAAACGGTGACAAGGACAAACATTTGGACAACTTTGATAGGAGTAAAAGCAAACCCTAGACCTAATACCTAGTGACCAAATTTTACTTGAAGACTCACTGAAATGATAAAATTTGACCTTGACACCTTAAAATCACTTTGTAAGAGCATGTTTGATCACTGGAGGAAGGCTGGAAAGACTGACACTAACATTGGCTCCAATGGGGATGGTAGCTCCTTGGAGGTGCCAAGAACGGCAGATCTTTGGGAGAGCAGACCAGTGCCTTATCCATTGGGCAATGGAGTCATTATTTCGACAAACAACACAAGACTTTGACTCATTTATTTGACTGAAAATCTGACTAAATTTTGAAACTGAAATGACTGAAAGACTTGACTCAACAGACCAAACATAAATGACTTATGACTGACTTAAAACAAAAGCCAGTCCATCAAGATTTGAAATCATGATGACAACCACCTGTGTTTCTTACAAGACAATATACCATCAAACTATATCAAAATGCCAATGCAACCAATCAAGCAAATGCCTTCTTGATTGATTCTCCTGATCAGATCTTCTGGTCAACAATGAATACTGGTAACTAGGCATCCAAAAACACAGTTGACCATGATCTCCTTCATCACTGAATACTGCAATAATCACCTTCACTGCTGACTGCAACAAATCTGCCATTGGATCCTGAAAAACATGAAGATTTACCTCCTGTTGAAGAAACAAGGTATCTTTTTCTTTTGATTCTGGTCTTTCACTAAAGTTGTTGGTCATTCATTATATATGTCATTATGCATTATCGTGAAACATCGACTTGATAAATCCCTAAATCTCACACCTCCATCCGAACCATCTCCAAGGGCATCTCCAATGGGAAGCATCTTTGGTTGAAGATGGCGAGGTTCACAAGGTCCCGGAGGGGCTTGCGCTTCCTAGTGCAAGGAGAGCTATACTTCCAAAGGCCCTCCCAATGCATCATAGGTAGGATAGCTATACTTCCACTCTGGCATTGTGGGTAGGCCGCTCACTCCTCCCCCTCCTTCCCCTCCTCTATTCTTTTCATAATGTACTTCAGTAAAATTGTGTTCCTGGTCCTCAAATAATTCTGAACAAGTAGATGAGTAGATTTCCTCTTCAAATAACACTTCAAAACATGAGACATATGAGGAATAATCTGAAAGAGAATCCTGAATGGTCTGATCTTCTGAAGTCTGAATATATGGTAGGTCATCTTCATATGATATGACAGCCAAATTCTCATTACATTCATCAATCATAAGAAAAGAAACTTCAAATGTTTCGTGAAACCCAACACTAACATTTCTATCATCTACCATAAATGCATCCAAAGGAACTTTTTCACTTATTTGAACGAATACCTCATCTTGTTTTTGTTTATGAATTGACTGGATTACCTCTTTATGAAGGCTTTGTTCTGATGACATGAGAACGTTCAGATTCATAACTCTGTCTTCTTCATTCCAGATGATTTCAACAGCAGAGTTCTCCTCCGTGGGATTCAATACAAGATATTCTTGGTCTTCACAATCTGAATCTGAATCTGAAATGGGTGACTTAACTTCATCACATTCTAAAATGGAAACTTGACTTTCATGTTGGCATTATGATTCTGGTTTGGCTCTCTGGTACAGGTGTTGTACTTGATGGCAACTCACTCAAGTGGCAAAACTCTGTTTCAGGCTCTCAAAATGATGGAAAATAAGAGGTTCGTAGGTGCATCATTCAAAAGGTGCGGACCCGCAGGTTCGCCGTCCAGGAAGTGTGGACATACCCGCAGGTTATCCGTTCATAAGGTGCAGTCCCCCAGTTCACTCACTCCAATGCAGAGAAGTGCGCTCTAAATGGTTTTGGCCCCTGATATAGGATCTAAATTATTTGAACCCCTGTTTGGATCCCTTGTACTGGTTTTCGATGGTTTTGTCCCATGGTTTGAATAAGGGCCTGCCTATAAAAAGGAAAAGAGATCACTTGGCTAGAACAATGTAAACTTTGAAACGGGAACTATAAACTCAAAATGGGAACTCTGGCCAAAAAACCCCGAAAAAACATCAAAAGCAATGCTAAAAACGAAAAGTGTTGATGCCGGAATAACATCTTTTTTTTTTCCAGGGTAAATTTTCAACATGTTTTAAAAATGGCGGTGAAAACCAATTTTTTGTGCAAAAATTATCCAAAAAATACCCTCAAAACTAAGTGCTGATGTTCGAATAACATTTTTTTTTCTCAATGGTAAATTTTGTGCAGAAAACACCCTCAAAATGAAAAGTGTTGATGCTGGGATAACAAATTGTTTTTCAAGGGTAAAATTTCAACATTTCAAAATAATAGCATAAAATATTTTATCATGACCCCGAAAAACATTAAAATTTCATATAGAAAAAATAAATAAATAAATAAAAAATAAAAAAGTTAAAACAATGAAAAAACACAAAACAAAAAAAAATAAAAATAAAAATAACAAAACATAAATAAAAATATATATTAAAAACAAAACATAAAATAAAATTAAAAAACAAAAAAAGAAAACAAATATCAAAAATAAAAATGAATCATAAAAATGGAAATAAAAAACAACATTAACCAATAAAAAATAAGAATTAAAAAACTAGAAAAAAATTACAAATTATAAACAAATAAATAGTAAAAAAAAACATATTAAAAAAAAAAACAAAACAAAAAATATTTGGGAAAACAAAAAAATACACATTAAAAAAAAACTCTAAAATTAAGTAGGTAAAAATACAAAAATTTAAAAAAAAAAAAAAAAATACATTAACAAAAAACTTAAAAAAAAAAAATGAAAATTAAAAACAAACTAGATTTAAAAAAAATGGAAAATTAACAAAAAAAATTAAAAACTAGTGAAATTAAAATTAAAACGATGATTACTTAAAAAATAAATGTAAATATATATATATATATATATATATATATATATATATATAAGACAAAAAATAAATAAAAAATGTTTAAAAAAAATTGTTTCATAAACCATAAGAGAATTTAGAAAAAATTAAAAAAAAAAATGAAAAATTATATATATAAAATTAAGTAGGTAAAAATAGAAAGATTAAAAAAATCATTAGCAAAAACTAGCCAAAAAAAAAATTAAAATTAAAAATGAACTAGATTAAACAAAATTAGAAAATTAACAAAAAAAATACAAAAACAAAAACTAGTAAAATTACTATTAAAAGCATTTAGAAAAAACAAAAAAGACAAAAATAAATTCAAATTATTAAAAAACCAAAAAAAATCAAAATTATAAAAACATACGTCTTTTCCAATTAAAAAAAAATTAAATTAAATTAAAAAACATTTTAAACTAAAAAAAAATGTGTTTTTGATTTTTAAAAATAAAAATAAAATTTTTTTATTAAATTTTCATTACTTATTTAAAAAACAAACCAAAAAAATTCATTAAAAAATTTTAATAAAAAGTATTAAATTTTAATTTAATAAGCAATTTTAATAAAACTTAAATTTTAAATCATTATAATAACAATTAAATAATTTAAAAAACTTATCAAATAATTTTAATTAAAAAAAAAAAATTAATGTTTGTTTTTTTTTTAAATTAAAAATATATATATATATATATTAAATTTTATTTAAAATTAAACTATTAAAAAAATTTAACAAAATTTTTTAATAAGAATTAAATTTTATTTTTTTTTTAAACTTTGATTTTATAAAATAAAAAATAAAATGACGTGCGCTCCCCACCCCGGGCGGCTAGCGGGCCCTGGGGTGATTCTGGGAATCACCCCAGGGCCCGCCAGCGGCCCGGTGGTGGCGCGGCAAGGGCGGGGGTTCTGCACGCAGAACCCCCGCCCCCGGCCGTGCCACCCCCGGGCCGCTGACGAGCACTGTGGCGATTCTTAAAATGGTTTATTAAATTAAAATTTAATAATTTCTATTAAAAAAAAATTATTGATTTTTTTTTCTTATAAAAACAAAATTTAAAAAAAAAAATTAAAATTTAATTTCTATTAAAATTATTTGTTAATTTTTTTTAATTATTTAATTTTTAATAAAATTTAATATATATTTTTTTCACATAAAAAAAATTCGTTTTAAATTGTTTTATATTTTTTTCACATAAAAAAAAATTTGTTTTAAATTGTTTTTTTTGTTTCAAATAAAAATTGTTTAAATTTTTTTTTACTTTTTATTTTTAATAAAAACAAAGATGGTTTAAAAAAAAAAAAATTATTGATTTATTTTTAAATAAAATATATATGTTTAATAAAAATAATTGCATTTTTCTTTTTTTAATAAAAAATACGCGCTTTTTTGGGGTTTTTTTTTATAATTTAAATTTGTTTTTGTGTTTTTTTTATATTAATTTTACCAGTTTTTTATTTTTTTTCCGTTAATTTTCTATTTTTTTTTTTAAACTAGTTTGTTTTTAATTTTTTTCCCAGTTTTTGCTAATGTTTTTTTTAATTTCTCTATTTTTACTTACTTAATTTTATAAATATATATTTTTTTAATTTTGTTTTTTTTTTTTCCCAAAGTTTTTGATGGTTTGTGAGATATTTTTTTTTTTACATTTTTTATTTTTTTTTAATATTAATTTTACTATTTTTTTAATTTTTTTCGTTATTTTTCTATTTCTTTTTTTTAAACTAGTTTGTTTTTAATTTTTTTTTTCTTTTCCCTAGTTTTTGCTAATGTTTTTTTTTTAATTTCTCAATATTTACTTACTTATATATATATATATATATATATATATATATATATATATATATATATATATATATATATATATATATATATATATATATATATATATATATATATATATGTGTATTTTTTTAATTTTGTTTTCTTTTCCAAATTCTTTTATGGTCTGTGAGATAAATTTTTTTTAACATTTTTTATTTTTGTCTTTTTTACATATATTTTTATATTTTTTTTTAGAGACAATTATTTCAGTTGGATTGAAAATTTAAATAACGATGTATAAATATGTAGTATATCGAAAATGAAAAATATCGACCTTCTTCTTTAAATATGCAAATCAATAAAACCCCACTACAAAAAAAATAAAAATTAAAATAAAAACTAGAAAATATGAAAAAGAAGACCACTTCCAAAATTATTAAATTTACGAAATAATTATTTACATTTCATATGTTAGAAAAATTTAAAGTCAAAAAATAGGTCTTTTAAAAAAAGGGTCAGAATAACCACTTTTTTAAATCAGCATGAAAACCACTACCATTCTAAAACACAATGTACATAAAAAAAATTAAAGTGCCAAAAACTATGCTTTAAAAAAAACATGTGTGTTCTACATCACCCCTTTTCAAAATCGGGTCACTTTTTTGCTATCTCTACAAAACAGGTAACAGTAGCAGTTCCCGTTTCAAAGTTTACATTGTTCTAGACACAAGTGAAATTTGAATATCTTAAGATCTGAAATTTTGGGTGATTAGTTTTAAAAGCTAGATCTAATTCAAGGAGAAAACTTAAGGCGAATCTATTGATAAGTCGTGATCTCTCGGGCGCATGATCAGATCTATGGATCTGACTGTCTATGGCACATTAGAGGACTGTTAATTTGGCCCTAATCAGAGGCTCGCAGGCGATCCACGACGTGAGTACGGGGGTACGCAACGCAGAAGAAGGCGCAGTGCGGGGGTACGCAGCGCAGAAGAAGGCACAGTGCGGGGTACGCAGCGTAAAAGAAGGTGCAGTGCGGGGGCACGCAGCGCAACAGAAGGCACAGTGCGAGGTACGCAGCGCAAAAGAAGGCACAGTGAGGAGGTACGCAGGGAAACAAAAGAACCAGTTGCGGAGGTACGATGTCAGATGGACAGTGCAGTTGCAGATCTGAGCAGAGGTACGCAGGGCAGTAGAAAGAGTGGTGCGGAGATACGCAGAGAAGAAGACCGACCAAGTGCGGATCTACGCAGTTTAGACACAGAAGAGCTGCGGGTATTCGCAGGCCTCTATTGGTGAAGTTGCAGACCTATCTTGAAACGTTTGTTGGCTGTCTTTTATCTATTGCTACAGAGTTCTGGGTTTATATTTCTGGTATTACTTTTCTGTTTACAACATTCTGAGAAGTTGGGTGATTCATTGGTTGATTGTATAAGGAGATTGGGTGATTTGCATGTACTTGATGATTATTTGATCTTCTTGGATCCAGTTTGAAAATTAATGAAACGTGGTCCTTAAAGAAGTAAAAGAGCAAAGGGGGTTGTAGCTCCCTTCCAGGAGAGACTAGAAAACGAGAGAGAGTTGTAGCTCTCTACAGGTTGCAGCCTGTGTACTGGTAAAGGACTGCACCAGTACAAAATCCTTGTAAAAGAAGTTTCTAATTGAAAGAAGATAGAGACATATTGCAACAGGTGGTTTTCACCCACATTGGGTTTCCACCTTATATCCGGTGTTCTTTGGTGTGCCTATCTATTTTTCTTGTTCTTGTTCATTATTATGTGGCACTGACATACAAATTAATGATCAATATCTGAAGAATAAATTAAAGTATAAATATGGAAGGTATATTGAAAAGAATTTGATAATACTGATTCACCCCCCCTCTCAGAATTATTTCCAACATTTCATACATGCTGTCATCTTCTATGGACAGATCTGAAACGACACTTTTTCTTTCATCACTTTCAGCCATATGGACATCTTCAACCTACTGATCTATAAAGTTGCTTACAGGACTGTCATCCTTTTCAGAAGAGGAAAAAGTTCCACCATCACCTTCTTGACCATGTGCACACTGCAGATCTGCGTTAACTTGAGCTGGAACATGACCGTTCAAGAGTTGATCTATCTCGTCTTCAGACAGAGGAGATAATACTTTTTGTTTTCTTCTGCTCAAACAGTGATTGTCTTCATTAATTTCAAGTGAAGGAGTGTACAAATTTTCCTCATACTGCTGATCTATTTCATGTAATTCCTGTTGGCTGTCAAAATGAAAAATTCCTTCATCTTCCGCCGTACTAAGATCTTGATCCTGCTGTACATTTTCCTGATCATCTTGATAAGTATCACTCTCTTTATGCTGCTGGAATGGATTTTCGTACAGGGCTTCCATGATCTCATCATCCATGAAATTATCATCTTCATAAACTTTCTCAAGATTTTCAATAAAACTATGAACATGGCTACAACAATCCTGAACTAAAGCTAAGGATGGATATGATTCTTTATACCTTTCAAAGAATATTGCATGAAAATCTTTTAAGCAATAAACAGAAGCAAGTGGCAAACTTTCATACCAAGATCGGGCTTCGTCTTCCAGAGTAGCCATAAACATTTTCATTAAATAGTCTTCAAGAAAATTGATCTTTAATTTATGCACATGAATGTGAAATTTCACCAGATGAAAAGCAGCGTCATTACCTTCCACATTTGTGAACATAGGAAAATTATTTGACCAATCTACTTTGGGCATTTTATTTGGAAAACCTGGGATATGATCTCGGCTCATGGGAGCATATCTTCTTGCAACCCGATCCATCTTGAAAACCTTAAAGCTACTAATTTTCCTGCAATGGAGTCACCATGAAGCATTTATTTCTGGATTTTTCAGTGAATGGAGTCGCCAGGTGAATGATTTCAGCCTTCTTATGTCTAGTCGTTGTCCACCATCAACAATCAATTCTAAACTTGATACATGTACTGGGGAAAATAACAAGTTAGATGTCACGTTTACAAGCTAGACCGGAGATTGACTGAAGCAGCGTTTATCTACTTCCGCTAATGCAAAGCAAAATCGTTTCGAAGGCTTCCTGGCATAACTTCGGGCTCGGTATGTAGCTTATAAAACAAATGACATCAACAAGCAAACCATTTTCTTCCCCAGTATGGTCGCCACTATGTTAGACCCTAGACTTGCCTCAGGCTGAAAAGAAAAGGTTCTAGGTCCACATCAAACCACGCTCAGCCGAGATGGCTCTCTTTGGGTCAATCTCGGCAAAAAACAAGCGATGGGGCTCGAGATGACTAAAATAAAAGCTAATTTTAGGCTAGGTATGAAGTACAAGGGATTTGATTTAAGTTTTTGAGGGTTTTGTGCTGGAAACAGGGAAAGGCAAATTGGGCTCGAGGATGAGGCACAGTTTCTACAGAGTTCTAATTTGGGCAAGGAAGGCAATCGTTTTGATGCTTTAAATTGAGTGAATAGATAGATCAGACTAGTAAGGATGTAAGGAGAGCAAGAGAGTCTTAAGAATTCTCCTTAAACAGATGAAAACATGGAAATTTAAACAAATTTAAAGGCAGAGCATAATAGTTAATGGATTCCACCTTAATCACTCATTTGTTCAAATTCAAAAGAAGAGACAGGAAAATGATACACATAACACTAATGAACTTACAATTACTTAGAGAAGAACACCATCAAAACATAAAGCCACATGGATCCCAAATAGTGCTGCAAAACCCTGGTCTTTCCTTAGCCAAAAATGCAGAGATAGAATGTACAATGATATGCCAAAGCAATCCCAAGTGTCCAACCCTAAAAATGACTTAGAAATTACATAATATAGACAAGCCAAACCCATTCCCTTTCCTCTAGGGTCGAGCTCATCATTCTAGGAGCTATTTGAACTAATTCTAAACAAGGAACTGAAATCTAGGTAGTCAAACAACTTACCCCTATATGCTAGGAAACTAATTCATTCACTCACATTTCACCTTTTGGTGAATGAATCTTCTAGAACAAGTAAAAATGTGCCAATATTACATCATGTTTCTCAAATTACATCATGAAAAGTCAAGAATAACTTCAAGAAGCAAAACTGGTCAAAACTGAGCAAATTACTGATCTGAACAGTGAAAAACAAGCCAAAATTCTCTATGCACCGCGCCAAAATCTATATGCGTCATGCCACTTTGGAGCTGATTTTGAGGCACTTCCTGAAGTCCAAATTGAGCCCAAGTGTACTTGTTGGAAAACCCTACCTGTATACTTTCCAACCCAAGTGGAATTTCTAAATTTTGTGCCCATTTTCCCCTCCAAAAATTCAATCTCCCAAGACTGCTTCCTGTGTGTCAAAATAGGGGCAGAGAGGTCATTTTTTGAGTGTTTTTGACCTCCTGAGAACTCAAAACTTGCCCAAACTTCTTGGCCATGCACCAACAGTCATGATTTTTCATGAAAAATCGAAAAATATAAACTTTTTGCAATTTGGAGCTCCCTAGCAAAAGCACGCGCCACGTGGCGCGACGCACAGGGAGAAAAACCCTGTTTTTTGTACAAAAATTTGCCAAAATACCAAAAATGCCCCAAATTTCTCGAAATTTGGGCTGGAGCTTCTTCATCAAGAGATATGGTGGGCCAAGGATTGCCTCAGCCAATATCCGGAGTCGATCATGCTCTTTTTGCCTCTTTTGCCGTTTTGATGTCTTCCTTAGGTTTGCCTTTAAATTCATTATTCGTGCCTTGCAAACATGATTTCATGCCCAATAATGTTTTTTCATATGCCTGATCATGTACTTGTCCTTGTTTTCTTTCTCCAACAGCTTCTCTAAGTGGATGTTGATCCTCTCGAGCCAAATCTCTCGATCAGCCTCTATCTCCTGCTGAATGGGTGTCCTCTCATTTAGGCTTTGTTGGGCAGCCTGCTGGTCTTCACGGATGTTTTTCCACCTCTATGAGGCCTCTTGGGTGCATGTACCTCTGTTGGCGAATCACTGTGTGTCTCTTCTTCATGATCATATAACGGATCAAATGTCATGTCTGCTGGTGGACAAACTGTCTTGGACAAATAGGTGTTGATATGTCACACTGTCTTGTAATGCCTTTGATGATGTGCTTGACCTTTGTCACCAAGAGAAAACAATGACATGAGGGATAGTAAGGGCAGGGAAAAATAGTGAGGGATTAGGGACTATTGAGAGAGATTTTTTTGGGAAATATGGGAGTGGGTTTAGTAATTTAGGTATGGGAATAGGATTTAGGGTTTTCACATTTGAAAGTTTTGGGAAAGGGAATTTAGGATAGGGGTTTAGTAACTTTAGGGGATGGGGAACAATGGAGTCAAGGAACAAAGGGAATTAAGGACAAAGGAAATAATGGAAAAGAGTAACTTTGGTGGCAATCAAGTTTTGAAACCCTAGGTAGCAGCTTACATGTGAGGAATTCAAAATGAAAGGGTTTGAATTTTTGTTTCAATCATTAGCATCCATAAACCACCATACCCTAGCACAAAATTGGATGAAACAGAAAAATGGAGGCTCTACCTACTTGTGGAATGAATAATTTGAAATTTGGAGGAATATTTCAATGAATTTCAGGCCTTTTAGCCCAGTGCGCCGCGCCTCCCCAGTGCGCCACGCCAGTGTAAATTTACACTGGAAAATTTCTCCCAGTGCGCCGCGCCTTTTTGCAGGAGCCTTTTGGAGGCCTTATTGGCTTCCAAATTGGTTCTAGGATAGCTCGTTGGAAATTTATTTGAGTCTACTTCCAAACCCAAGTGGAATTTTTCAATTTGGAGTTCATTTGCCCTGTCAAAAATCAAATCTCCCAAGACTGGTCAAAATGTACCAAATGAGGCTACTTCAAGGCAGAGTTCTGTTGCAGTCAACTTTGGAATGCCTTCTTCAACTCCAAATTTAGCTCATGATAGCTCATTGGAAAGCTCTTTGTGTCTAGTTATCATTTGACACATCAAACAAGTCATTTGGCCAACTAATCTAGGAGAAAGCTTGATTTTCCCAAGGTAACTTCAGAGGTGCATCAATTCTCTCGAGGCAATTGTATTTTTTACTTTTCTCTAAAACAATGAAACCTGTACAAAAAGTGAAGGATGTTTTTCTTCCTTGGCCTGTTTTGGACAAAAACCACTCTCAGCTTTCCCAAATTCATCTTTTATTGCTCAAAAACATCATTTTAGGGAAACCTATCTCGATGTGTGGAACAAGAGATTTGTCGAAATGAATCGAAATGAAGGGGATAAGGGGCTTCTAAATTCTTGAGAAAATTTTTGGAAGTGGGGAGGGATGTTAGTAAGTAGGGGAAAGTGTAATCTCAGAAATTTAGTGAGAGGAAGGGGTGAAAAAGGGCAAAACACAGGCCTAGCCTTGAAAATTGCCAGGTTGTAGCAAGAAACTAGGGTTTGTGCGAAAATGAGGAATTTGGGGAATTTCAGTGATGGGAAGTGTTTAATAAGGTACATTAAGGATAGGGGAAGGTGGATGAACATCAAGATACAAGTTTTGCTGATGATTTGACCGTCCAAGAGAAATTGCCTTCAAAACCCTAGGAGAGGGAAATGACCTTACCTAGGCACGACTGAAGCATGAACAAGGTGTAAAATGACCCATTAGACCCTGACATGATAATGACAACCCTCTGAATGATGGTATACTCAGTTGAACGGTGACATGGACAGACATTTGGACAACTTTGACAGGAGTAAAAGCAAACCCTAGACCTAATACCTAGTGACCAAATTTTACTTGAAGACTCACTGAAATGATAAAATTTGACCTTGACACCTTAAAATCACTTTGTAAGAGCATGTTTGATCACTGGAGGAAGGCTAAAGACTGACACTAGCAAGTGGAATAGAACTTACTACCTTCAGGGCAGAGAAATTTTAGGAGATGTATCACTTACAATAGCCGACAAACAAAATGGGTGCACTCTTCACCCATCCCAGCAATAGTGCAAACTCGAGAAACATCTTGAAGAGTTGGGTGAGAGATTCATCTAAGTTCAGGATGACACCCAAAGAGGTATACAAGACAAAGACATTAAGGAAGGATTATTAGTTCATGGTCATCTTTGCATGCCACTTATACGGCCAAGAGAGTATAAATACCTTCCCTCAGAGTTGGGTGATTATGTTGGATCAGCTGGAAAATGAAGGAAGACCTTTCAATTGGTCCGACATGTTGGCTCTCCAGATGAAGGGGCAAGTAAAAAATGCTCAACATTTGCCAAAGCGTCAGCAACCAAATATATTCATGTCCCCCTATGTGCTTGATGCAATATGTGCCCATAAGCAGTTCCCTAACTTGGGTTCGGCATGGACACCTTCAGAAACCTCTGTGCACATCTATTGTAGGTTATTCTCTAAGTGTAGTTTTTGTGGAGTTATACTACAACTATCAGACCACTTCTTCACCCCGGTGTATAGGATTATCTTTGAGCAGGATCCACCTTGCATGTCATAGGCAACAATGGAGGCATTGGTTAACATAGAAAATTGGTACACCTCACCCCTTCGCACCTTCATCCAAATGTACAACGTAGAGAAGGATCTGCATGTGTTACCAAAATTTTCCATGGACAAGTTGGTCATGCCAGAGGTTGCATACCGCATCTCTACAGGGTTGTCAGCAAGACTACACAGGAAGAAGAAAGCACCTTGCCTCACTCTTCCTTTGTGGATCAGGCTATATGAGATCTAGAGTCTCAAGCCCGTTGAGGCTGAGATTGAGGAATTCAAGAGGTTCACCTTCGACACTAGAAGTTTCAATACATATGACCTGCATAATTTAGTGAAGGACCACTGTGCGAGAGTGTATCATCCTTGGATCCACGGGGCATGTCATTGGCCTGAGGAAGACCCATGGAGATATTGCTACAACTCCTTAAGGCTCAATGAACCAGTTAGAGTGGTTGTATAATGGTTAGCAGTGCACAAGTTAGCGGCACTTGACAGAGTAACAACGTCAGCAGCCATGGAGGGCAGTAGACCTGCACATGGAAAAGGTAAGAGAAAGGTTGTTGACAACACAGAGGTGGAGCAAAGCTACAAGTTCAAGGAAGATCTACTCGTAATGAGAGAAGCTTTGCAGATTGATGATGAACCTCGGTATTACAACAAGAATGTTGCAACTCCCAAGGCTACCGACTTTAATTATCAACCCGAGGTTCATAAAAACTTAAGAGGTATTGGCACTATATGTGCAACATAAAATGTGTCCTTCCTTTGTTGTCATGATGTAATGGAGTGCCTGTACTAAAGTCAAATCCTAAACTAATTGCAGAAAATGAAATGTTCGAAATGGAACCTTAACCTATTGCAAGAAAGAAAGTACAAGAAAAGAAACTTATTCTAATTGCATAAAGATCATGAACTAAATGTAAAATCAACCTAGCTTAACCCTATTTATCACATGTGGTGATTTAAACTAACTGAGAATGAAATCTGATCTAGAGAGTACTAACTGCTGTGTGCATGTGTAAATATAAAATAACTTATTTTTTAAATATTTTTGCTTTATAAATGCAAATGCTAATATTTCCTTGATCTTTGGCAAGGGAGATAGGTGTGGAGGAAGAGGGTTAAAATGGTCTTGATGGCATGGAGATGAAGTAGAGGTATAATCCCAGTTTCAATGATGATTTTTCTCAATTCAGGCTCAAAACAGGCTTTCCTACAGGATGCAGATTTCCTATAGGATGCTACACTGATTTCCTACAGGATCCCCTAATTTACTACAGGGTGTTACATATTTACTATACGAAATTATAATTCATCGAATGACCAAGAAAATCAAATCCAAATTGGATGCAACAAAATTTTTTGTTGACTAGGATGTCTTAGGTCCCCATTCCAAGTGGAATCACTCAAAAATACCTTTGTTAACCCATGCTAAAAAATAGAAAAACATTACTAGTTGAAAATCTAGAAATTCGAGAACTAGTGAGCTAGTAAATATAAACACTGTCTATCCTAATCAAGTGAAAATGTAGTGGGGTAATTTTTTTTATGAACTAGAATGTTTTTTTGATCTAATTCAAGTGGAACCAACTCGATTGAAGCTCGTTAGCATGCTCTAAAAAATAGTAGAAATTTATTGTTCTTTGCCACAAAGGAGTTCCAAAAATCTAGATTTGGGAATAAGAAGACTAATCCAAGCAGCTCAATGATTACTATGAACTTCCAAAGATTTTCCAAGGATGAAATAATGCTTGTGATCCTACAAAATAACTTATATCAACCATTTAACTCAATCCTACAACAAGAAATCATTAATACTAAATGCAGAAGTAGAAAGAAATAAAAACAAGAGATGCATATGAAGAAAAAGTGAAAAGAAGGAAAGAAAATGATACAAAAGGGTTCTAAGGCTCCTGGGATGGCCAAGCCCAAGGAAACTCAGAGACCTATGGAGGAGAACAAGATTTATAATTTGAACATGACACCAATCTTCATTATTTCATCAATACAATTACATCCCTGCAAGAAAATACGATGGAGCTACAGAAATACGAGTTCTCTCCACAAAAACGCTAATGAAAATCTATCCCTAGAGGAAAATTCGACTTGATACTTATACAAAATTATTAGGAATCATTCCCCATGAATTAAGGAAGCTTCCCCACCAAAATACCTTGATTAGTGGATCTGGTCCCCAATACTAGGAATCTACATTAAATGGTAGGGAACACATTCCTAGATTTTCTCAATCATTAGAGTTCCACAATATGTACCATAATTCCATAATATCTTGTTGATTTATTATTTATTATTGATCCTCCTATAGTAGGGAGAAAGTCCCTAAATTATCTCCTCCTACAAATATTCATAATCTACCCAATATTCTCATAATATTCCACAAAAATAAATAATATTAGGCCCAAATATCCAATTATTCATAAACCTTCCTAATGAATATATTAAAGTTAAAAATACATTATCTAATGCAGAAATAGCAGTTTAATGTGCTGAAGGATGGTCATAGGCCTTAATTTATGTTTAATTTAGAGGCATGGGCCTTAATTTATGTCTAATTTAGAGGCCCATCATACCCCCCCGCTGAAAGTGTTGTTCATCCTCTGAGCAACTTAGTGACCTCATTATGCCTCATCCATGGCCTTAGTGCCCTCCCTCTTGTGCATTAAGAATCTTGGTTGTAAGTTCTGCAAGGACAATCCCAAAAACATATTTGTGCAAAGAAAAATCGTTGTTTCTTTAGACCATTAGCTTGCTTTCTTTCCCTTGTTCAAGATGGGTTCTTGAATATTTTTCAGTTAACAATGTCTTCCACATCCTTATCAACCTTCTGCTACCTTGTTCCACCATTTGGACACCTCTAACACCTTCAAAATGCCTTTATATGAAAACTAGGACATCTTGTAGTAATTCCTATCAAAACTACAAGAAACCTACAGGAAACCCTTTTTTAGCATAAATGATGTTCTGAGCCTAGGACAAGCCCTCAACTTGACTCCCATGCCTTTTTCACACTTTTAGGCCTTGGACAAAAGCTAGAAAGAGATTGGAGACCTCTTGGAAAACATCTTTTCATCACTACAGTTTGAGTTTTGTTTTGATGGTGAATGCCTCATTTCCTTTTTTTGCCTTCTTCTTCTCTCTTGTGGCCTAGATGACTGCCTAATGGCCTTGGAGTTCTCTGAAAAAACTCTGTCATCTTGGGGTTTAACATAATTTGTTCATTTCTTCATTCTTGTAGCAACATTATGTCTTCCTATAGTATTCATTCCTCCTCTTTCAGGGTCTTCTAATTGTATGGGAGTGATGAGAAATGATGAAGAGGGATTGGATGATGATGCTAGGGCTCAAAAGGAGTAGTGTAGGTTTGTGAAAGTGGAGAGGGTGCTCTGTTTGCTTTTTTTTCAAGAATGAAATGGGATGGATGAATGATGAATAGATAGTGAATATGAAGTAGATTGAGGACTTGGAGTGGTGTGGTGACTTGGCCTTTGCAAAAATTTCTTCTTTTAACTGTTGTCCTCATTCCTTGAAATCATCACCCTTCATAATTTGACTTTTCAACATTGCATGAGTGAAGGAGTGAGCTGCAATTAACTATTTGAATGTGGTTGAGACTGTTGACCCATCCTTAGCTTATAAAATCGCATATCTCATGCATTGACAACAAATTTCTAACTATAATATGCTCAAGAGAAGAGGTCAATAATATTGCATACATGTACCTACCTGATGGCCTTCTTGTAGATGTTGTTTGTTGGAGAGTGAAATCCTTGCTTGTATTTGCTGCATGTGTTTTTCTCTTTTTTCTCTAATGTTGTTCCTTGATGTGCAAGTACTAGATGATTTTGATGAATCCTCACTATGCTGGTGGGTTCCCTCTTGTTAAATCCCCTTGTCATGTTTCTCTGATGGATGTGGAGGGTTGTATATGTCTCCTTATCACTATCTGATGAAGCCAACCTCTGGTTTTTCCCTTTAAAACTACTCACTACCAATCCTGTAGGTGCTTTTCTGTATCTTGTAGGATCTCTATAGGATCCTATAGGTTTTCAGGGAATCCTGTAGGTTTACAGAACAACCTTTTGTAGCCGACTTTTTTTGTCCATATCTCCCAAACGGTAGAATGGCTTGACCTGAAACTTTCTGAGCATGTTTTCATCATCGTTATGCACCTCCCCATAAAAAACATTTGATCAATGGATGCACGGACTCAAGAAAAACTAAAAATGGTTGAAGATGATGGAGGTCGATTTCTTGGAAACCATGCACTAAAATTTGTTGAGATTTCTTGGCCATGTTACCATTATCCATATGCATCTCCCCATGAAATAAATTTTTAAGTGGATGCTCGGATATCAAGAAAATGTAAAAATCGTTGTAGGTGATGGAGGCTAATTTCTCGAAAATTTTGCACTGGAATTTGTTGAAATTGCTTGAGCATGTTACCATCATCCATATGCATCTCCCCCTGAAACATCTTGGAAAATGGATGCATGGTTTTCACGTTATGGTAAAAAGAAATTTTTGCTCTATATATTTTTGTATCCTGTAGTAAAACAGAGCATCTTGTAGTTTTTTAGGACAGCAAGCAAATTGAATGGTAGAAGCTTGAGAATGATGGATGGATGGTGTAAATAGATGAGGGTGATGGATTGGCATGGCCTTGGCCTTGTTGGATCATTTGACCAAAGGAGGGGAAAGTCAAAATTTGACTTCTTTTGACTAGGCTTGACCAATTTTCCTTTTGTTACCAACTTGTTCTTATTGCTTGCAGATGTTGGAGAGTACATCCATTCATCAAAGAGATGCATGGAGCAAGGATTTAATTTATTTATTTTTTCTCTTTTTTTCTTCTAGGCCTACTAGCTGCCTCAATGAAGTTTTCAACTAGTAGGTCTACTTAGGCACCTCAAAGGAGGCTTTCATCTACGATCTTTTCTTTTTTCTCTTTTTTCTTTTTTCCCAACCCATTGACCACCTCATGGAGGTTTTCAATCAATGAGCCAATCTGAGGCACCTCAAAGGATGTTTTCACCTGAGATTTTTATTTTTTTTTCTCTTATTTTCAGAGACTAAATGATTTGACCTTGATGATATCAAGCACAATTGAAGAAGAGAGTATTGCTACAACATAGTGACTGCCTGGAACCATATTTCAATATAGTTGTGATGCCTTTGGTCCACTTGCTAATTTGGACCATCTTTGATGTATTCTTCTATCATGATCTTCAAGTCTTCCTCTTTTTGCTGATTGATCTCTTGAATACATGTAGGATTTGATGGTAACCATGAGGGAGCTTTCTTAATCCCTAATTTTGATGTATATTCTTCATCAAGTGCAACCCATGATTCTTTGATCTTCTCTTTTGAATCTTCTTCTTTTGAATTTAGTCCTTCAATAATATCAAGAGAATCTCTTTTTTACAATACTCTTCTTGAGTTATGGTGAATATCATTGAGCTGAAGAGGAGATGTTTGGAAGTGTTTTACCTCAGCATTGTAAGTGGGTTGAGCTACTTCAATGTGTCGGTTTGGAAATGGTGGTATAGGTAGTTGAGTGGGTGTGTATATTTGAGATGTATGTGGATGGGGTTGTGGTTGTGGTGGAGGTGAATGGTAAGGATAACATGGAGTTGGTTATGGAGGATATTGAGGAAATATTGGGGATATTGTGGATGGCTCCCATAAGTTCCTTGCTAACCTTGATGCTAAGATTGGTTTTGGGGTTGAGATGGTCAATGTTGCCAAGGAAAGGGTGTGTCCCAATTACTTTGAGGTGGATATGCATAACCTTGAAATTGTGAATTAGGCTCTTGCATCATACTAGGTTGAATAGGCTACCATGGTCCTCTTGGAGCTACATAACATAGCTACATTGGCAATTGACTTGCTACATTATCCTCTTGGTGAACTTCCTTCAACCTTGGTGATGAGGAGCAATATTTAACATCATGTGATTCTGCATGGACAACATGAATATCAGCATCTTATTTTTTCTCACTTTGTATTCTTAACATTTCTACTTGTTCGCTTAGATTACTAATAATTTCTGTTTTAAAGTTATCAAACAAATTTCCAAGTTTAGCTTGACTTACCGATCTTGATGGTGATTTACCTACTCTTGCCCTTCCTATTGATATGTATTTGCATGTTTCACAAATTTCTTCCAATGATAATTGGTATACATCACCTCTACTCATGAGATCAAGGAGATCAATCCACTCATCCCTAATTGTTCTAAGTAGGAGGGTTTTTAGTGTGTCGGATCCTAAATGATGTAGTTTTTCCCTCTTTGCAATATACATGAACCTCTCTATTAGATCCTCAAGGCTCTCATCTTCTTTTTTATTCATTCTAAATATTTCTTCTTTAAGATCATGATCTTTGTATTTTTCTATAAATATCTTTTGCATATCATTCCATGATCTTATTGAATTAGTCTCTAAATTCATGAACCATTTAAGAACTTTTTCCTTCAATGTTGCCGGAAACAATCTCAATTAACAATCTCAATTTTTGAGTTTTTAATAAGTAACCATAAGATCTACAAACAATTTCAAATTCAAAGAGAAAGGTTTCTGGATCCTCTGACCTTAGACCATGAAATTTTGGAAGAAAAGATGGAGGGATCTTCTTCATGTGCACACTACCATTAGTATCTTGAATGGGAAATTTGAGAGGATCTTCCTCATTGTCATCATCTCCATCCATTTCTTCTACATTCTTTGTCATCTTCTTCTTCTACCTACAAAAGTGAATGGTGATGTGACTCTTACTGCACCACGTGATCAAATGGGGTGGGTGGGTTGGTGTTGGAGATTTTTTTGTTTTTATGATTGAATGAAAACTATAATGCAATGTAGTTTTCTAATTTTGAAATTAAATATGCCTAATGCAAATATTTTGTTTTTGCAAAAAGTGAAAATAAATGAATCAACTAGGGAAGAAAACAATTCATACTTTGACACATCCCCTGCAACTGCACCAAAAAGTGATGAGCCTTGTATTGCAACAAGAATGTTGCAACTCCCAAGGCTACTGACTTTAATTATCAACCCGAGGTTCATACAAACTTAAGAGGTATCAGCACTATATGTGTAGCATACAATGTGTCCTTCCTTTGCTGTCATGATGTAATGGAGTGCATGTACTGAAGTCAAATCCTAAACTAATTGCAGAAAATGAAATGTTCGAAATGGAACCTTAACCTATTGCAAGAAAAAAAGTACAAGGAAAGAAACCTATTCTAATTTCATAAAGATAATGAACTAAATGTAAAAGAAACATAGCTTAACCCTACTTATCACATGTGATTATTTAAACTAACTGGGCATGAAATCTGATCTAGAGAGTACTAACTATTGTGTGCATGTGTAAATATAAAAGAACTCATTTTTAAATCTTTTTGCTTTGTAAATGCAAATGCTAATCTTTCCTTAATCTTTGCTAGGGGAGACAGATGTGGAGCAAGAGGGTTAAAATGGTATTGATGGCATGGAGGTCAAGTAGAGGCATAATCCCATATTTAATGATGATTTTTCTCAATTGGGGCTCAAAATAGGCTTTCCTACAGGATGTAGATTTCCTACAGGATGCTACAGTGATTTCCTACAAGATCCCCTGATTTACTACAGGATCTTATAGATTTACTATACGAAATTATAATTCATTAAATGACCAAGCAAATCAAATCCAAATTGGATGGGACAAATTTTTTTATTGAATAGGATGTCTTAAGTCCCCATTCCAAGTGGAATCACTCAAAAAGACCTCTGTTAACCCATGCTAATAAATAGAAAAACATTACTAGTCAAAAATCTAGAAATTCAAAAACTATTGAGCTAGTAAATCTAAAAAATCCTATCCTAATCAAGTGTAAATTTCATGGGGTGATTTTTTTTATGAACTAGAATTTGTTTTTTGATCTAATGCAAATGGAACCAACTTGATTGAAGCTCGTTAGCATGCTCTAAAAAAATAGCAGAAATTTGTTGTTATTTGCCACAAAGGAGTTCCAAAAATCTAGATTTGGGAATAAGAAGACTAATCCAAGCAGCTCAAAGATTACTATGAACTTCCAAAGCTTTTACAAGGATGAAATAATGCTTGTGATCCTTTAAAAGAAATTACATCTACCATTTAACTCAATCCTACAACAAGAAATCATTAATACTAAATGCAGAAGTAGAAAGAAATAAAAACAAGAGATGCATGTGAATAAGAAGTGAAAAGAAAGAAAGAAAATGATACTAAAGGGCTTTGAGGCTCCTAGGACAGCCAAGCCCAAGGAAACTCAAATATCTATGGAGGAGAACAAGATTTAGAAGCTGAACATGACAGCAATCTTCATTATTTCATCAATACAATTACATCCCTGCAAGAAAATACAATGGAGCTATAGAAATACGAGTTCTCTCCACAAGAACACTAATGAAAATCTATCCCTAGAGGAAAATTCAACTTGGTACTTATACAAAATGATTACAAATCATTCCCCATGAATGGAGGAAGCTTTCCCCATCAAAATCCCTTGATTGGTGGATCTGGTCCCCAATACTAGGAATCTGCATTAAATGGCAGGGAACACATTCCTAGATTTTCTGAATCATTGGAGTTCCACAATCTGTGGCATAATTCCATAATATCTTGTTGATTTATTATTTAATATTAATCCTCTTGTAGTAGGGAGCAAGTCCCTAAATTATCTCCTCCTCCAAATCTTCATAATCTACCCAATATTCTCATAATATTCCACAAAAATAAATAATATTAGGCACAAATATCCAATTATTCATAAACCTTCCTAATGAATATATTAAAGTAAAAATACATTATCTAATGCAGAAAGAGAGGTTTAATGTGCTGAAGGATTGTCATAGGCCTTAATTTATGTTTAATTTAGAGGCATGGGCCTTAATTTATGTCTAATTTAGAGGCCCATGAATTGAATCAAAGAAGCGACAACGCAACAAAAGGATTACGCAAAGATAGAGGGAGAAGCTGAAACTGGACGAGTCAGAGAGGAAGTTGTAGGAGGTGAAGCAACAACTAAGGGAAGAACAAGAGTTGCGTAGAACAGAGAAGCAAGCATAGTAGGAACAGGAATAGGAGGAAACACAATGTGCACACATTGATGAAACTGCACAAATATAGGTTATTGACTCATCAAAGTTAGCAGATAGCAAATAGGGTGAGAAGTTGCAGGAGCAGGACTTTGCTCAAGAGATTGAACATATGTTGGAATAGATGGACGTGGATGTAGTTCAACTCGAGTAGGATAAGGATACAGACCTCATGACCAAAGAACCAGAGATCACTCACTGGCTTCACCAGATCTTGGAACAGAGAAAGTCCCAAGTGATAAAGGAGACACTAAAATCCTTGAGGACAATCTGGAAGTAGATGTGCACAACATATCCTTTGACGAGTCACAACACAGAGTTGTGTAGTTGTATAGAGTACCCATTGCTGATGTCCATGCACCTCCTACGCGTTTTCAAGAATGAGTTATCGTGTCTAATGTGCACAAAAATCTAGATGCATTGGCCGAAGCTATAAAGGCATATGTCGAAGCCACCAGCTCAAGTGTGCTATTCTTTATAGTTGATAACGAGCGCATGGCTAATGAATTTCAAGCAGCCAAGAAAGGAGAATTGAAAGCCACAGGATCCTCCAAAGCAGAATGGAGGAAAGTGATACTTGAAGAAGTATCATCTCTCGAGACAGTCATGCAGAAGTTTTACTTCAGGTTCGTCACCGTGCATAAGTCAGTTGTCCATCTTAATGGTTGGGGCAATGTTGTGCTAGGAGAGCACACATATTGACAGACATACACACTGTTTTCGATCACATGCAGATATGGACAATGAGGTACAAGGGAGCACTGTTGTACATCCCAAAGATGATGAAGTTAAAGAAAGTGGAGTTGAAGGCACGCATTCAGACTCAGATATGGAACTATGAGGAACTCCCACAACTCATCACCAGCTTACAAGCTTCACATGCACGAGTGTTTAGGAGGATGGATGTCACTATGCACAGACATGCGATCCCATCCATTGGCACACTCACCTAGGTGAAAGCAAAGAACCGTGTCCGACTGGAGCTGGACATGTACTTCGAGCAGTTGATGCACATAGCCACCAGTGCAGATTTTTACATGAGCGCAGATACTATGCACCAGTATTTCGTTAGTCCATCTACACTCAAGACCATGATGCACATGCTATATCACAAGTTGGACAAAGCTTCCAAATCAGTGTACCCAAATGCAATGCAGGCAAAAGTTCGCTTTCAGAAGGATGTCACCATGAAGTCTGCGAACACCATAGAAGACTACCAAGCTTGGCATCATTTCACCACCATCGATCACCAAGAGGATGTTGACGAGTTAGTCTTCCCAAAGTTTTTTGAGTCTCAGTGATGTATTTCATGGCTTACTCAAGCCCATTTTTGTCTCACATGGGTACATGTGTAGATTTTATTGTAAACATGTTGTAAAGTGAAAGATCAAGTGTCAATAGTAGAATATAAATAATCATGTGTAAGTTGAAGAGTCATGAGGGTAGGCTAGGAGTCACAAAGGGGAACTTCGAGGGTCACCCCACCCTTTTCTATATATAGAACCTCATAACTCATTGAACAGGATTTTGGGAGCCAAGCTTCTGATAGGTATAACTTAGAGAAAGCTTGGATTGTATTGTAACGAGACTTGGCTTCTCCACAGTGCAGAGCAAGTCATCTCTTTGGAGGAGCAGGTGACAGTGACTATAACATTCCAATAATGGGGATAGTGGTTTTCATGGTTGTATGTATGATTGAATCTTTCACTCTTTTAATATAACAGAGCCAGCATGTTTCATGCATGTATTGTTATTGTAGTTTGACTATTTTGGTTATTTATGAGCCTCATCATTGGGTAACTATATGGACCTTCATTCACCTCCTAGGTTACTCAAATCAACTCTTCTCACAACTTATTACATGTTTTGGTTATATTTTGTTTAATGAGATGAGTCAAAGTGAGATATTACGCCTAATGGACTAATGTGCATTAAATGCAGGTTTGTGAGAGAAAATCACGAAATTTTTGCAAGATTAAAGGTTGAAACTCGAATGGGACAAGGAAGAGAGATTGTAGGAGGTAAATCCTTCTCATTTACTCCTCCCTAATTTGAATATTCCTCCATCAATCACACTAGCTCGGAGTACAAGTAGCCAAGTCATGAAGATCATAAGGCAGTCGAGCAAGTGATAGCCAAAGAGTTAGCTCATCTCGAGTTTGGGAGCCGAGCCTTCCTAGATTTAAGGAAGTCGTTAGAGACTTTACTTGTATAAATAAAGAGGCCTATAGCCTCATTAGGATTAGAATTTTTGTTGTAAAAACACTAGTTATTTTGGAGCTCTAGACTTGTGGAATACATTGCTATGTAATTTTCTATTTTGATAATGAGAATGAGCTTTTTCATGATCTAATATTGAGTTAACTTAGAGGGCTGGAACTCTTGGGTTAGGGCCCAACCCTAGTAGCAAAGGATCCTCTTCTTGTATCCTGTATGCTTATATTAGTTTCATAGATTCATGGTTAAATTGTCCTTGGAAGCATTTCATTACAAGTAGTGTAGATTTGATTAGTTTGTTTATTAGTTTGATTCCATTTGTGCATTACTTCAGCAATAGGTAAGAAGGGATAAAAGGAACACCAAAATCTATCAATAGGTGTCTTTGCCTCACTTCCTCCTTCAGGGATCATGATTTGAGGAAAGGACCCCTATGCAGCGCCAAAAAGACAGATTTCTACTTTCTCATAGAATTTAGATTTTACTGTACTTAAACCAACATTTGATCAGTTTGTAAGTGTAAGATTTAATTACCATTTCTTCCATTTTCAGTCTTACAATAGATCTCATCAATGACTTCATCTTACTCTACAAATTTTCCTCATGCATGAAGTAGACAACTAGCTCATTAAACTTTGTTTTTCTAGGTCATTGAAATTCTTCTTGTTTACATGATTTCTGGGAAAATATCATTGTTCGATGCAGTGCAGGTGTTCCAGAAGTATAGAAAAATTTCATAGAAAGAAACCTCCTTCCAACTTCATCCATCCATAATCATTCCTTGCTTTCACTAAGACCTTCACCAATTTCATCATTTTACATGGAAACTTCTCCAATCATGTTGAGAAAATCCAACCATCTCTCAACCTTGGTTTTGAGTTTAGAGTGATCCTAGGCATTTTCTCACACCATTCCATCCACCAACCACTTTCCCTAAGCCTTCCATCACCTCCAACACCCATCGTTTACTCTCGGCTATATCCTATAGAAATACAGGGAACCTTGTAGGTCTTTAGGACATCCTGTAGGTTTTCCTGTATTAGCCTGTTTTGAGGCCGAATTGAGGGAAAACCTCTAGGAAGCAACGCAAGGTCACCTAAGGGTCTCCCAACCCTTCCAACCATCCACCAACATCCCTAAGACACCTGCCACATCACTAAAAGAGATTAAATTTCACACTTGTTTTTCCATAAAAAGAAAAAAATAGATTTATTTCAGTCCTTTACATGCACAATAGTGATGTTTGATGTTTTGAACTTTCATGCTTAGGACAGTAGCATTTCATACATGTTAGCTTGGAATTCTTGTAAAGCATAGTTTCTCAGCAGTTAGTTAGGAAATGGTGTGTTTTTAGCATTGGATTTCAGTCCTTTTCCTTATTGCAGTAGACAAGCTTTCTCATAGAGTAGATTTCTATTTCTTTCATTAGTAATCAAGATTTTTCTAAATCCATAGAAGTTTAGCTTGAAAACCCTAGTAGTCTCTCGCTAGCTGAATAGTGACAAAAGGTATAACCATCATTTTTACTTGTGTATACAACACTGTCACCTCCAAGTTCATACGAACCCTGGGTTGATAAATTAAATCTGGTAGCCCCAAGAGTTGTAGCATTCTTGTTGCAATACTGGTGCTCATCACTTTTTGGTGCCATTGCTGGGGAGGTTTATGATTAATATGTGATTACTACTTTCTTTCTTCCATTTCTTGTTTCTAATATTCTGCTAGTAGTTTCATTTCTGCAAAAGTAATTTAGTTTGCTTCCTTTTCCATTCTGAATTCTTTGCTTTCCTTTCCATTCTACAAGTAAGCTTTCAATCAAGTAGTTAATTTTTCATTCAGTCAATAGTTTTCATTCAGTATGAAATTTCAATTCTGCAATTACTTTCAAAGTTTGAAAAGAAAAACACAAAACAAGAGAAAACATTTTTTCCATGCCTTGTAGGAATAGGGATAACTTAGGGAAATTTTTTCCAAATACTGCCACTACTTCAAATAGCCTACCTTACCTCTTCTTTGGTGGCTATGAACTGGAGGAACCCTTAGGTGAGAAACTAGAAATAATTGAAGAACCTACAGAGGAAGAAGAAGAAGAAGAACTCATTCCTAGTGTACTAATGGTTGAAAACACAAATGACAGAGGAAATAGGGAAAGAGTTGAGGGTGCCTTCCCCATCAGGGAAACCAATGGGGATACTAAGATGAAAAATATAATCCCCTCTGCCCTTCCTCATTTCCATGGCTTGGCCTCAAAATATCTAAACACTTTCTTATTTGAGTTTGTTGTCATATTCCGAACCTATGACTACACCAATGATGAGTAGAAGTTGAAACTATTTCCATCCACTCTCAAGGATGCAGCTTTGCCCTGATTCATAGGTTTACCTGGAGATAGCATCACAAATTGGGCTCAAATGCAGCAAGCCTTCAACAACAAGTATCGCAACTACTATAGGTATAAATACACGAAAGAGGAAAATTTTAGGATGACCTTAGGCAATGATGAATCCCTGGAGCATTACATAAAAATATTTTAGCTTAGTTACAAAAGGGCCAGGTGTACACTTGATCCTGAGTCACTAAAGCTAGTCCTGCTTAGAGGAGTAAGGGAAGATCTTCTGGATACCCTAAACTTGTTAGTAGGAGGGGATATCTACCAGTTACCCTATGAGGATATCAAGACTGTCTTTAGAAACCATTCTAGGGCAGCTAGGAAAAAGGGTAGGGGTAGTCAACCTATGGTCAGTCCATCCTCTTCTAATTCATCCATCAAGGGTGAAATTGGAAACATGCTGGAGGATTTCAAGAGTGTGATGCTGCAAACCCTTGCCCTAAAAATGGACATTATCCACATTAAGAGAAAACAGGAGGAAGCAAAGAGAACCCTAGCCATTTTCTTCCCTAGATGCACCAAGAGGCACGCTAGGAATGAATGTCCATTGAATTCTATTGAAATTTGCTTAGTCTATGAATAAAACCACTGCACAGGCAAGTGTCCTTCTTTACCTGGACTAAAATTTGTATATCAAGGAGCCGAAGGGGTAACTAAGCAGCTTTTCTACATAAACCAAAGGAGACCTCATGGGCCTAGGCCATACTAGCAGGGCATGCAAGGGTCATCCCATGCATATTACAACCCCAACCAGACCACATCCATACCTTCTTGGGGGCCCCCTGCTCATCCTTCCTAGTCTACACCTCCTCCTTGGTCCTTTACACCTCAGTATCATTCCCAACCAGTCATTTCAACCATATGCTCTGCCACAACCTCAGTGGAGTGCATTGCCCTAGGGGTGGAGCCCTCCATACAACAATGCTCCAACTTTATTGCCTTCACTGCCTGCTCAGCCACAATTTTTACACTCTGCTCCACCTAAATAACCCCATATGTTTGCCCAGCCAAATATGAACCCGAACAATGAACAAGCATAGCAAGTATACAGCAGAGAGACATCCTATCCATCTTATGCTATGGAAATTCAGGAAATCAACCTGAGATCTGGGAGAGTACTCCCAGATAACCAACCTCTACCTCCACCTAGGGAGGTTGAGGAGGAAAGAGAGGAAAGCATTCCTAAAGTAAATCCACCACCCTTTCCTGAGAGATTAACCCAACCACTCCAGCCTACCCCAGAAGAGACTAAACTTATGGGAGAATTGAAAAACCTATGTGTCAAAATTCCACTTCTCCAATCTATTAAAGATGTACCTATTTACAAAAAGTTGATTAAGGAGAAGTGCTTCAAGAATCCAGGGAGGCGAAGAAGAGATGCCCCTACCATTAATGTCATTGGACAACTATCCAACTTAATGCTAGGGCAGGTAATCTGTCCAAAGTATTTGGACCCTGGAAGCCCTGTAGTAGATGTGCACATCAATGGCACCATTTTCCCACACACTTTGATCAATCTTGGGGTTGCCATTAATGTGATAACCAAGGACACCATGCTCAAGCTCAACCTCCAAGGTTCATTGAGAAAGACCACAACACTTCAGCAACTTGCAAACCGCTCCACAGTGATCTCTGAGGGAATTTTGGAGGATGTGATGGTCTCCATTGACTCTTGGGAGTACCCTGTAGATTTCCTAGTTCTTCATCCTAAGGCTAAGCTTACTGGTTACCCTCTCATCCTTGGGAGGCCTTGGTTAGCCACTTTTGATGCTTACATTAGCTGCAAGGCTGGAAATATGACCATCAAAAATGGGCATATGTCCAAGCAGTTAGTCCTATACCTTGCTACTCAACCATCTGTAGAACGACTTACCTTTGTGGCTAGAAGAGGAGGAGGAAGATGAAGTTTATTCCACCCAACTCTATACCTTAGAAACAACCATGAGAGGGGGACAGCAAGATGATGATGATTTGATTGAACACAAACTCCAAATTCCAACTCCCAGTACATTGTCCTTAGAAGAAGTAGTAAAGGAAACCCAAAACAACCATCAGATTAATCTATGCTTAGCCGATTCCAACCCTATCCATGTCAAAACCATATAATTTGGCCCTGAGAGAACTTTGAAAATCAACCCATCTCTTTCTGTTCAACAAGAATAAAAGTTGTGCAACCTACTAAAGGAACATCTGGATGCCTTTGCTTGGAGTTACAAAGAAATGAAGGGAGTGCACCCCTTGGTATGTACTTACCACATTTATATCAAAGAAGGTTTCAATCTAGTCTGCCAACCCCAAAGGAGGATGAATACAGCTCTTAAAGATATAGTCAAAGAAGAACTGCAAAAGTTGCTAGATGCAGGATTCATTTACCCTATCTCAAACAGTGAGTGAGTCTCTCCTTTGGTGTTGGTTCCAAAGAAAAATGGTAACTGGAGGATTTTTGTTGATTACGGGGAGTTAAACAAGCCACAAAGAAGGACTATTTCCCTCTACCTTTCATCAACCAAGTGCTAGATGGCCTAGCAGGGAAAAAAAATTCTCTTTCCTAGATGGATTTAGCAGGTACAATAAAATCCAGATTAGCCTAGAAGACTAGGATAAACCCACCTTCACTTGTCCTTGGGGTACTTTCACCTATAGGGTCCTTCCTTTTAGCCTATGTAATGGTCCTACCACTTTCTAGAGAGAAGTCCTAAGTATCTTTGCCGAATTAGTCCATAATGCGGTAGAGATTTATATGGATGATTTTACACCTTATGGATGTGATTTCCAAGAGGCTTTATCCAACTTAGGTAAGGTGTTGCACAAATGTATTGAGATGAACCTGTCTCTTAGTCCCAAAAAATGTGAATTCTTGATGACGGTAGGGACTGTGCTAGGTCATTCAATATCTCAGCAAGGACTGCAGGTGGACCCAAAAAAAATAGCTATCATCCAAAGGGTCCCACCTCCTCAAAATTAGAGAGATGTCAGAAGATTCCTAGGGTTAGTTGGATACTACCGAAGGTTTATAAAAGACTTTAGCAATTTGGTTTCTACTTTATTTGGGTTTTTGGCCAAAGACTCTAAGTTTGTATGGTCAAAAAGTTGTCAAGAGGCCCTAGACACCCTGAAGGACAACTTAACCACTGCACCAATTCTCTGAGGCCCAAATTGGGCCCTTCCTTTTCATATACATGTTGATGCCTCACACTAAGCCATAGAAGAAGCCTAGGCCAGATAGATGAAAAATTTCCTTATGCCATTTACTTTATCAGTAAGAATATGTCAAAGGCCGAACTAAACTACACAGTGACCGAAAAGGAGCTCCTGGATGTTGTGCATTCATTCTACAAATTTAGGCATTATATTACAAGCTATCAAACATTTGTACATACTGACCATGATGCACTCAAATATTTAATTAATAAACCTGATGTGAATGCCCAGATTATTAGATGGTTACTTTTCTTACAGCAGTTTGATCTAATTATTGTTGATAAGCCTAGCAAGGAAAATGTTGTTGCAAATTTTTTGTCGAGATTAACTTTGCCTGTAGGTGAGGAGGGAATGGTTGATGATAAGTTACTGGATAAACACCTATTAGCCATTTCATTTCTCTCTCCATGGTTTGCTAACATAGCAAACTATTTGGTATCTTCACAGTTCCCACCGAATTTTTCCTCCAAAGAGAAAAACAAGATTGTGAGGAAGAACGCCACCTTCACTTGGATTGGGGCAACCTCTTCAAGCTAGGCCCAGATCAAATTCTGAGAGGTGTCTTAGGGAGGAGGGATTCTTGACATCCTTCTGACCTGTCATGATGGGCCTTGTGGAGGTCACTTTACAGCAATGAGAACAACATTTAAAGTGTTACAAGCTAGTTATTATTGGCCCATTATTCATTAGGAAGTGAAAAGATATACTAGTCAGTGTGAGCGGTGCCAAAGGATGGGAAAGCCTACTCCAAAAGATGAAATTCCTATGCAACCTCAAGTGACTTTCAAGCCATTTGACAAGTGGGGCATGGACTTCATTGGACCTATTAACCCTCCTTCCAAGAAAAAGCAGTATATCATTGTATGCACTGACTATCTGACTAAGTGGGCTGAAACCAAGGCAATCAAGGCAGCAACAGAGGAGAAGGTGGCGGAGTTCTTAAGGGAGAATGTAGTTTACAAGTTTGGGTACCCTAGATGTTATAGACATTTTTGTGCCTCGCAGCATGGAGCATGAAATGTCAATAATTACAGGGATCCTCAGTCCCTAAACATGTTGTTCTTACCCCTAAAAGAACAAGGTCATCAAACAACAGCACTTCCAATCAGTTCTCCACCTGAAAACACTTCAAAACAGGCTAATTTTGGATCATGTCAGCTGCTCCACTGAGCATCTGCACTGGAATGCAACTTCTCCTCCTTGTACCTGCGCTGGAAGTCAAATCTAATGAAGGCTACCTGCGCTGGGCGAGATTGGCCAAGTGGCACAGTCATTCTGCAAGGTGTCAACTGCCCAGGAAGCTTCCAAACTGACACTTGGTTCATGAGATTCGCCCTGTGATGAGTAAGAGGTACTTGATCACCATGTGTAAGAAAGGATCTCCAAGTGGACTCAAGAACTGAAGATTAACTGAAGAGGGAGAGGACACAAGGTAGCTTCATGTCAGTCTCAAGCTGACTCATCCTTTCTTCTTCTATCCTATATATAGAGCTCTTCTATGAGGTCTAAGGAGGCTGGAATTTTGTGTAAAGCAAGGAGGTGTTGTTGGTTTACAGTTAGCGCTATTGGGTGATTGTTTTACTAGAGGTGAAGAGGAGAGTTCTTGCTGCTGGGGAGGTGCTGCTGGATTGGAGCCATCATTGGTTGTAACCTTCTCAGAACCCTGTTACTTCTATCAATAAAGTTTTGCATGTTCTCCTATATACTTGTATTGCATTGATGTATTGTATTTACATGTATATTTGATTCATCCTAATCCATGCTTCAGTTATGAGTACATGTATCTTGTAGTTTGCTCTCTTGTTTGTGCAGGATCTGTGTGTAGCTGGACCGGCGAAGAGAGCAAGGAGCTGGGAACAAGAGACAAAGAGAGAGGACAAGGATCGACTAAGCGAAAGACACCAGGTTGGTTAATCTTTCTTCATTCTCTCTGTACTTTCATAAAGGAAATCATCAAAACTTTACTTTCAGTTGTTGCTAAAGACTGTCACCTTTAGAGTAGGGATAGGGTCATCCGCATCGGATACTTTTCCCCACAACACTAGAGAACTGGTCACTAATCAAGGCAATCAGTTTACCTCCAACATGATTGAAGACTTGCTAAGCCAGCATAAGATCAAGCATAGAACCTCTGCTCCGTATCACCCATAAGCTAATGGGCAAGTGGAGGTGACCAACAGAGCACAATAGGGCATGCTGACCAAAGTGGTTAGCAGCAGGAGGAAAGATTGGGTAGAAAGACTAGTTGAGGCCACCTGGGCCTATAATACCACCTGGAAGACCACCACTGGATTCACACCCTATGAGCTAGTCTATGGGAAAAAGACCCTGATGTCCATTGAGTTTGAGTATAATACATTGAGTATGGAAGCCCAACTAGATCTAGATCTCAGCACTGCACAAAAAGAAATATTTCTCCAGTTGAATGGTTTAGATGAGTTCAAAATGCAGGCCCTCCTACACACAAAGGTAACTCAAATTTAGAGGAAGATCTGGCATGATAAGAACATCAAGGATAAGCAATTTCAAGAAGGTGATTGGGATTTGTTATATGATTCCAGGTATAAAGACTTTAAGGGAAAGTTAAGGACAATATGGTTAGGGCCTTATGTTATAAAGAGATGTCATGATAATGGTTCAATGCATATCAAAACCATAGATGCAGAGGCCATTCCTTTACTTGTTAATGGGCACAGATTGAAAGTTTACAAAAGGCCATTGTCAAAGCAAGAGTTCATTGATGGTATCAATAAAATAGTGATGGTGGTGGAGCAAGCCTCAGCTCCTGCCTCATCAAGTCACTGAGAAAAAACATAAAAGAAAAAAAATAAATTAAAAAAATAAAGGAGACTCAGGTGAAAACCTCCATCAGGCGGCTGAGTCCCACTATTGGGTTGAAAACCTCTTGGGGTAGCCCAATGGTGTCAAAAAAAAAAACAAAACAAAAAAACAAGAAATAAAAAGAGAAATAAAAAGATCTCTAGGTGAAAACCTTTCTTGAGGTGCCCAAGGCAAGTAGCTAGGATGAAAACCTCTTGGAGGCAGACTAGTTGTTTTCAAAGGAAAAATAAAAAGAAAAAAGAAAAAAGAAAAAAATCATGAAAATTTGTTTGTAGGTCAGCAGGAGGACAATCAGAGAGCAAAGGAGAATCAAAAGGGACCTATTCCACTCATATTTTTATTTCTCCATTCATTATCCTTCATCATTCCACCATTCCTTTCATTTTTTCACTCATTTGCCTTAGTTTGCAAGGGTATTGTGTTTTCTACAGGATTCCCTGTAAACCTACAGGATCCCCTGAAAACCTACAGGATGATCTTGTAGGAATTACAATGGCTTGGGAATCCTAAAGGAAGTAACCCTAGGGCAAGGAAATGACCTACACATGTCAAAAAATAAAATTCCTACATCACCACTTCATTACCATACCTCTCTCCACCTTGATCACCCCTGCATTCATCATTAAAAAAATCAATTTTCAAAAAAAAATTAGTCTTCAAGAAAAAACACAGAGAAAAAATGAGACAGAGAGCAAAGGGGAACATCACCTGAAGGGTTATTTCTCATTATTCACACACCCCTAGACCTCCTCTTTGTCCATGTTCATCATCCTCAAGTCCCAACAGTAGAAATGATTAAAAATTCTAAGGGAGAAGTAGCTATAGGACATCCTATAGGAAATCCTGTAGCAGCCTATCCCACAAAATAAAAATCATAAGTTGCAGCAAGTTTCTAGCATGGAGATCCAAGGGTAGAAGAAGCTCCAGAGCAACAGAAACACCATCATCTTCAACACCAGGTACCTGCACATCAAAGAAATCATCAAAGGACAATAAAATAAAAAAGAAGGAGAGATCACATACAGCCAAAATACAGCAAAATCCTCGTTTCTTCAACTGCCTTCAGCAAGGTATTGTTACCACAGGTAAGTATCTCGCTTCACTCTCTCATTTTCATAATGTAATCAAAAGATGTAAAGGTTGTGAATGAGTTGGTTTATAAGCGAAAGGTGGCCAATTAACTTGGCCACCTTCGTTCAGTCAGCGAGGACAAAATAGTTAGTCCTCACACACATGGTAGCAGTCAAGTCAAAGAAAAGGAGGATGAGGTCGAAAGCAGTTAAGACTATGGATGCCCGAAGTGGGAGTTGATTATGAGGTGAAAGGAATGATGATGTGGTAGTGGGGACCAATGGTCCAAAAATAGAAATTCATACCTCAACTGCTAACACACCACCTCACTCAACTCAACCATAAGAGGAAATAAACATTGATCCCCATGCACTCATGCATTCATCTTCTCGAGGCTCACTCTAGCAAAGTCACTCTCATCCCCAAGAAACCTACAGGAGAGGAAAACTTCATTTTTTCCTATGCAAGACTTCCTACAGGATCCTACAGGAAATCCTACAGGATCACACAAGAATCCTACAGGATACAGTCAGGCAATCTATAGGATTGGCAGAGAGCAATTTCAGAGGGGGAAACACAGGGGTTGGCTACAAAAAGCACTATGAGGAGGTAGGCTCTACATTTCCTTCCATTTTTCCAAGTAAAAAGAACAAAAAAATATCCTAGTTTGATGAATTGATAGTTGTATAAGGGAATTGTATCCACAGAAATTTCAATCCCATTTCCTCCATTAAAATTTTGTATCTCTTCTCCTCAAATTCACGAGACAAATGACAGGGGGGTTTAATATAAGGGAGCCCATTAACACTGTAAGGATTCACCAACACCCTCATGTGCTAGAAATATTCACAAGGCATAATTGGATGGGGTACTTTGAGAAATTGAGGGGGTATGATGATGAAGTAGCCAGAGATTTTTCTCTCTCCCTCATTCCACTGACCAAGACCCATGCCACTGTTGTGGTGAGAGGCCTCTCCATAGAGCTCACCCTTGAACTCATAAGCAGAATTACCACACTTCCCTTAGGAGTGCCTTGGAGAAAGGAAGACAAGGGAGATAGCCAAACTGCAAAGAAGAAATTATTTCTAGAGGGAGAGGATCCCATTGAAGACAAAAATGGAGTGAGAAGAGCAAGCCTACCATACCCTTGGAACGAGGTAAGCTACCATCATATAAAATATATATTATGTGAAGGTAGGTATAGTGTGGTATATGGATATCACTTTAGGCTTCTTGAAGAATTGAGGTTTGGAGCAGAAACAACTCCTCACCTCAGGCTCAGCATACCATAGTTCCTTCTACAATCACTGATAGATACAAGCATGAAAGTGTAGGAAGGAAACTATCAACAGTTATCCCACCATGGGTTAATTAGAATCATCATAGAAGATGCCCTCCAAAATGTTAGAATTCCTATTACTTGAGAAATTTTTAGAGACATGTCGGCAGAGGTGGATATCAAGGCCCTCACACATGATAGAAGCCCTATTGTCAGTGAAAAGGATGAAGAAGAGACTAAAAAGATGAAGAAGAAGCAAATAGGGATGAAGAGGAAATAGATTAGGAGGAATAGGAAGAGAAAGGGAAGGGAAGTGATGAAGAAACAGAGGAAGATGTCAAGGAGGAAACTGATAAACAAGATGAGGATCTAGAGGGAGAAGAAGAGGAGAAGGATAAAGGTGAAAAGGGAAATGGAAAAGAGGAGGCAAAGGACAAGGAGGAGTCACCAAGGGTGTCTCCAGAACCCACTGAGAAAGAGGCAGCAACTGCCCTCACTGCCCTTAGCACCCCTATAAAAAAAAATGAAAAATACATAGGCAAACCCCCTTATACTTCAGAACAAGAAAAAGTACAAGGATAAGGCAGGGAAAACCTCAAACTCCAACCAAGGTTCCCATTGTTATTGAGAACTCACCTAAACAACAGGAGAAAATGGCTCCTCTTACAAAAACTCAAGGAGAAGGATCCTCAGCACAAACCTCCCCTAAGTCTCCTATCACTTATGAGAGAAGGCATGTGACTAGATCTACCTCATCCAAAGGAAAAGACATCCTACATGATACACAGCAGGACCTACAGGAAACTCTGCTAAACCTACAGGAAACTCAGAAATTGGATAAGGAAGGAAGTATGTAGCAAGAAACAAAGAGAGAGGACCCAGAGCTAAGGGAACCTAGTCCTCAACCTAACCTTGACTCCTACTATAGATTTATTGAAGGGGGCAAGGTCATTCCACAAAAATTTTCCATCCCATTATTTTTTGAGCTTAAGAAAGAAAGGCCCAGAACACATAGATGGGTGAAAATTGCCAATTCCAAGGGAGAGGAGGACATTGGTCACATGGAGGAGAAGCTCAAAGAGATGTCCAAAGAACTAAGTAGCCTGAGGGATAGAGAGGCCATAATAAAAACTCAGTTGGAGGTAGAAAATGCATGGTTGAAACGACAGCTACAAGAAAGATAGAATCAATTGGCATCCATGGCTAGTCTATCTTTGGAAGCAATCCAATGCAGGATGCCAGCTAATTCCTATGCATTATACCTTAAGGAACAATGACTGTAGTTCCAAATCAAGACCCTAGCATAGAGAGGCACTATGCCATTCCAAGATTATAGACAGTTCATTGATCTTTGTGATCAAAGAACATTGGAAGATAGGGCTAAGATGTCTGAGTTCTACTTGCATAACATGGCCTTGATAGATATGAATGTATGGGACCCTAATGAAAAGCTAAGGGATTTACATTTGATGGCTTTGGCATCATGGATGAACCATGAGGAAGCAAGGGCTGAAAAAATGAAGAGGATATTGGCAAGGGAACAAACAGATCCTCTCATGATAAGAGCTAAGCAGTCCAATCCAATGGTTGTCATCAACACACATAATTTAATTGGAAATGATCCTCAACTTGCACCCAGGTATCTTGTTGCCCAAGAGAAAGAAATTACACATTTTGAGGATATGTTCAAACTGTTAGGGGATGACAACATGCAAGCTTGCCAAAGGAGATGGAATACTTTTCCTTACAGTTTGAAAATTAGAGAGTACCATTCTCCTCAAAGGATGAGAGAAGCACTGAACAGGACACCCATGTACAAACAAACCATCCAAAGGCTCAAAGTCAATTGGATTGGCTTGAGACTCAGTCCACCACTGCTCTTGGGGATGTTAGAAGGAAGGAAGGAAGAGGAAGAAAGAAAGTAGTGGGAGGAGATAGAAAGGAAGGTCGAGTTCTATGCACAAGAAGAAGAACCCACAACAGAAGCATGGGAAGTCAGGGAAGCCACTAGAGCTATGAAAGACATGGATATTGGTTGAGTTGCTCAAACGATGAGAAACACATCAGTAGGGGGGTGATGATGAGCCTCATCATTGGGTAACTATATGGACCTTCATTCACCTCCTAGATTAGTCAAATCAACTCTTCTCACAACTTATTACATGTTTTGATTATATTTTGTTTAATGAGATGAGTCAAAGTGAGATATTATGCCTAGTGGACTAATGTGCATTAAATGCAGGTTTGTGAGAGAAAATTAGGGAATTTTGGCAAGATTAAAGGCTGAAACTGAAATGGAACAAGGAAGAGAGATTGTAGGAGGTAAATCCTCCTCATTTACTTCTCCCTCATTTGAATATTCCTCCATCAATCACACTAGCTCAGAGTACAAGCAGCCAAATCATGAAGATCAAAAGGCAGCCAAGCAAGTGATAGCCAAAGATTTAGCTCATCTCAAGTTTGGGAGCCGAGCCTTTCTAGATTTAAGGAAGTCATTGGAGACTTCAGCTATATAAATAAAGAGGCCTAGAGCCTCATTAGGATTCGAATTTTTGTTGTAAAAACACTAGTTATTTTGGAGCTCCAGACTTGTGGAAGACATTGCTATGTAATTTTCTGTTTTGATAATGAGAATGAGATTTTTCATGATCCAGTACTAAGTTAACTTAGAGGGCTGAAGCTCTTGGGTTAGGGCCCAACCCTAGTAGAAAAGGCTCCTCTTCTTGTATCTGTATGCTTAGATTAGTTTCATAGATTCATGGTTAAATTGTCCTTAGAAGTATTTCATTGCAAGTAGTGTAGATTTGATTAGTTTGTTTATTAGTTTGCTTCCATTTGTGCTTTACTTTAGCAGTAGGTTAGAAGGGATAAAAGGAACACCAAAAAGTTTTCAATAGGTGTCTTGGCCTCACTTCCTCCTTCAAGGATCATGATTTGAGGAAAGGACCCCTATGCAGCCCCAAAAAGACAGATTTCTACTTTCTCATAGAATTTAGAGTTTATTGTACTTGAACCAGCATTTGATCAGTTTGCAAGTGTAGGATTTAATTACCATTTCTTCCATTTTCAGTCTTATAATAGATCTCATCAATGACTTCATCTTATTCTACAAATTTTCCTCATGCATGAAGTAGACAGTTAGCTCATTAAACTCTATTTTTCTAGGTCATTGAAATTCTTCTTGTTTACATGATTTTTGGGCAAATATCATTATTCGATGCATTGCAGGTGTTCCAGAAGTAGAGAAAGATTTCATAGCAAGCAACCTCCTTCCAACTTCATTCATCCATAATCATTCCTTTCTTTCACTAAGACCTTCACCAATTTCATCATTTTACATGGAAACTTCTCCAAGCATGCTGAGAAAATCCAACCATCTCCTAGCCTTGGTTTTGAGTTTTGATTGATCCTAGGCATTTTCTCACTCCATTCCATCCACTAACCACCTTCCCTAAGCCTTCCATCACCTCCAGCACCCATCGTTTTTCTCTATGTTGTATCCTATAGAAATACAGGGAATCCTGTAGGTTTTTAGGACATCCTGTAGGTTTTCCTATAGTGGCCTATTTTGAGTCCAAATTGAGGGAAAACCTCCAAGAAGCCACACAAGGTCACCTAAGGGTCTCCCAAACCTTCCAACCATCCACCAGCATCCCTAAGATACTTGCCACATCACCAAAAGACATTATATTTTAGACTTGTTTTTCCATAAAAACGAATAAAAAGAGAAAAATAGATTTGTTTTAGTCCTTTACATGCACAGTAGTGATGTTTGATGTTTTGAAATTTCATGCTTAGTATAGTATCATTTCATACATGTTAGCTTGGAATTCTTGTAAAGCATAGTTTCTCAGCAGTTAGTTAGGAAATGGTGTGTTTTTTGCATTGGATTTCAGTCTGTTTCCTTATTGCAGTAGACAAGCTTTCTCCTAGATTAGATTTCTCTTTATTTCATCAGTAATCAAGCTTCTTTTGAATCCATAGAAGTCTAGCTTGAAAACCCTAGTGGTCTCTCGCCAGCTGAACAGTGACAAAAGGCATAACCATCACTTTTACTTCTGTATACAGCACTGTCACCTCCAAGTTTGTACAAACCTCGGTTTGATAAAGTAAAGTTGGTAGCCCCAGGAGTTGCATCATTCTTGCTGCAATACTGGTGCTCATCAGTTACTAAAAATTTATGTAGTTGTAACTTACGCATGTATGTGTGGACTATTCTATATGTGTTTGTATGAATCTTATCAAAGCGTGTTGTTGGTTTAACTCATCACTTTGGATTTTCAATTATTCTTCTTTCCATCTTGGATGTCTTTCAGCTCATGTATTCCCTTTCAAGTTGTGTATTATTACAGGCTTCTAAGTGGTGCACTCTCTCCCTTTCCATGTGTTAGATCCTTTCCATGCATCTTCTTTGACTTGCCACAAGGTCACACCCTTGCTTCCAACAAGGAAATATTACTTACCTCTAAACACAATCGTAGTCAAGGCGATACCATACTACCCACTACTGAGACTCCTACTCCAAACAGTCTGAGGTCTAGTTGGGACTTCTTATAGTGGATATCCCTTGACATGTTGGCAGGTCCAACACCGTCAAAATTTCTGGCGCTAGAAAGAGGGCCAAATGACAAGCTGATTCCTCACAATCTGTTTTGAATCTTTGCACAAATATCATGGAGTTTGTTACAGTTCACTCTCTGAAATGTTTTTCCAATGAACGTATCTTTGAAGTCGAGAGGGAGTTCTAGGATGACTTGTTAGAAATCACGTATGATGGTGAAGGTGAAGTGGCTTGGCCTGGGCACTTAGATGACTTCCGTACACTCATGCAGAATGTGGAAGGTCTTAATGAAACAGAGGTTTGTACATTGCTCGCACACACACTTCCCGACTACACATTGCTTTGGTGTGCCATGTTGCCTTGTAATTCCATGCATGCATTCAAACAAATCAGTGATCTAATAGAATTTGTCTTTCACCATTTCAATCATGAAGCACTTGATAAGAAAACGTTACAACAACGGAAGGCCCCGCATGAATCTCTAATGGAATTTTGGGGGCGCTTCTGTCTTCTCTCTTTTGAAGCTCTGAAAATTAAGATGAATTTCCAATATCTTTGGGAAAGATATGAGTATGTTTGTATCAAATCATTCTATCTGAAAGTGAAAAAAAAACTCAAACGCCACTTAGCATACTTCGGTGATGGAGCTGCGTAATATCAAGTGTACACAATCGCTTTCACAAGTGATTGTTCATCGTCCTCTCATTAAACAGCTCCACCCCCACAGAGTGATGTGGGAGAGCGTGCACATAAGTCTGTTGAACTGTCACATCCTCCCACCCTTACTACTCTCAATTTCTACACAGATTTGGTTGGGAAGCCCATGGGTTGTCATATGCACTTGTTGCCTCAACCTACATCCCTACATTATGTTGATCCTTCAGATTGTATTGTCTTGTGTTCTTTCGTTCCAAACTCTACACTTGTTTTCAATGAGGATCAATCTATCGAAGGAGTTGGTGTTTCACAACCAACCTACGCTGTCATTTACGATGAGTATGAATGGGAATCTGAACATGAACCCACAGTGAAGGATGACCTCTTCATATCCGCACCTCCTCTGCTTTTCCCTAACATCTTTGGTGATGCTACCATCTCTAATTTTACTTGTGTAAATTTATCAATCGATGCACCTACTTCCAATCATTTGCAGGATACACCCGATGTCAGTCCATCATTGGATAGTGGAGAGGGAAATTCTGTCATTGAGAATCCACTCGACATTTCATCTACTATTTTTGGAAACAGAGAGGGTGAACATTCTTGCTTCTCATCTACCCCTCTGTATGATTCATTAGACCATGAGGATACCAATGAACTCATTTATTTTTTTGATCGTAGTTGTCATGATATTTTTATTCCTATATTCAATCACAATGTTGATTCAATTGATCTTGATCTTTCTAAGCCACCTGTTTATGATGATCTATTTGTCGATGAATTTGAAACCCTGCAGGCTGTCGAGGCACTTCAACCCGAGCTGATGGTTATGTCAAGCCCTCACTTTCCTGAGGTTAGTTTCACTTCTGATCAGGATTTTGTTGAACCACCCAATGCTCCTCATCACTCATCTGTATGCATTGAAGATCAATTAAATACACAGATTTCGTTTCCTCCACCTAAATCACATAATCCCATTGCTCATGCATTGGAGGAATCATACACAACAAGCACACTTGCAAGGTGTAAGTTGTCTCTCTTTCTCATGTTTGCTTGTTTGTAACAGTCAAAAGAGTCTGCATGTTGTGTGTCACAACACCATGTTAAGTCTACAGAATGCTTGTCTTGTGCTTTCACTCTTTTCATTTTTGTGGACACCTTTAAACTCGGTGTGTGTTGGTCTTCATTGTTATATATTTCATGTTTGCTGGTTTGCATGACTCTTTGTTTCGCGAACCATGCCTTCACCAACATGGTTTAACCAATGCGTCGATGGTTGCATTGGAAATATCACTTCACATGATCAAACCCATGCAATGTTAGCTTAGGAGTAGGAGTAGTGTTTTATTTTTGTCTTGTGTTATTGCATGCATGTTTTATTTATTACTTTGTTTGTTTTCTTCCTTTCTTTCTGTCTTTTCTTACTTTCTTTTCTTTCACATTTTCTTCTCCTCTTTGCTTTGTTATTTTGTTGGTTTGTTTGGGTTCGTAGGTTAGTATCGCATGCAACCGTGACAGGCTCTTAAGACAAGCAGGGTAAAGTACAAGAGGACTTGTACAACTATCAACACTTGGTTATTTGTTTTCCTCTCTCTTTATGCAAAACTTGGTGTCTCGAATCAATGATAAACCAATGGAAAATATGTTCTTTTCAAAGTGAATCTTGGTGAAAACACAACACTTGCGCTTTAACTAGTACCACCTACTCTAGACGGTTTTTTTTGGGTTAACCCTTGTCAACTCAGTCAAATAGAGTCAGGTGAGGGGGAAAACCTTAACAAGTATGTCAGAGGTATATATAACGTACTTATCTGAAGGAACAACCTCTTCAGTTGTCAATAAGTCAGGATCCCTCTTCCACCTTTGAAATAAATAAGTGTCTATGCACAGTTCTTTGAAAGAGAAAGGATTCCAATGCAAGGATGTGATGCAAGTAAATCTACTAGGGTACTGACCAGGCTCGCTGGCAGCGGAGTGATGCTTATGTTCCTATGTGACTCTGTTGAGGTACTATCGAGGCCTGCTGGAAACAGAGCAACACCAGAGATGAAACTTAAACTCTGAAAGTCATATTACGTGTGCACCAATATACCCCTCATCCACAATAGAAACAACTAAGCTAACTTGGCTTGGAATGTGTGCTGACCAATCAAGAGCATGGCAGGTGCTACATCTTTCACTCAAGCTAATGTGGAAACCATGATGAACAAAGAATAGAGCAATACTTCGGGAGGAGTTAGACTTGATTTTCACGAAACAAGGTCCATTTAGAGAGATGGAGTTTTACCAGTGTGTTGCCAATGTTGTAGCGGCTACAACCATCCTCCAAAATTTTTCCTTAGATTCGTTTTGGAGCCTCCCTACCAACCATCCTTAGCAGCATGTCTTACACTACCCAGGTACTTATGCTTTCAGTTGAGTTTATTTGGCTTATCATCTTGTGTTCACTAAATTGTTTGTCTTTCACTCGCAAGTTGACCTCTCATGACTTGGTCTGAAATCGGCTCTGGTGTTAACTTGGAAAACTACACAGCACTAGAGGGAAACCAACCTTGCTCTCCAGAATTGCACAGTGCATCTTGGTAGCCAACACTTCTCTCCAAAATTGTGTAGAGCAGGAAGGCTTCCTTCCCCAATAATATTGTGTAGAGAAGCCCATCACTGGGCTCAGTCTCAGAATTTGCACAGTTCTAACTGGAAGCCTTGGCTTCAGTCCAGAAATTGTGCAAATCTTAAAGGCAGCTAGAACCACTCAGCCCAGAAACTATGCAGAAGTCATCCCAAGGCTTGTTGACCATTACATGTGCTCACAGGTTGACCGGTTCCCTCCAGGACTGTGCAATCTTGCCTTGCATGCATGGGAAACTTTTTACCGAAAAATCAAAAAATCAAAAATCAAAAATCATCCTTAGATTTTAGGGATCTATTTTTAGTAGCTAGGGGTTACATGCAAAATTTGTTTTAGAAACCTCCCGCCAAGTGTTGCTTTTTCCTAGATTTGTGGCATGCGTGTCATAAGCCTCGATCTTGTCAAAACTATTTATTCGACACCTTAGAGCTCACTCCTCACTTTTGATCTTGGATCTTTGGCATTCCCAATGCATCTAGGAACCTTTAACAAACTCAGAACAACTTTTTATGGGTAAGTCTTCTTTTCATGTCTTTTGCTGCTTTTTTGTCGCTTTTTGTATTTTAGATTGTGTGAGTGTTGTTTGCTTGGTTTTTTTGAATTCTTGTTGTCGTTTTAATGCATCTTATCTTGTAGAAGCATTGTTTCAAGTTTTTCATTGCATTACCTTGATGTCGCATGCATGACACTATTTTTGCACTAACTTTCATCATTGCGGTGACTCAATTCACACACTTTGTTGTTTTCCCATCTTACTAAATCCTGCACTGACTATGATCACATGCATGTTCGTTCACTCATGTATGCACTAGCTTTACACATGCATTCAGTCCTTTCTTTTTTCAGTAGCTCGTCAGTAGGTCTAAGTTTCCTTGGCCCGAACCTTGCCCTCTCCAGCTTTCACTACGCATTTCTAGCATGGAATGGCTTGCCTTGTTCACAGGAATTGCGTAGAGCCTACCTCACACTAGACTCCCAGGACGTGCTCTCCGCAATTCTAAGAGGCGGTGCCTCAGTTGGCCCCCGGGATTTCGTAGTATAATTTCTCGGGTAGCAGTGATGCTGACCAAAACTGCGCATTGCACATTTATATTCCTCAGCAGGCCAAGCTAGATTATGCTCTACGTAATTCTGGCAGTCAATCTCCCAACCTCTCCCAGAGAAAACTATGAAATTTTCCTAGTCAGTCAATCAGGTGTGTTGCATGGCAGTCCTCAAGTTGATTTTGGTTTTCAACTGACTGTTTGCTTTCCATGAGTGTTGCTCTGTGTCCAAGTATCAGAGGTGTTCATCAACCTCTCAGTAGTATAGTTACAATGGTTTCTAAGAGAGCAGGGTCAAAGGACACCATTGAGAACACAACTGGAGATGTGGTCAAGCAAGTGTCTGTGATCTTGCCCATCTATTAAGACGCTAAGTTGTTCATAGACAAGAAGATCAAGGTTACATGGTAGGACATCAATGACATCTTCTCAGGCACCATTAAGGAGAATCTAGAGGACCGCAAAGTCTATGTCAACATACACAAGTCTGGCATGTACTACGTTGCATGCAGGTATCCTGCATTTCCATGCACAGACATGATCCACTAGTTTTTCTCACATACTAATCCAGAGATAATGATATTGAGCAGTTTCAATGGAACAGAACTTGCTACCTTTAGGGAAAAAGAACTTTCAGGAGATGTATCACTTACTGCAGTCAACAAAATATATGGATGCACTCTTCACCCATCCCAATAGCAGTGCAAACTCAAAAGACATCTTGAAGAGGTGGGTGAGAGATTTGTCTAAGTTCAGGACAACACCCAACTAGGTATACAATACAAAGACATTACGGAAGGCTTATCAATTATTGGTCACCTTCGCATGCCACTTATACAACCAAGAGAGTATAGAAACATTCCCATGGAGTTGGGTGATTGTTTTGGATCAGCTGGCGAACGAAGGAAGACCTTGAAATTGGTCTGACATGTTGTATTTCCAACTGAAGGTGCAAGTATCAAATGCCTGGTATCTGCCCAAGGGTTAGCAAGAAAAATTATTCATGTTCGCCTACATACTTGATGTAATTTGTGCCCGTCAATGGTTCCCTAGCTTGGTTTGGGCATGGACACCTTCAAAAACCTTTTTTCACATCTATTGCAAGTTGTTCTCTGAGTGCAGTTTCTGTGGAATTATATTACAACTATCAGACCACTTCATCACCCCGGTGTATAGGATGATCTTTGAGCAGGATCTACCTTGCATGTCACAGGCAGCAATGGAGGCATTGGTTAACATAGCAGATTGGTATGCCTCACTCCTTCGCACCTTCATCCGGATGTAAAGTGTGGAGAAGGTTCCGCATGTTTTACCGAAGTTTTCCATGGACAAGATGGTCATGCAAGAGGTTGCATACCACATCTTGACAAGGTTGTTAGTGAGACTACACAGGAAGAAGAAGGCACCTTGGCCCACTCTTCCTTTGCAGATCGGGTTGTATGAGATCCAGAGTCTCAAGCATGTTGAGGCCGAGACGGAGGAATTCAAGAGGTTCAACTTCGACATCAGAAGTTTCAATACATATGACCTACATTGCTTAGTGAAGGACCAACATGCGAGAGTGTATCATCCTTGGATCCATGGGGCATGTCATTGGCCTTAGGAAGACCCATGGAGATATTGCTACAACTCCTTAAGGTCCAATGAACTAGTCAAAGTGGTTGTAGAATGGTTAGCAACACACAAGGCAATGAAACTTGATAAAGCAGCAACATCCATAGCAGCATAGGGTAGCAGGCCTACGCATGACAAAGGAAAGAGAAAGGTTTTCTATAGCACAAAGGCAGAACAAAGATGCAAGTTCAAGGTAGATCCACTCATAATGAGAGTAGGTTTGGATATTGGAGCGAAGAAGTGACAATGCAAGAGAAGGATTGTGCAAACACAGAGGAAGATTGGAGGAGGTAGAGAATAAGTTACAGAAGGTGAAGCAACAACTAAGGGAAGAACAAGAGATGCTCAGAAGGGAGAAGGAAGCACAGCAGGAACAGGAACAGCAGGAACCGCAGTGTGCACACATTGAGGAAACTATGTAAATACAGGTTATTGACTCATCATAGCTGGAAGGTAGCAAACAGCGTGAGCAGTCACAGGAGCAGGACTTTTCTTACGAGATTGAACAAATGTTGGAGCAGATAGACATGGATGTGGTTCAACCTGAGCAGGATCAGGATATAGACTTCATACCCAAAGACCCAGAGGTCAGTCCACCAGCTTCACCAGATCCAGGAATAGAGCAAGTCCCAAGTGATCAATGAGACACTAAAATCCTTGAGGACAATCTAGAAGCAAATGTGAACAACATATCCTTTGATGAATCACAACACATTGTTGTGCAATCGTAGAGAGTGCCCACTCTGGATGTCCATGCATCTCCTACACATTTTCAAGAACAAGTCATCGCGTCTGATGTGAAAAAACATCCAATTGCATTGGCCCATGCTACAAAGGCATATGTCAAAGCCACCAACTCAAGTGTGAGATTATTTATAGCTGAGAACAAGCGCATGGCTAATGAATTGAAAGTGTCCAAGTAGAGTGAAGAGAAATCCATAGCATCTGCTAGAGTAGAATTGAGGAAAGTGGTACTTAATGAAGTATTGTCTCTTGAGACAGTCATACGGAAGTTGTACTTTAGGTTCACCATCATGCATAAGGTGGTTGTCCATCTTAATGGTTGGTAGCAATGTTGTGCTAGAAGAGCATGCATCTTGATAGACATATAGATAGTTGTTGATCACATGCAGATATGGACAATGAGGTACAAGGGATCCCTGTTGTACTTTCCAAATATGATGAAGCCAAAGGTAGTGGAGTTGAAGGCACACATCTGGAGTCAGATCCAAAACTATGAGGAACTCCCACAGCTCATCACCATCTTACAGGCTTCACATGCACAAGTGTTCAGGAGCATGGATGTCATTGTGTGCATGCATGCGATCCCATCCATTGACACACTCACCAAGGTGAAAGAAAAGAACCAAGTCTGATTGGATCTGGACATGTACTTCGAGCAGTTGATGTGCATAGCCACCAGCATAGATTTACAAATGAGTACAGACACTATGCACTAGTATTTCATTGGTCCAGCTACACTCAAGACCATGATGTGCATTCTATATGATGACTTGGACAGAGGTGAAAAATCAGTGTACCTAGATGCAACGGAGACAAGAGTTCACTTTCAGAAGGATGTTACCATAGAGTATGCAGACACCATAGCAGACTACCAAGCTTGGCATCAGTTTGCCACCATCGATCACCAAGAGGATGTCAATGAGTTAGTCTTCCCATAGTTGTCTGAGTCTCAGTGATGTCTTGTATGGCTTACTCAAGCCCATTTTTGTCTCACATGGGTACATGTGCAGATTTTATTGTAAAAAAATTTTAAAGTGAAAGACCAAGTCTCAATAGTAGAAAGTAAACAGTGATGTGTAAGTTGAAGATTCATGAGGGTATCACAAAGGGGAATGTCAAGGGTCACCACACCCTTTGCTATATATAGAACCTCATAACTCATTGAAAAGGATTTTGGGAGCCAAGATGCTGATCGGTATAACTTAGAAAAATCTTGGAGTGTATTGTAACGAGCCTTGGCTTCTCCACAGTGCAGAGCGAGTACATCTCTTTTGAGGAGCAGGTGGTAGTGACTATAACGTTCCACTATTGAGGCTAGTGGTTTTCGTGGTTGTATATATGATTGGATCTTTCACTCTTTTAATATAACAGAGCTAGCATGTTTGATGCATATATTGTTATTGTAGTTTGACTATTCTAGTTACTCTAACAATGTATGTCGTTGTAACTTACGCATGTGTGTATGGACTACTGTATGTGTTTGTATGAATCTTATTGAAGCATGTTTATGGTTTAACGCATAACTTTGGATTTTTTACTATTATGCTTTCCATCTGTGATGTCTTTCAACTCGTGTGTTCCCTTTCAAGTTATATACTATTACAAGCTTCTAAGGGGCGTACTCCTCTCCCTTTCTGTATGTTAAAGTCTTTCCATGCATCTTCCCTAACCTGCTGCAAGGTCACACCCTTTCTTCCAACAAGGACATCTTACTTACCTCTATGTGCAACCGTAGTCAAGGCAATACTGTACTACCCACTATTGGGACTCCTACTCCAAACGGTCTGAGGTCTAGTTAGGACTTCTTACCGGGGAGATCCCTTGACATATTGGCAGGTCCAACACCATCAACGGATTCTTTCACTTCAACTCTCATAAAAACACAAAGTTAACACAATGGAACACTTTTATTAATTCAGGCTTGCACTTTTATTAATTAATCTTGCACTCTTTCTCACTGCACATACATCACAATGTGTCCCATTTTATAACTATGGGATCACTAGTCTCGATGGACATAACAATATATAAGATAGAGACTGACTCAGCTACAACTCACTTACATTGGAAAACAATGACTTCTGGAACATCTCGTAACTCACATACATCTAAGAAGACAACTCAACAAACCTATCACATTTCCATACTCTTCCATTTCTACATTATTCTAACACATTACACAAGTGTTAGTTATAGTCATATAGCCAATGCAACCAACATATTATCAGATCAAGATCACACTTCCTACCCCTATGATCAATTATGATATACACTTGAAAGAAAACATGATAATTATGACACTCAGATGTTGTCTCACAAGGGTGGGAGGTGGGAAAATAAGATGACCATACTCTATGACAAGGGATCATGAAAGTGGAGTAAAAAGGGGAATCAAGTACCATTCCTTCAATATTGAAGATAGAAGAACTAATGATAAATCCAAAATATTCCTTCTCAAATCCCCCCTTAAGCACATGATTCATCTCAACAATTATGGGAAAACATTGGGGGAGGAAAAAAAAAGGGAATGATAGGGATGTGAGATTACAACAATTGGGTTTCTCACTACAAGGATCATTTTAAAAAGGGGAACCTAGAATAAGTTCATCCTTCTCAATACTAGGTTCCCAAGATGGCTTAAAAATGTTATTATTGAACCCTTTGTGATGGAATGTAATATATGGAAAGATAAGATTTCTATTAGCGTCATCATCAATATCGTAAATTAGGTCCTTGTCAAAGAAATAACTACTAACATCCGATTTCCATTTTTCTATATGTAAGATATCATCAATGCTATCCTTCAAGGGATCTATGAGGTAACTTTCTTCAAGGTCCTTAGAACATGCGTTGTTCTTAATAGGGGTAGGGCTAGATGTTGGTGTTCAGATATGAATCATGCAATTCACCCAACTCCACATTAATTGTCAACCCGAGGCTTGACTAGTTATTTCAAGGCTATCATGCAAGGTATATGTAGGCCACAGTTTCCCTACCCAGCATTGAGCATCTAATCATAACAGAACAATGTATAACAGCAAGTTATAACTGTAACAACAAATAAGAGTGACATCAAGTTAAGACTCACAACAACACACTGAAATCATTACACAGCAAGAGATGACACAACAGAAAATAAACCTACGCACACATCTTATCCAACAATGCTTGGTCAGGAGAGTGGGCCCAACTCCCTGATTAGGGTTGTGGCAAGATCGAGATCTATAAGATACTCAAAATATCATTAATTATATTAATCAAAATATCATTACAAAGGTCTATTGTTATAGCTCAAAATATCGTATATCTCCTAGCGGTGGCTTTCCCAACCACGTAATCACTACTTATACTAATCAACTGACAGTGCCTAAGATTATGGCACTTGTCTACCTACAAATACATAGTGGTTTCATGAGATACAACAGAATTCAAAGATAGTACTTGTGTTGGTCGATAGGTTGATCCACTGTTGTAGATGATATCAAAAGATAATGTTGCCATCTAAATAGTCATCATACGTTGAATCGTGCCTTTTATCATCATTCCTCCAAATATGCATGAAACCTTAAGTTAGAAAGATGCTTTAGGAAATAATCACGTATGACTACACTTCATTGATTAACAATTCACAAAGACATGACAATAGGTGTACCTTCATTGTTTAGAATGAAAATTGAGAAACAATGGCATGAAATCAGTACAGGAAAGGGATAAAAGGGTGGATGAAAAGTGGGAAAAAATAGCAACCAACATCTCCCCCCAAGTAGCCTTTCTGCATGTCCTCATGCAGCTTGTCTCCTGCACAGATCTGTGTTAGATCCACTGTGCTTAGCATGGAGTTGTGCAAGTTCATACTTCCCAACCATTTCTGTTCTGGGAACCTTGTATCCATCTGTGTGAAGGACTTCCTTCCACCAATCCTTATGTACCACATAAGCTGGTGTGTACTTCTCAGTTGGCAACCAAACAATGGGAAAATGAAATCTCAGACCCATCCATTGGGTCCCACAAGTCTAAATACATGTGATATATCGTGGTACTTTGTCCAAATCCTGAACAAAATTAGGGGCCCCAAAAGGTTCATGTATCCTTACTGCAGTTGACGACAACACCCATCGTTTCTAACAATCAGCCCGAGCCTCCTCCTGACAAGTAAAAATTTTCTTTGTACACATGTCAGCACACCACTTCTTCGTTCCCAGCATCTGACCCTTCCATCCTTCTATTCCCAAGAAGGTACGATGTTTGTTAAAAATATTCATACCCTGATAATGCTCTGCCCGACTATAAGTGGCCTATTTGCTTGGTTCTCTTTGAACGTGTCAAAGTCTTTCTTCCACTTAACCTAGTTAAGCATGAAGGAGGTGAAGGCTCTCAACTGAATATCCCCCACATATGTCACTAGATTGAATGATTGATCACTCCTCATAAAATAATCATGCATGTAGATTTCGCACATCAAGTGATATTTCAAGATATTGTGACCCTTCAAGATCCGCAAAAACTGTATCGGATCTTCAATTTCATGACTTCTCTCCTGATGGATGCTCTCAAAATAGAAGAACAGGTATTTTTCATGAGGAATAGAGTGTAACTATGAGAAGGAGTTTGGCATGCCATTACTTGTTGTGCCAAAGCAAACATCTCATCTGTGTCAGTCTTTAGTACCTGCACATGTTCTTCTAGTTCCTCAATCCTTTTCTTCTTCTTTTCCTCTTATTGCATAGCTTTCTCCATCCAGGTCATGTAATCAATCACTACGCTCGCATCTTATTCTCAAATTCCTCTCACTTCTTCCCGGTGGGCTGCCAAAGAGATAGAACCCTGTTGAATATGAGATGTGGTAGCTTGCCATTTATGAATTTCAGCGGTGAACAAGAATTCTCGAGACTCAAATAGATGTGACAATGGTTTGGTTTGTACTACTACTGAAGTGGTTTAAGCTCTAGGATTCACAACAGCCTGACTGGAATTCTTCTTATTCTTCCTCACCCACCTCCGTAAGTTTAACACCTACTTCCTTAACTTAATAATCTCCAATTTTAATTGCATATTTTCTTTGAATTGCGACCAATACCTTTCTTGGATGGGGGCCCTTATTTTTTCACATTGTCCAATAAATCCTTGCTTGATAACGCCCTCCTCCATTGATCTCACAGTCGGTGTTGGATTTGGTGGGTTGATGTCAGGAAACTCATCCAAAGGTTCATGTTTCACCCTTATTCCTCTCTCTGCTCCTCAACCTAAGGGGCGACCTCAATATCTTCCTCCACATGTCCTGAAACCTCCACATTTTCCCTAAATGACTCTGGAGCCACTACAGACCCTTACAGAGCATCATTTTCAACATCTTTTTCCTATCATTGCTCTAGCTTCTCTGATACCCAGTTATCCTCCTCCATTTTCTCAAAAATTGGTTATGGCCCTTACAAGTCGATACCAATAGAAACATTTTATTCCAACAGATCTGTGCGGACAGCACTAGCCACGGTTTCTTCAATTATTTTCTCAAAATTTGGTTCTGGCCCTTACAGGTCAATACCAACAGCAACATTTTCTTCCAATGGCTCTGTGCAAACAACACTAGCCACAGTTTCTTCAACTTGCCCCTTGATTGACATTAGTTCTTTTGTAACAGTGTCGACCACCAGTCCTTCAATTTGTCCAATTTGTCCACCAGTCGACATTGGTTCTTGTGTGACAGTGTTAACAATGATGCCTCTAGTTGTCCCTACAAATTTTAGTATCGGAGGAGAGATATTTTCTTTCACTGAGCACCTAGGGGTGAAAATTTTTCTTGCCCCTCTTGGCAGGAAGGCAAAATCTGGAGAACGAGGGATATCCTTCTCGATTTCCATCTTTTCTGCACCTACTACTTTAATTCCTTCTCCTTCCCCTAACTTTTCTACACTTTAATCCTCCTTTTCCTATGCCACCTACTTTTCCGTTCTGGCCGCTTGCTCGGTAGTCAACGTTGGTTCTTGTGTAACAGCATTGACCATGACTTCCACTTCTTCGACTGTTTTCTCCATCACTTTGGCAGGCGACGCTAGTTCTTGTGTAAGAGCATCACCTACAATTTCTTCTACTTCCAGCAATTCTTCCATCAGCTTAGTTTTCGACGTCACTTCTTGTATAGCAACATCGATTTCACTTCCTTCCATTTCCATTGCCCTTATTTCTAGGTCAGTAGTCGATGTTGGCCCCTGTGTAGCAACGTCACTTGCACCTCCTTCTACCTCCATTTCTTCTTCTTGTAGGTCATCAATCGATGTTGGTTCTTTTGTAACAACATCATCTACAGCCCCTTTCTCTATTGGTGATTCTGCCACAGCCTACTCCATCATCAATGCTTCTAATTTTTCAGCAGTCGACACTAGTTCTTGTGTAATAGCATCGTCTACTGCTTCTTTTTCTACCACTAATCCCTCTTCCTCTCTTGTTGGCATCATGGCCACAAGTTCCTCTTCTTCCAATTCAGTGAATTGTGGCCAAGCCATGGAAGTTTGTGACAGGGCATGCACCACCAGCAACCTGACGAGCCCGTGGTTTGTGAGGATTGCCAATGGTTGCCATGACTAGTGAGCAGACCGTGCCATTAATTGAATATTATTCCATAAGAAATGTGGCATATATGGATAATGCACACGATGGAACTGAGGGCATGCAAGAAGTTTAAAATGGTATTTGAATAGGGTAGCAAGCCGCCCTTCACAAGTGATGTATCACACCACAAAATATGCGACCTCGGCCCATGGATGTGGCAAGGACTTATGATCGTATCCCCTTCCCTTTGAACCACAGTCTCTCCTACCTACAAGAATAATTTTAGATATTCTGGTAGAGGATATTTCCAAGCGAACCATTTCTGCCCACCTTGAGGCAATCTGCTAACAGTCGAAATAACTTTCTCTGTGACAGGGATGTCCAGGCCACAAACTCTGAAATAATTCCCGTCCAAGTTCAATGTGAATTTGACTATAATGGATTCATCAAATCCCGACAACCTCTCAAAATACGTATGCCACCCCTCATTCTGTAAAACCTGCCATATGTTCAGATGGCGTCAGACCTGCATTGTGTCTTCTGGTTCATGCCTAACATCTTGCCCACCCATTCTGCAAGTTGTTATGTAGCATCACTCGGAGTAGCAACATCCGGAGTAGTAGCACAACGTTGAGGAGAGTGTTAGATGGTAAAGTTGCGATGACAGGGATTGTGGTTGCAAGGGCTGTGGTGAAAGGGAAATCTGGGTAAATATTATGGAAAAATCCATGGTGGATTATGGTAAATAATGGAAATTGTTACAATGCATTGGAAAGGACCATAATTCAATACAATCGTACATAGTTCAAGTTCCAATGCATATGGATAATTGTGCAAGGTATGGTGGGGATCAAAATGTTGATGTGGAATGTACGAGTTGGTGCAAGGTTCAACAAAAATAATGATGGATCATTATTATTGTTAAATACGACACTTTTAACATTAATATAGTACCTCTGCCCAACTAAAGGATTATTGTCCATGGTCATGTCTAGTCATGGCATAGGTGAAATGTCAATAAAATCCACAAAGTTAGTTGGAGATGTACCTAGCGACTTACCTTGATGTAGTAACAACACCGAAGGAGTAACAAACACCAGAGGAGTAACAGCACTAGTGTACTTAGACGAAATAACGACGAAGGGAGAAATTGCACCAAGGAGTGACAACACCAGTGTACTTAGACAAAATCATCATGAACAGAGTAACAACACCATAGGAGCAACAACACCAGTATACTTAGACGAAATCGCGACGAATGGAGTAACAACACTGGAGGAGTAATAACACTAGGGTACTTGGACGAAATCACAACAAATGGAGTAACAACACTAGAGGAGTAATAGCACCAGTGTAGTTAGATGAAATCGTGACAAACATAGTACTAGCACCAGTGAAGTACTTAGGCGAAATCAGCATCCACAGAGTATCAGTACCAGAGGAGTAACAACACCAGCAAATTACCTGCAAGAAAAATAATGATAGAGTAGTAACAGAATTTTATTATTATTATTATTATTATTATTAAGAAATAGGTGCAGAGGAAGAATTCTATGCACTAATAATTTCAAAACCAGAATTATCAGAGAGATGTTTAATAAAGGAGTCCTTGGAGACTGAAAAATGATACAATTTGAGGCAATGTCCATTTACAATCAGGGGAGTATGTGCCTCATCGATTGTTATGAGTCTAACAGTCCCATTATCAAACACCATGTCAACTTCATATGGTCCCATCCATCTAGAGCAGAGTTTTCCTTTAAAATATTTGAACCGAGAGTCATAGAGAAACGCCAATATCCTCTTTGAAACACCTTTTTCTTGATAAATTTATCATGCCATTTAGTTCGTTGCTACTAAATTGCAGCAGTGTTCTAGAAAACTACCAAATGAATTTCATTCAACTCATTTAGATGTTCCAGTCGGTGCTTTTGATCTTTTGAAAGATCGAAACCTACTTCAAGGGTTGTCCTGAAACAAAGGGGATTTCCTATAGACAAGATTGTATAGTGAAAATCTTGTTGTATTCTACCATGTTGTTCTATACACCAAAAGTGCCTCAGGAAGCTTTTCAACACAGTTTAGGTGATGGTTTGCTACATTCTTTGTAAGTATATTCTCCAACACTTTATTTTTACTCTCGACTTGACCATTCACATGAGGATGACATGGAGATGTCACTATGTGCTTGATTCCATACTTCTTCATAAGTCTTATTATCATATGTGATGTTAATTGCGCCCCTCCATCTAAACCTATCTCTCTAGCAACTTCATACTGAGCAAAAAATTCTTTGAATAAGAAATCTAAGACAACCTATTTTGTTGTGTTCATAACAACCTTGGCCTCTACCCACTTTGTCACATAATACATGTAGACCAGAATGTGGACTTTCTGATGTGAGGATGGATTGAATTTCCCAACGAAATCAACAGCCTATTTCTAAAAGGGATCAAGAACTAGCTAAGGCTATAACGGCATCTCATCCAACCTACTAGGATGTCCCATTCGCTGACAGTTATTGCACCCTCGGACATATTTCCTTGCATCATGAAAAATAGAGGGCCAATAGTACCCCATTTGTAACACCTTATGACCTGTCCTCTTATCTACAAAATTCCCTCCACAAGGGCCATCATGAGAAGCTTTCAGGACATCATAGATGTCATCTTCACCTATGCAGTGCTGGATTTGTTGATCAGGTCCTGTATAAAATAGGTATCCCTCTATCCATGAATAGTAGGCACTATGATGGATAATCCTTCACTGCTCTCTGTATGGTAAGTGTTGAGGTACTTTTCCTGTAGAAAGATAGTTAGAAATATCTGCATACCATGGAGTGTGAGTAGAAATTGCAAAAATATGTTCATCTGGAAAACTATCCTCTACAGGTGCACCTTCATCACTAGTATCCAGCCTAGATAGGAAATCTGCAACTACGTTATCTTTCCCTAACTTATCTACAATGGTAATATCAAATTCTTGAATTAATAATAACCATCTCATAATACGACCAGGAGTTATCGGTTTATTCATCAAATACCTTATGGTTGTATGATCAGTGTGCATGAAAGTGGGATACCCTGTAATGTAATGCCAAAACTTATAAATAGAATAAATAACAGCGCAAAACTCTTTTTCAGTTATTGTATAGTTCAGTTCAATAGGAGTCAAATTCTTGCTGACATAAAAAATTACATACGGTTTCTTGTCCTCCTATTGTCCCAAGACTTCCCTTACTGTTGTGTGAGAAGCATTTGTAGGGATATGAAATGGGTGCTTCCAGTTAGGACCACGTAATATCAGAGCTTTACAAACTATTCTTTTTATTTTCACAAAGGTTGTTGCACATTCATCTGTTCACACAAACTTGACATCCTTAGATAACAATTGAAAGAGTAGAAATACTATCTTAAAAAAAAAATTCTATAAAATGTCTATAATATCCAACATAACCAATGAAACTACGTACTTGTGTTGGTGTCTTAGGTGTAGGAAAATTTAATATTACCTCTACCTTTGCAGGATTAACATGAATTCCTGCAACTAAAAGCAGATGTCCCAACACTATCCCTTCCTTCATCATCATATGGCATTTTATTGTACTAAGAGAAACATGTGTTTGCTTACATCTTTTAAGTACTTTCTCTAATTTTTCTAGACCTTCTTCAAAGAATCCCCATATGGGGTGAAGTCATCCATGTATATTTCAACACTATCATTGATTATATCAGAAAAAATCCCCAATATTGCTCATTGAAAGGTAACAGGTTCATTACAGAGACCGAATGGTAAGACTCGGTATGAAGAGGTTCCCAAGGGGCATGTGAAGGTATTTTTATCTTGATCCTCGAGAGCTATTCGGATCTAGTTTTACCCACTAAATCTTTCCAAAAAGGAGAAAAGCTTCTTTCCAGCTAATGTATCAAGGACCTAGTCAATAAAAGGTAAGGTAAAATGATCCTTCTGAGTTACTTTATTTAATTCCCTATAATCAACACAAATCTGCCACTTTCCATTCTTTTTCAAAACAAAGACTAGTGGGGACACCCACTGATTGTCCAAGATTGGATAAATAAATCCCACATCCAATAGTTTTCGTAATTCGTCTTTGGAAATATTCTTTAAAGAAGGATTCATTCGTCTCTGTGGTTTCCTAATAGGTTGACATTCTTATTTAATGTATATGTGATGAGTTCATAAATTAGCAGGGATCCCTTTCATGTCAGTATATTCCCAACCGAAGGTTTCTTTTTGTTCCTGAAGGACTTTTAGTAATCATTCAGACTGGGAAGGTGAAAGGTCAGGATTAACATTCAATGTCTTCCCTAGTTCAATTTCTACAAGAATATTGTTACAGGGTACAATTATAGGAACATTTTTAACTTCAGTATTTGGTTCAATGGCTTCCTAGACATTACAACTCATAACAAATTCTAATAGTTAGCATTTGAATAAAAAAACGGAGTTGGGGCTGCTAATAAAAGCACTACTAGCATCATCTTTCATTTCATCCTTAAAACAAAGGGCCTCACCAATAGTAAGAATTGGCCTAATTTCTTCATTCTCCAATTCGAGCCCTTTTGTAGGTAGAGGTTTTTTTGTTAAGGTAAATTTTGGTTTATCTTATGAACTTGGTTCTACAGGAGGATAAAGGATAACGTTATTTGTAACCTCCCCATTGGATATTACCATATTTCTTGAATGACACCCAATGTAAGCGTCTATGGTCACAAGACAAGTTCTTCCTAAAATCAAAGGATTTCCATCGGTTGGGGATTGGGTATGTAATACTAAAATATCAACATGGTACTATCATGAATCTACTGAAATAGTTATATCTTCGAACTTCCCTACTGGTCTTATAGTAGACTGATCTTCCAATTCTAGGATGGTGGGAGTTGGTTTAAGGTTTCGCACACCCAAGGTCATCACAGTTGCAAAAGTTATAACATTCATTTTTGCCCCAAGTCTACTAGCACATTCGGGATATCAACCCCATTAATCTATACTGTAAGAATCGGGTTCCCTGGATCTCCATACTTAACAGGTGTAGACTTCCCCAACATTATATATGATAATTTTCCCATAACGTGAATAGTGAGTGGATCCTTTGGTTTTCTTCTAGGTTTCTTAGAGCAATATTCTTTGATTGTTTTGGCATAAATCGGTACGTCCTTCATAGCCTGAAGTAAAGGGATTTTGGAAAATAAATTTTGCAATTCCCCTAAAAAGTCAAATTCAGGATGAGGACTCTGTTTACTCAAGGATAGTATCTCATAATAAGGTGGACCAATCTGACATCCTCTAGTAACAATTGTTTGAGAAGGGGGTTGTTGTTCCATAGGAACTTGTGTTGACTCATCCCCAGTTGTTCCAATAGAATTCCTAGGTTCTGGTTTTGAGACTTCATCATCAATATGTTCAACAATTATTGGTGAATTTTGAGTATTTACCACCCGACCAGACTGGAGATTTAATTCATTACATTCTGCAGTGGAAATACTGTATGCAAGAAGGTTAAGTGTCTCAACCTGTTAAGCCCCCCTATTGTTTGGATTTGGGTTGGATTGAACAGGTAGTTGTGGACAAAGAGGAGGATTACTGGTGGAGGCATTAGAGGGCAGTTGTAACTGCTGTTGTGGCATAGGCTGGGAGAATTGTCCTGAAGGAGGAGGAGGTCCATGCCAATTCTGGGACCATGAATGAGTTGGACCAGACTGAGGGAACCATGGTTTATATGGCATTGGATATTGATAGTACTGTGGCCATCAAGGTGAAAAAGGTACAGACTGAGTTCCAAAATTAAAATTTCTAAAATACTAAGAAGGGTCTTGTGGCATAACTTGATTTATGTTCTATGGTCATGGCTGCCATGGGTTATTCCCACTGCATGTGCAAGATCAAGCCTTGTGTAGACCATTGCATACATTAAGCTTCCAACTGCTGATGCATATGGAACTTTATACATATAATCCATTTACTCCTGAGTCTTGGGACACACCTCCTTACTTAATTTGAAATGGTTAGCCAAAGATATACTAACTGGTTTTGCATTCTGCATACTAAATCTTTTCAACACCTTTTCTATGTACTCACTATGAGATAATGTTAATTTTCGATTCTTCCTGTCTCTAGTTATTCTCATACCAAGGATTTGTTTTGCAGCACCCAAATCCTTCATTGCAAATGAGTTTGCCAATTTTCTTTTGAGCACATTTATTTCCTGCATGTTAGAACCTGCAACAAGCATGTCATCTACATACAATAACAATATAATGATTCCATGAAGTATAGTTGATCCACTTCTTCATTTTCTCCCTAAAAAACTACCTTCAACCCAGGAAGAGATGGAAAGGTGCTAGTGGAATGGCTTTGTTCACATATCACATAGGTCTTGACAGTATTCAATGGACATTCCTTTAGCAAGTTCTTCTTCCTGCATTGAGGGAAAAAAATGGACATGGCCTTCTCTTCTTCCATCTTCTTTTGTTTCACTTGTAAAACATCAATCTGTGAGGATAGTGTGCTCAAGGTATCCGTCCTCAGTTTGTCTAGCAAATTTCCAATTTCTGCTTTCATAACTCCACTGCTGAACATCTTGAGGGTTCAGATCCCCTGCGTCTTCCTTGGAGCTCCACGTGAACATTTAATGCACAATTCACATATGGTGTCAAAATATTCCTTTGATATGTCTCCCTTTCCTACTACGTTCAAAAGTTCCAAATATTCCTCCCTTAATGCTTGGAGAAAAATTATTTTCAAGATGTCCTTATCCAGATCACTATGGCCTGATCTTTGCAAATTGTATTGAAAATGCTCCACAAAGTCCTCCATGTTCTCATCCTCTTTCTACATAATCTTAAAGATTTCTTCCTTAACATCTTGTGATTTGCAGTATTCCTAATACTTTTCAAGGAAAATCATCTTCATATCATCCCATGTAGCAATAGATTTCCCTCCTAAACCCATGAACCATCTCAAAGCTATTCCATTCAAGGTGGCAGGGAATATCTTCAATTTCTTAGCATCATAAATATAGTCATACCATCGACAGTCAATGTCGAATTCAAATAGGAATGTGTCGGATCTTCAGAAAACAGACCATGAAAGTCAGATGTTGTCAGAGGAATAGGCTTCATAGGTGCATCACCCCTGATATCTCCAATTGGTAACTCAATCGAAGAAGTTGCAGGAGCCATGAATATCTTCCAATAGTCACTTGGAATCTCAACAGCTTTTGGTTGCTCTATAATGTGTGGTTGAGTCTTTTTAATAGCACTCCCTCAACCAAATGGTGCAATGAATTCCCGCAAGTCTTCTTCTTCTTCTGAACTCACAGTGTTCAGTTCTCTTGATCCTCTGATTACTACTTCTTCTTCCCTAAATTGTGATTCTATTATTAGGGAATGTTTTGGTTGTGTAATTAACTGCTCGTCAGATCTCGCATGATATCTCACCCTAACAAAAGCTCGTGACAGTGCTCCTGATTCAGCTTTTGAAATGATTTCTTGGATATAGGTATTTCTACCTAGATCTCTCCTTCCTCTTTTTGGAGGTATTCCTCTACCCCTTTTATTTGTATCTTTGTTCATGCAATCAGAAAATAAAAGGAAAACATTCAAGAAAATTGAAATCTCAGGACTGGGATCAAGGTGAAAACTTCCCTCCCCGGGATGAGAGAGTGGCCCCTAAAAAGAAAGTAAAAGAAGGAAATAAAACCAACCACAAAATTCTAAGATCGAGACCTGAAAAAGGGTGAAAAAAAACTTCCCTTCCCAGGACAATGGAGCAGTTCCTATGAAAGAAACAAAAAATCTAATGCTCAAGACCTGGAGCAAGGTGAAAAACTTCCCTCCCCAGGACGAGATAATGGTCCTATGGTCAATATTGGTCGTACTTTCACGCCTTTGATAGCCTTCCCAGAAACGGCCCCAAAATCTTGGTGTTCGTATATGAATCATGCAATTCACCCAATTCCACATTAATTGTCAACCCAGGCCTCGACCCGTTATTTCAAGGCGATCATGCAAGGCATATGTAAGCCAGAGTTTCCCTACTCAACATTGAGCATCTAATCATAACATAGCAATGTGTAACATCAAGTTATAACTGTAACAACAAATCAAAGTAACAACAAGTTAAGACTCACAGCAAAACACTAAAATAATTACACAATAAGAGATGACATAAAAGAAAATAGACTTACGTAGGAGAGTGGGCCCAGCTCCCTAATCAGGGTTGTGGCAAGATCAAGATCTATAAAATACTCAAAATATCAGAAATTTTATTATTCAAAATATCATTACATAGGTCTGTTGTTAAAGATAAAAATATCGTATATCTCCCAGCGGTGGCTTTCCCAGCCCCGTAATCACTACTTATACATTTCATTAATCAACTGACAGTGCCTAAGATGACTCCTGCAAATTTATAGTGGTTTCTTGAGATACAACAGAATTCAAATATAGTACTTGTGTTGTTTGATAGGTTGATCCACTGTTGCAACTAATAACCAAAGATAGCGCTACTAGCTCAATAGTCATCATATGTTGAATATGCCTTTGATCATCATTCCTCCAAATATACATGAAACCTTAAGTCAACAAGTCGCTTTAGGCAATAATCCCTTATGACTACGCTTCATTGATTAACAATTCACAAAGACGTGACAATAGGTGTACGTTCGCTGTTTAGAATGAAAATCGACCAACATGGGCATGAAATGAGTACAGCAAAGGGATAAATGGGTGGATAAAAAGTGGGAAAAATTAGCAATCAACACTAGCCACAATCTCACTTTCCATGAATTCTACCTCTTTATCATGACCTTTATTACATACTTCTTCTATAAGGTCCTCAAGGTCTTCATCAATTTCATTTTCCTAAAGATCCAAAGAGGAATCAATCTCAACGTATCATTATTCAATGTCATTATCATATTCAATGAGCTCTTCCTCTTGGAGGGATATATCCAAGATTTGACATGCTTCTTCAAATATTTGAAAACTTGGTCCTTTGTGCAAAATGATATATGAAGCCAACAATATAGAAAGAAGAAATCCTTCTAGGCTCACATGATATAAGCCACTCAACATCCAGATGAATAGATAGGATCAATAATTCAGTCTTTGCATCATGTTGGGCTATGTTGAGTCTTTAAGTATACCTTATGAACTTTACTATATGATTGCCTACTAAAATTTGATCCCCATCGAATATTGGCACATCCTTCATGTATTCCAATTTTGGGTATTGTGGGATCCATGTTATATCCAAGGTAATAAATTACTTGATCAACATGTTGTTGGTATTCATATATCAACGACATGGGAGTCACCAAGGTGAATGAAAATTGCCTTAAAGAATGATTGCTTCACCCTACAATCATTGAACTTTGAATTTCAATGAATAACAAGGGCTTCATTCTTCCAATGGAGTTGCCAAATAAGGATTTATGTTGTCAATAGAGAAGAAGGAAAATATTTTTTAAAGATATACTTACTTTCCACCAAAAATGGTGCCAAAAATGTTACAACAAAATCTTGCAGGCCTTGGAGAGGGGAACCCTACAAGACTAATATCTAGACTAAGTGACAACATTGGGACAATGACCCACTATCACCATAACGAATGTCCCCTACTCTTTACGGATTTTCACCAATGGGAGGAACCTTGGTAGGATGGATAATAACCTTGTATATATTTTCTATGGTTTATGGTGCTAGGTGATATGTTAAGACCTCTCAAGGGAATCATTATGTAATAATATGACACTTATAAAGATTCCTCACTCACTCTAACAGACCTAGAAAAGACTTGTGAAAGACCTACGGTGTCATGAATTATCATGGAAAAAGGAACTCTCAAGATCAAGGAAAGGAGGAGAAATGGATTCTTATGATTTACTTCACCAAGTACTAAACTCATACAACCCTCAAAGAAGTCCCCAATTTGAGGGAATAACCAGCTAGGATTTCCCTCTTAGAGCATACCTAGGGTAAGAGATTTTATGGAAAAATACCAATTACATGCCCACTAGACTTTGAGGTCAAGAAGACAACACCTTAGCCTTGGTGTCTAGGCTCATGGAATCCACCAAATCACTCTATAATAAAATCCTCTCTATGCCCTATCCTAGTTGTCCTACTTTAGGGGACCAAATTTTAGGAGAGAAAAATTATGGAGAGAAATTGAGTTTGATCACCAAAGGCTTGGGCTAGTGCCTTTTCCTTTGGGCATATATATGGAGTCCTATATTCTTTATATTAGCCAAAATTATATTTAAGGATTTCAATGAATGATGCTTGAGTACCAACCCTCAACAATTACTCACTCAAAAATTATAAAGTTTCATGGAGAAAATCAATATTTCACCACTAGGAACATTCATTACATGTCATGACATGAATAACATATGCAATTTCCAACCAAATAGCTTTCAAAATTTATCTTTACAAAATTAGGGCACAATATAGCATTAATATAATTGCAACAATTCCATAGATTAGACATTATTTGAAAAGAATCCAAGAGATAGCTCCAAAAGTAGATCAAAAATCAGCTCCAAATGTCAAAATGCATATAAGATACTCCAATAGTCAATCCAAGAAGAAGTGTGAATTAGCCTAAGAGGCCGAAATTCCCAAGTGATGATGATAAGTAACTCAAATTAGCTCTCAGCTAATAATACTGACCCATCAAATCTAATTTCAGCCTAGAAGCCCCACAACATTATAAACATGGGAAAGATGCATTCCCTTGTCACAAGTCCACTAATTAGCATTTACAAAATACGAATTAGACATCCAAATGAAAGACAAAATGATGATTTCATGTTGATGTAGGGTCATTGGAAGGAAACATTGAGTCCTCTTTGTGCTAAAATGTGTGAGAGGGCTCCATAAATATCAAACTAGGGGATGGCCCCTAACTCTCTGTTCGAGCCTAGGAATTTTTTGTTTAATTTTCAGTAAGTATAGGACCGTAAACAAGGGATGAGGAGTGTGGGAGGTATGATTGGAGTGCATCATGGCATTGGCCCAAGAAGTAGGGTACAGTGCAGGTGGAAACTATGTAGAGAGGGAGTAGTGGCACCCGAGGATGGGAAGCATGTGCAATGGAATATTGGCAGTTAGGATTTTGCATAAAAATGGAGCTGACTAAGGATGTCATGGAAGATTGGAGGTTGGATATATTTTGCAGGAGGAGGAGAAGGGGAAAATCGGGGGTAACTGGAGCAAAAATATTTTGAATGATTGGTAATACGCATGGGCCATCTCAAGGATAGGTCAATAAATATTGTAATAGATTGCAGGATAGCTAGAACAATCAGGAAGAGGGCCAAGCTTCCAGATGAGGATAAAGTGGGTGGATGAAGACCAGACGTAGGAAACAAAGATGTAAAGTTTTTCTACAGTTATATAGTGTCTATGTAATGACTGTATAATGTTTATGTGTTTAGAGTTACAGGTGGGTCTATTGGAGTCAATAGTTGTGGAGCAGCCTTATTGTAATGGTATTTCATAATTATATGTTAGAAGTTTATGATATGTATATTGTTTTTTGTTTATACACAACAATTATTTTCAAGGCTAGTGAAATTATTTATCTATTGAATGTATGCAACGCATAGTACCTCTTCCTTTTATGTTAATATAAGGTAATGGATGGATGGTTTTCCTCCTATGTGTTGCATTGATGTTTGAATGTGTTATTTATTCATATTGTTTTTATGCATGTAAAATGGGGTTTATATTGGTTTTGAATACTCATAACTGTGTTTAATAGCCTAAATATTTCTATTTTTAATCTCATATGGGACTTATGTATGCCTACTGGTATGTGGTTATTTCAAACAATTATTAGCATGCTTAATAGACTAAATGTTTACAAGACAATAGCGGAGGATAATAATGTTTTTGGTCCATAAGAGGGAATTGTCTTGGGTAAATGTCGGCATATTATCTAATGGTAGAAAGTATAAACCGCTAGGACTTCTTGTGTGTTGTATGGTAAGTTGAAAGGCTAAAACCCTTGCATAGTATGTAGTACTCGGGTGATGGTAAATTGTGTGTCTCTAGGAATTAAGTGTCGTGGGTTATAGAAAGTCTTGTTAGACTGCGGAAACCTAGTTCCAACAATCATCCATTAGCATCTCAAGTGAGACTTTACCCACTCTGTGGGTGTTGCCAAAAGGGCCTATGCTGAGCCAATTTTTTTGGCCACTAAGTATCAAATCCCAAGTCTATCAGAATCCCATACACAAACAAATGGTTCCATCGCTGGGACTGGGATGGTTGTATGAAAGTATTATCTCATAGGAATATGGAGGTTATGGAACCCAACCAGGGAGGAAATTACATGGTGGTTTAGATGAAAAGTACACGTGTTTGTTGCAAAAGAGAAAAGAGATAAGAACCAAAGCATGGAGAAATGACTATAGAAATATGTGTTCACTGAATTTCATAAATTTTTCTTCGAGGAGTTCCCTAATATTATGTCAAATTGGATCTAGTGATTAAAGGAATATAACCCAACCTATCGCCAAAATGGGTAGAGAAGGTGGAATCTGGAGGAAGTACGCTAGTTGGAGGTAGTAATTAATAAAAATTCTCATGTTCTTGATTTTTGTTTTGAAAATGTATTGGAAGGTTATATTGTTGAGTTTTCAGTGGAAGCAATAGTGTCCTATACTACAGCAAGGTGGAAATTACTAAAGGGATTGAGAGGAAAATTCATAAAGTCGCTACCATTACTTATCAAGATGTTGTTATATGACCACGGAGTTCTACCCCTGGAGTCTAAAAACATGAGCAGTTATTTCGGCTGCACATAAGGGGAAGTGGGGGAGAGAAAAGAGATGGTATGAAGGAAAAGGAAGGAGAAGAGGTAGATCACTGCAGTGGAAGATAATAATGGGTCTAAAACTATGCATAAAAAGGAGAAGGGAAAGGATGGAATAAGATATTTATGAGGTGGAACTTTGAGGAGTGGAAGGAGGTTTTCACGAGGTGACATGGGAGGAGGTCAGTTAGCATCGATATCTACCGAGAGAAGTAGAATCCCAGAGGGAGGGGATAGGAGAGGCCACCGAAGGATAAGAATTAGTGCTAGTGATCATAGCTATGAAGGGATGCAGTTTGGCATGTTTTGAATAGAGGAATGAGAGGGAGAACAGTTGATTCCATGCAATACAGAAGCTTTGGAACCAGAACAACAGAGTCATACCATTCCTAGTGTCAAGCCCATGACCTCGTGTGCATCTACAAATCAGGAAGTAAGTACTCAGTGCATTGATACTAGTGTAGAGGGTAATTTTAGTCAAGGAGGAGGAAATACTAGTAGTAGTGGAGTTGGTCATACTGTAGAAGGGTCAACACAAGGTGCTCAAACTTAGAGTGGTGCATAGTCAGGGGCACAGTTTTCTAGTAGTACATCAAGCCCAAGTGGGATTACATCGTCGGTAAATACTACACAGAACACAATGGTGGGTGTATATTTATGCATGCCCATGTTTCATGGTGTTAGGACTGAGGACCCAAAGCAGCATTTGTTTGTGTGTGAGGTCGTATGGATAG